>CANNWQ010000015.1:0-406000 GCA_947532105.1 Athrips mouffetella | reverse complement strand
AAATAATAATAATAAATAATAATTTATTCAAGACATTATAACAATGATGACTTAGGAATAAACTTAATGGAGTTGAGATAGCCATAACGTATTTAATCAAACTTCCACTGCCGGCTTAGATTAGCCAATATTGTTCTAATATTATTTAACTAAATATATTATACACACGTGTTCTGTCCATATTTTTGTTCAAAAAATAAAATCAATAACTGCCAATATAGGAAAATTGTAAATATCAATTAAAATCCACGTTAATCAGCTTAAGCAGCTGTGATTTATAAGCTGGTTGATTTACCAGAAACAGACTATCTGAGAGAAGACTTGTCGACACATGCATCTTCCCCGCTTTGCAACTCTCTCAGCCTCGACTCGTGAAAACAGCTGGCTGGACCAGCACGTCTAGCACTTTTATTAGTTTGATATATTAGACCAGTAAATGATTTCGTAATATCAGGTGTATGGAATGAGTAACTTATTCTCGATGATCCAGTCTCGATGTCGCTTCTGTGACGATAACACGTACGCACTTGACCGGTTTTGTTTTGTTTGTTTACATTGTCTCTTACCTACACAGCATTACGCTGATTGTAAAATGAAGAATAAATGTGATAAATGCAACGTAATTATTAACGAGTTACTGTGTTTTATCGACGCTAAAACGGATCTTTTGGATGACAATAGCTTATTACAAATTTGTGAATCTAACTTTACGGAGGACGAGATTGACTGTGCCAAGACTACGTTATACAATATTCTGCAGATATCTAAACCACAGCTAAGAAAAGGTGAAGGTAAGTCAAAGCGAAATCTACAGGATATTATCAAGCTTCTAAAAGAAACGAATTCGAAAAATCTCCCGACCTTTGTAGCGCAGAATCTTAGCAGACTACCACCTATTTGCTTTGACTATATTGATGTGACTACTTTGTTAAAAGACCTTCTTATTCTGAAGAACCAAATTAATGTGATTTCGACTTCCTATACACCTTTGAGCGTTACAGAAACTCTTCAAAAGCAATTAGATAGCTTACGGTCAGAAATTGATAACGTGAATTTAAGCAGCGATACAATTATTAGTTCGTCTACCGTCCGCGAAGTTTCGAACAACAACAAAGCACGTCCAACGGAGACGATTGATCGTGAGCCTAGCGTTGGCGGTGAGTCATCGAAACCTGCCGTGAATTACGCAAGTGTGACTGGGCGAGTGGCTTCCCCGCCGCCGCCCCCTTCTGGCCCTAGTCGTCAAGAACCTGTTCGCGCGAAGCACTTCGCCCCGCCTCTTAAGACTTGCACTCCGGTTTTTAATCAAAATAGCAACATTGCTAGCGCGGGAAAACAACAACAATATCGAACAATTCAAACGTCTCACGTACGAGAGGTGAAACGAGTTGAAGAGATAAAAAACGACGACAAGTTTACTGTAGTAGTAAGCCGTAAAAAAAAGAGGGCTACAAAAAATAGTAGTGGAAAAGCTGTCGTATCATCTGATAAGATAAAAGTAGCGCCGAGATACTCTTATTTATACGTTTCAAGATTTGACAAAAGTACGACGGTCACTGACCTGAAAAACTTTATTATTGACTCCGGAGAGACTAGCATAGATGTTGAACTGCTATCACAGTATAAAGAGACTGCTTTCTCTTCATTTAAAGTGACGATTCTGAAGGAAAAGGAAGGCATTTTCTTGAACGCAGATTTCTGGCCAATCGGTATAGAATATAGGAGATTTACACAGAAGAAGAATTTTATCACGCGACAACATGAAGACAAAAATGCGAGCAGACAAGGTTAAAATAGTGTCATTTAACTGCAAATCTATAAAACGATCTATAGATAATATACGGTTAATGTGTAAGGAATATGATCTCGTCGCACTCCAGGAAACTTGGTTGTTACCCCATGACCTTGGGTACCTAAACAGCATAGACAGTGGCTTTGGCTCCCATGGGATATCGGCGGTGGACACTAGTTCCGGCATGATCAGAGGACGTCCGTTCGGGGGTGTGGCAATTCTATGGAACAAAAACGTTTTTCAAGATGTTGAGCTAATACCGTGTAATAACGATCGTATGGTTGCGATTCGTTTGAAAGGAGAATATAGTGCACTTATATTTAGTGTTTACATGCCTACTGACTGTCATGATAATCTTCCCGAGTTTTCACAATGTTTAGGTAATATTAGTGCAGTTATTGAAAGTGTTGGCATCGAGAATGTATTTGTGTTAGGTGACCTCAACGCCCATCCTAATGCCCTGTTCGGGCGAGAACTAATAGCCTACTGCGCAGAACAACAGTTAGAATGTATTGATATCTCTATACTCGGCATTGATTCGGCTGCTTACACGTTTATAAGCGAGGCGAACGGAGCGTGTAGGTGGCTTGACCACTGCCTTGTAACGAGAGCGGCGTCGTGTGTTGTAACACATGTTTATGTTGTTTGTGACGTGAGGTGGTCAGATCACTTTCCACTTGTTATAGAATGTGATATACATAAATTAATTTGTAGCAAAGTTGACTGTGATATATTTTTACCATTAAAATGTATTTGGGGATCTAGAGATCAATGTCAAATTAATGAATATACTAATTATTGCGAAAATGAATTTAATAATATGATTTTAGACTATAATATAGGTAACTTAGACAACAACAGCTTTATTAATGACCACGTAAATTATATTAATAGTATGTACAATAAATTGACGAATATAATGCAAAACGGCGCTGAACTTAGTTATTCAAAGAAGAATCCTCATGTGAAAAAAATTGTGGGATGGAATTATCATGTTAAAAATAAGCATGATAAAGCTAAACTCATGTTCCAACAGTGGATCGTTGTTGGCAGACCTACGTCTGGTTTCTTCTTTGAGCAAATGAGAGCTACGCGCAAAGATTTTAAAAATTCTTTAAAATTTGTACAAAACAATCAGGAAAAAATTAGACTGGATGTGCTCGCGAAACATAAATTTAATAAAAATTTCATAGCTTTTTGGAAAGACACTAAGAAGTTTAGTCATAAAATAAGCTTACCTGTGAGTGTCGAAGGTGAGACTAACAACGTGAAAATAGCCACCTTGTTCAAAGAAAAGTTTTGTTTGTCTGCATGCCCATCTGGAAAGGGGGCTAAATGTGACGAGAGTGGTCATAGTGACCCTGAGCCTATCCAGTTCACTGAAGAAGAGGTCTGCAGCGTTCTTAAGAAAATGAAACGTGGGAAGTCTCCCGGTCACGATGGCCTCAGTCGTGAGCACCTTCTGTATGCCGGTAGTCATATTTGTACTGTTCTTGTTCATTTTTTTAATGTGTGTATTAAATATTGTTATTTGCCACCCAGTCTTATCCAAACGATAGTTGTACCCGTGGTCAAAAATAAAACTGGGGATCTATCTAGTGTAGGTAATTATAGACCAATCTCCTTAGCCACAATAGTGGCCAAGGTGCTTGAAAGACTAATGCAGAAAGAACTAGCTCCTCATCTTCAAATTGATGATGCGCAGTTTGGGTTCAGGCCTGGGGTGTCAACGGACACGGCTATATTCTCATTGAAACAAATTGTTAACACCTACCGTGCTAGGAATACTTCAGTATACGGATGTTTCCTTGATCTTAGCCGTGCTTTTGACACCCTTGACCATGAGATACTGTGGAATAAACTTCGCAAAACTAACGTACCAGAGAGCGTTGTTGGTCTGATGGCTCATTGGTATGAGAATCAGACCAACAAAGTTCGCTGGGCCAATGCATTATCAGACAGTTATACACTGCCATGTGGTGTAAGGCAGGGCGGTCTGACCTCCCCGGACCTGTTTAACACCTACGTTAATGACCTGATTGTGAGACTGAGCAGCACTAATGTCTGTCTAAAAATTGGTGACAGATACTTGAATAACCTTAGCTATGCTGACGATATGGTGCTGCTTAGTCCCTCAATCAAAGGTCTATGCAAACTTATTAGCATTTGCGAGGAGTATGCGTGTAGTCATGGTCTTACGTACAATGTTAAAAAAACGGAAATGGTGATATTCAGGTCCGGGAGGGGTCCGGATATGGTGCCTGAAGTTCTGCTGAATGGCGAACCTATTAAGATTGTGGAGTCCTTTAAGTACCTTGGCCACATTGTGACGTCAACTCTGAGTGACGACGACGACATAGAGAGGCAACGAAGGGGGCTCTCCGTGGTTGGCAACATGCTGGCCAGGAGGTTCCAAAAATGTGAAGATGATGTGAAGGTCTTGTTGTTCAAGACCTTCTGTCAGTCTCTGTACACCTGCCAGCTGTGGACCAACTACACTAAGAGGTCTCGCGACAGCATCAGAGTACAGTACAATAACTGTTTTCGGCACCTGATGGGCTTAAAAAGGTATTGCAGTGCCTCCGGTATGTTTTTTGAGGCACGTGTAAACTCATTTGATGCTGTTGTGAGACACAGGATAGCCTCCTTCTTGACCACTCTGCGTCATTCTGGCAACACAATCCTGGGGGGATTGTACGAAAGACTTTTTAGTACCCAATGGTACAAACGATGGCTCGAGCTCATAGCCTAATTATTATAATACTATAACTTATAACTTTTATTTATTTATTTTTTAAGAACAACGTAGCTCTTGGCTATAACCGTTCTTATGTTTCTATGTATGGTATGATAAGTAGTATATAAGATGGATCTTTGTGTCTGAAATAAAGAAATTTATTATTATTATTATATTATTATTATAATAAGTTGATTTTTGTTGCTTACTTGCTTTTGGATCAGCAAATTACAGATTTTTTTTCAACGAATTACTATTTGTAATTCGTTGGCTTAGATAGTTAAAGTAGAACATCTTGTATAGTTATACATTTGTTTCACAGTAACCAAACAAAACTTTGTTTTCTAAACATCTACATGTAAACAAACTATATCTTCGAATGAAGCGACGAAATATAATAGATGATCAAACGAACTCCAGGAGTGAAGTTCGATCGTTATTATATGAGTCGCTTCATTCGAAGATATAATAATATAACAACCCTCCCTCCCAAAAAACCAAACACTGAGACACAAGTTGTGGTTTCCACCCAAATGCAAAGTTTTGTTTAAAGGTTCATAGGTACAGACTCTAAAAAATTAAGCGAATGTCAGCTACAGTGGTGAAGTGAACACGGGACGGAAACGGAAATAATGAATTACTCTTAAATGCGTGCATCGTCTGCCTGGCGAATTGAGGACTACTACATGTAAACAAACTATATCTTCGAATGAAGCGACTCATATAATAACGATCGAACTTCACTCCTGGAGTTCGTTTGATCATCTATTATTCAGTCAAAGCTCGATGCAAACGCCACTTTCACAATGCCAAAACTGCCGTCATTGTCTCTTTCGCCTCAGAAGGATTTTTTGGAATCTGAATATAAAAGTAAGATAGAAAGCTGCGTCTTGCCGGACAACCTTACAATTTATGGTAGAAAAAATGAGAGACGAAATTACGAAGTCATTACAAGTATCCATCGGGCAACTCATCAAGGAACAGATGAATATAATAACTGAACGAATGTCTTCAAAATTCGATAAATTAACTTTAAACGTAGACAGTTTAATCACCCGCGTGGATAGCATAGAAAATCGTATGTTTACATTGGAAAAACGCCTGGAAGAAGAAATAACGCAAAAGGGTTTTATAGAAAATAAAGGGAGCTACAAAGAACAGGAACTTATTGCGATTGTCGATAGCCTGAAAAATGAACTGAACGATCGCGACCAGGAACTGCTGCAAAATGACCTTGAAATAACTGGCATCCCGGAGGTAAATGGTGAAAATCCTGTTCACATCGTGACCCTCGTGGGCAACAAGTTGGGCGTAAATGTGACGGAAAGCGACGTGGTGAGCGCGGTGCGAGTGGGCGCTCGACGCGACTACGCTGCGGTGGCTGCAGGCGCGGGTGCAGGTGAGGCCGCACGGTCGTCGCCGCGCCCCCTGGTGGTGCGTATGGTGCGGTGCGCCCAGTGCGACCGGCTGCTGAGCGCCATGCGAGTCCGTCGGACGTGTGACACCGCTGGTTTCGACCTTCCCGGCGAGCCCCGACGCTTTTATGTCAACGAGCGCCTAACCCGTTTAAACCGACAGCTTTTTTACAAAATTCGTGAAGAAAAACGACGCCTTCAGTGGAAATATGCGTGGACGAGAGACGGCGCATTATTCGTCCGCCGCGAGCAAGATCAACCTGTTCACCGTATTCGCACTGAAGCCGATCTCATTAAGGTTTTTGGCGTTGCTCCTGTTAGTGGCCTTAATGGTGACTCTGATAATAACTGAACGTATTATTTCTATTGGATATTTTTTACGTGAAGCAATACCATGTGTGTTCCTACCGCATTTAATTATTTTTTTTGTTGTAAAGTTATGTTCTTATAATCTTGCGCACATGTTTTTACTGGTTTTTAATCTCTTTTATGACAGCAATATTAGAACAATTTCTTGTCATTATGATCAATGTTATCCTCTGTATTATGTTAATTATAGAGACCTAAACACGCACACACAATTTTCACAAAATTACTCACTACTATCAATTCTACTATTTCGTTTTTATTGTAGGCTTGTGGTTGACTGGCGTCATATGACATACATCAGGTTTTTTAAACGTTAAACTATAAATATTGCCAAGTAATATATTCTTATGTCCTACAATTTATCAGAACTAAAAATTTATCAATAGGATTACTGAATCCCGGCTCTTTAGGTACCCGTCACGACGAATTTCTGGTAGCTACGTTAGAACATCAGGTGGACATTATGGCCATCAACGAGACTTGGTTGAGGGCAGGGGACCGGGGAGGGGGCTACCGGTTACGCCACACCCCGCGCCCCGCAAGTATTCGTGCGCGCGGCGGCGGAGTCGGATTTTACATCAAGCGCGGCGTTAGTGTGCGCCTACTGTCTTTCCCGTCTACTCTGTCTGTTGAACAGATGTGGCTCGGCCTTAACATCAACGGCCATAAAATAGCTATTGGTACAGCATATCGTCCGCCATGGCTAAACGTTGACACATTTCTTGACGCTCTTAGCGATTCTATATCTTCTTTTTCTGTGTTCGATCACATTATTCTTGCGGGAGACTTTAACATTAACTTATTAAATGGATCCGATACCAATGTAAAAAAACTCTTAGACTTTCTAAAATATATGAATTTGTCACAGTATATTGATATTCCAACCCATTTTACTGATCACAGTGAGACACTTATTGATCTTTTATGTTCCACTACACCTCTGTTTGACGTAAATGTAGATTTTATACCTGAGTTAAGTAGCCACGCATTTATTACTTGTAGTATCCACATGAAAAAATACGTTGCACTCCCTAAATGGATTATGTACAGGCCACTTAAAGATATTGATTTAGAAAGTTTCAAAAAGGAATTAAATTCAATTAATTGGGAAGGGTTGCTTTCAGACGATGTTAACGAAATGGTAATTACTTTCAATGTCTACTTGCTCTGCTTGTATGATCGCCATGCCCCTATTATATTTCGTCGCTTCATTCTTCAGATATAGTTTGTTTACAAGTAGTAGTCCTTAACCTGTAGAGCCCCGGTGTATCCCGAAGGATACAGAAGAGGATCGAGTTCCCGCGCTCTATATTCTGCCTTATTGCGTCGAAGCTATGGTTTATTTTGGTTTGGTGTGTATAGGGAGTAACGACCTATTGAAATCACCTTTCGAATGACGTATAAACCATAGACTAAAGTTGGCGGGAATCGGACGGATGACGCGCCAAAGTTCAAAATTTTTGAAAATCTTGGTCACGTGGTAACATCCGACCGATTTGAGTCGGTCAATGGCGGCCGGGGTTCAAGGCCATATTATACGACCGTAAAAATTCGCAACCCTCTTTTTAATTGCATAGATTATTGCGAATTTTTTGTATGATAGGGTCAGTGAGGTTAATTCGCCAGGCAGACGATGCACGCATTTAAGAGTAATTCATTTGATTCTCTTATTTAAAACGATTTCCGTTTCCATCCGTGTTCACTTCACCACTGTAGCTGACATTCGCTCCATTCCTTTTTCGTGCGGGGCAGTGAACGCACGCGTCCCATGCCGAAGCGCAATGTTCAATAAGAAGTAGGTAGATTATACCTGAAGTTGTAATATTGTAGTTAAATTACAGATATTTAAAATTATTTTCGATAAAATAAGTTTTCGCTCCGTGTGTTAATGTAATCGTACTGGATTCAAAACTTTTCAGTAAGTGTTGTTTTGCTTATTTATTCTTTCTAAGAAAGAAAAATTTTCAAGATTACCCACATGTTCTATTCTTAAATTTGCTAACCAAATTGAAGTGTTTATTACTGCCTATCTTGCGGCCCGATACCTACAGTTACTTGTTTTGTATACAAAAACGTAACATGATAACGTAACAACCATGATTATGACCTATCGGTCGCACCCAGAACTTTTACCAAAATGATGGAAAATTTAATAAGATTGACGTAAACCTGTTCACCATATAATGACATTTTGTTTATGATATTTCCGACAAATGTTAGAACACTCTCTAATCGAGAGATTTTGAAACCTTTTCAATATTTTTTTTTTGTAGATAATTACTACAAAAGTTCATTACCACCTACACAGGCTTAAACATTTTAGCCTTCGTTTACGTCATACAATTTTATCTTTTCTTACCTTCCGACAAACAAAGTAAAAGTAAAGGAAAGTTACAAAATTAAACGTTACCGACGTATTAAGTATACGTGTGTATGACGTGTGTTAGATGTTTTTTCGTCTAATGGCGAAAGTTACGAGGGTAAGTAAAAAATGAAATATTTTTTTTTGTGTTTTAAACATTTATTACCAAGTGAATCATAGAACAACTTACGTCGGAATAGACTGCGATTCAATTGCGACGGCAGTAACTTCGAGTTACCGCCTAATATTATTTACGATGTGTTACGTGAATGGATATGATGGAATGCGATTGTCTATATATTATTATGTCGGGATTGACTGCGAGTCAATTGCGACGGCGTTAACTGCGAGTTAAGGCCAAATAATATTGACAATACGCGATATCTACATAGATATGAACTGTGGGTAACCAAGTATCTATTGCTTGTCGGGATTGACTGAGAGTCAATTGCGACGGTGTGAACTGCGAGTTAACGCCACATATTATCGAAAATACGTGATGTATAAAGTTGCCTATCTATTATTATGTCGGGATTGACTGCGAGTCAATTGCGACGGCCTTAACTGCGAGTTATGGCCAAATAATATAGACAAAAATCGACATCTAAATATATTTTTACTGCGATTCATCTATCTATTATCGGTCGGGATTGGCTGCGAGCCAATAACGACGGTGTTAACTGCGAGTTAACGCCAAACTATCTGTTGGTTGTCGGGACTGACTGCGAGTCAATAACGACGGCTTAACTGCGAGTTAAGTCAAACCATATCAGCATAAATCATGCATAAAAATACAAGTTATCTATTTTCACGTCGGAATCAACTGTGAGTCAATCGTAACGGCGTTAACTGCGAGTTAAGGCCAAATAATGATAACAATATGCGATATTAAAATTGCTATTGACTAAGAGTCAAATTTTTATTAAGGTCGGCATTGACTGAGAGTCACTTGCGACGGCGATAACTGTGACTTAACGTCAAAATTTATCGCCAATGATAACAATAATATCAAGTTCATCTGTGTGTGTCGTCTGCAATACATTGTCTTTAGTTTTCACAACAAGCCTTTTTGTTTGTTAACCATAACCAGAATATTTTTATTGTAAAATACCCACCTACTAAAATTTTATTTTTGGGTGCCAGTAATAGTAAAGAGAACAAAACCGTCCACGAGGCAAAAGATCATGCCAGCCCTGGACCAACCGACACCTAAGGTCTGTACACCTGAGGAGTCTTCTAGACACCTTAGGCGTCTACGTCTGATACGCCAAACTTGTTCTCTATCATATTAACGACACACTGTCGAACTTTTGTACGCCTAAGTATATTGAAAAAAGGCATGCCTATAGACAAGTACATACTTCTCAAATATCACCTAATAATAGTTTATTGTAAATTATTACAAACACCGATACTAAGTTGCTAATTGAATTCCAGGCTTAGATAAAAATATCTCCGCTTTCATGTAGGTACAAGTATATGTAAAAGACAAAACTTGTTTTTATAAAAAAGTTAAAGCAAATAAATCTATTGATAGATAAAGATGCATCTTTTCAAACGTCGGGAGCTCGTTTAACCCAGCAGAAGAAGCCTTGGTCGGGTCCTCGTTACCCGTCAAATGGGGGGGGGGGGAGCGAGGTTACAGGCAGGCTCTGGCCTTATCCCCAAGCTCAAGCAGCATCGACTAAAAGTTAGAATCCATCCAAAACTCATGCTCCAGAACAGAACCGTAACACAAGTACATGATGGTATAATACAATGTTTTTTTTTTAAACACTTCCTGTGTCCGGATAATTTTCTACGAAGTAGAAAATCGCAATATTTCATAACCACAATGTTGTTATAATACATGCATAAGCATGAATCCTAAACACCACAGTATCCTAGTGTAACCTGGGAATAAACGAGGAAATAATATTCCGTGTAGTGCTAATGTAACGTGAAATACACGTTTAAAATTTACCCTCAAGAAAAGCCAATATACAAAGTTTATATTGATTTTAACTGGAGAATAAGTTCCTATTTCCAGCGTTACAACCGTTACGAGTTACATTCTATCGGAATTTATATTGGGTACCTAATTTTAAAGCACCAAAACGCAATAGCTGTAACCGATTTATTCTAAATCCAAGAAATAAATATACCTATTGCAACATTTGCAACGTGTCATGTCATGTCAACGTGTCAACATTGCAACCGCCTCAAAAATTATGTTTTGAAAAAACGGCTTCCTTGCTACGAAAAGCCCATCTCTTAATTTATGTTTTTAAGATGACCGAAAATTTCTACATTTAAATTTTCAACATTATATATGAAAGAAATTACGCTATATAATTCTTTACGATTTTACAACCGTGCCTTATGAATAATATGATATTTTAGAAGATCTTATCTGATGGTATGGTAATGTTTCGACAAATTCCTGCCCATCACAAGATAGTTGTCTTACAAAAAGAAATTAAATACAGACACCTTCCTAACTAGTATCTAGTGTGGAGCAGTAAAAAAAAAAAAAGCCAAAGGCTACTAAGAAGGCCGAAACAGTAAAATATTTGTTTTAAGGTTACAAAAAAAAAAATGTATGTAGGTACCATATCATATTGTACAAATAACTTGTCAAAATTGTCAATAGTACGATTGGCACAATATTTATTTATTTAAATTTTACGAAACACAAATTGCCGCAGGTGCCAGCTGAGTCAATGAAAGTCACTCCCAGGCTCTGTGTGCAAACTTTTAAGACACAGCTTCCAAGTTCGCTGTACTCTTAGTTTTGCTCTTAGCGACAATCCTTAGCGACAATCCTTAGCGATTTATGTTTTTTTTTTTATGAAAACGAGATCCGGACGCTGTAGCTATGGATACTTTATCCTTTGACCTGGACATTTTACGCGGTTCCGCCATTTTTTGTTTCCTTTTATATTTGGGAAAAATTACTGATGACGATGGCACCAGTATTTTGTGTTTTCACAAGGCCTTCTCTGCCTTTTAGCCCATCTTATTTATTTATATCATATAAAATAAGTATCCTTCAACACTTGAAACTTTTATAATCCATATCAGAGTATACTGTTCCTTTTTACTAATCTTACAGGTCCTGAGAGAAGCATTCACGCGCCACTTGATCCTCTCGCTTGCACTGATGTTCTCTTAGCTTCGCTGTCTGAGGCTCCTATTTAACAATATATGTCAAAATACGCTTTGGGTAACAGCTTGTCCCCAGAAAAAACGCAAACGTGTTTGATAGTCCTACAACAAACAACTATTGTTATTTTTAACAAAACAACGTGACGAGATGTTTGGTTCGTATGAAGAGCTGTACAACGGCTCTCTTGACAATCATCGTTTGGGGTAATCTTTGCTACTTACTTATTAGGTGATAGAATTGGAACCAGTAATTGGTTTAAAACCTTCTTCTACTTACAATCACAAGCCTAATCGGCCTAGATATATAATAGTTACTTGGGACACACTACTAATAAGTAAATAAGAGTGTTTTTAAATATTCCCTTAATTTAGAGTTAATGATATAAAATAAAATGAACAGATCAGCGATTTTACTATATGCTCATGGGGCACCAACATTTTCAATAATAAAAAGCGAATACTTATATTATTTTGCAAATAATGGAGTTGAGATAGCCATAACGTATTTAATCAAAATTCCACTGCGGGCTAAGATTAGTCAATATTGTTCTTATATTATTGAACTGAATATATTATGCACTCGTGTTCTGTCCATATTTTTGTTCAAAAAATAAAATCAAGAACTGCCAATTTAGGAAAATTGTAAATATCAATTAACATCCACGTTAATCAGCTTAAGCAGCTGTGATTTATAACCAAGACAACTGTGTATATGGCAAATATTGGTCCATTTTAGTAAAAACATTACCCTGATGCCTGAGAGAAAAACAGAAAGACCGTTGCGTGCGAATACTGCTTTTCGCCGGTTGTAGCGGCCAGACATCACTTTTCCTCCATTGCCCCGCGCATGTATGAATTTCTACCACCCGACATCAAACAAGAAATAGATACGTTTAAAGCTAGCATTTCAAATAAAACCTATGACAACTTTGATACCTTAAACAAAAAGATTAAAAATTTTCTCCTTAATATTGGCTACGAAAATTTCAATGAGATATATATAAAACTGATACAAACTAATACCTGATCGATCATATTTTATTTTACTAACTCAATTCCCACTTCTTATTGCATGCTCTTAAACTTATCATATCATACTTTAATCATATATGTAGATTTTTTACCTAAATAACAACTATTTAGTATTTACTCGTGTTTACATCCCGATCCAGTGCACCAAAAGTAAGCAATCTAATATTGTAAAATACGTGGCACACCCTAACACAGGCCTAGGTCTATTTGGGTTGCTACTGTAATACACTCTATAGAGAAATGTTTTAAGCATATCCGGATCTCATTAGGAAAGTGTAATTTTAAGTATGTAATTTGTAATTTAATAAATAAAATAAATAAATAAATAAATAAGCTGGTTGATTTACCAGAAACATACTATCTGAGAGAAGACTTGTCGACACATGCATCTTCCCCGCTTTGCAAAATTGCAACTCTCTCAACTTCGACTCGTGAAAACAGCTGGCTGGACCAGCACGTCCAGCACTTTTATTAGTTTGATATATTAGACCAGTAGGTAGATGATTTTGTAATGTCAGTTGTATTGAATGAGTAACTTATAGTTTAAGTTACGTAGTTAGTTTAAGTTTTAGTTAGTAGTTTAACTTTAAGTTTTAAGTTCTCTTTCCTGTACAATTTTATTTATTATTATGTGTGCAATAAAGAATCAATCTATCTATCTTATTATATAAAATGATTTTTGTTGCATACTTGCTTTTGGGATAAATCGAAGGTTATTTATTATCTGCTTGGATCAGCAAATTACAGATTTATTCAACGAATTACTATTTGTAATTCGTTGGCTTAGATAGTTAAACTAGAGCATCTTGTATAGTTATACATTTGTTTCACAGTAACCAAACAAAACTTTGTTCTCTAAACATCTACTTGTAAACAAACTATATCTGAAGAATGAAGCTACGAAATATAATAGATGAGCAAACGAACTCCAGGAGTGAAGTTCGATCGTTATTATATGAGTCGCTTCATTCGAAGATATAATAATATAAAAACCCTCCCTCCCAAAAAACCAAACACTGTGACACAAGTTGTGGTTTCCACCCAAATGCAAAGTTTTGTTTAAAGGTTCATAGGTACAGACTCTAAAAAATTAAGCGAATGTCAGCTACAGTGGTGAAGTGAACACGGATGGAAACGGAAATCGTTTTAAATAAGAGAATCAAATGAATTACTCTTAAATGCGTGCATCGTCTGCCTGGCGAATTAAGGACTACTACTTGTAAACAAACTATATCTTCGAATGAAGCGACTCATATAATAACGATCGAACTTCACTCCTGGAGTTCGTTTGATCATCTATTAAAATTATTTATGTTAAAGATCGTATCCAACCCTGGATAACATATAACGTTAGGGAAATGATAAAATTACGCAATGAAGCAAATGCAAGATACCACAAATCCGCGCTTAAGAAAAGCACAGATGCTTTATCACACAAGCAATATTACAAAGATTTGAAAAATATTGTTATCAATGCTTTGTTTACAGAAAAAGCCACATACTTTAAAAAGCATATCCATTCAAATATAAAAAATCCTCGTTTGCTATGGAAAAATATTAAGAAAGACGTCGCCGACTTCAGAAGTAACCCTGATACTGATCTACCATCATTTCTGTCAGACCCAGACCGCATAAATAATCACTTTCTTACTTTGCCTGGTAAACAGGACATTGATATATCCCGTCTCACTTATTACGAATTCCATAGACATAGCTCTGCCTCTTTTAATTTGAAGCCAATCAGTGAAACAAACGTACTAAATATTATTAAATCTGTATCCACAAATGCGCAAGGTAATGACGGAATCTCTGAAGTGAATTCCTTGAACGTTTGTTACTTGGTTGTCGTAGAACCTTTTATGAAATGAAATTCTTAGTTGACTGGTTGATGGTTTATTGGTTTTCTTCAAGAAAGATTACAGTTTGCGACTTGCTTCTTAGATTTTTACAGGAAGAGTGAGTGAATGACTATCAAACTTCGATATTAAACAATCTATGCTAGTGATGTTATAGATTAACTTAAAATTACGATTTTAATAGGGATGGACCCTAAAAATAAGGTTAAAGCCCGAACATATCGCCCCGCCTTGAAAGGCACTTTCAAAACACAAATATTAATTTACAGGCAGAGGGCATATTTTATAAAAACTTCGACGCACTATGCCGTTAGCCGTTCGTACATCGGCAACTCTAGATATTCCGTCGGAGCCGGGGAAGGTAGCGACGATTCGTCCCAGTCTCCACTTCAACCGAGGTAAGTGATCATCTTTCAGCACAACCATCATATCCGTCTTCAAACCAGCACCCTTGCTGTGGGTCCATTTTTGTCGCTGCTGAAGCTCGGAAATGTATTCCTTGTACCACCTGGTGCAGTAATGCTGTCGTAGTTGTTGCAGTTGTTGGTACTTTGTCAGGCGGTGCTTCCTTTCGTCAATGTAGTTAGGAGTAGCCACGTCACTTGAAGATCGTCCTAGTAGGAAATGGTGAGGAGTCAAGGGTTCAAGGTCATTTGGATCAGGGGACAATGGTGTAAGAGGACGCGAGTTTAGTATGCATTCAATCTGACAGAGTACAGTACAAAGTTCTTCGAATGTTAAATGGCTATTGCCTAAAACCCTGGTTAAATGATATTTTGTTGATCTTACTCCCGATTCTGCGAGACCTTGAAAGTGTGGCGACAAAGGAGGCGCAAAATGAAAATTTATATTGTCTTTAGCAGAGCGTTCAGAAATTTGAGACGCGTGTGTTTTTAAGAACCGTTTTAACTCGTTATAAGCACCTACAAACTGAGTGCCGTTGTCAGAATACACATCAGATGGCAAGCCGTGACGACTAACGAAACGATGTAACGCAGACATATAGCCGTCGGCTGATAAACTGCTAACGAGCTCTAAGTGCATCGCGCGAGTAGAAAAGCATACAAAAATTGCAATGTATACCTTGTTGAGTGTGCAGCCACGACCTTTCTTCGACGCCGATAAGATGGGACCGGCGTAATCAACACCAACGGCTTGAAAAGGATGCTCAAGTCGCACTCTAGCGGCGGGCAGGTCACCCATCATAGGAGCTGTCGTAGCGCCCTTCATCCTTGTACATAGGACGCAATTGTGGAAAGCAGTTCGTGCTAAGTTTCTTCCTCCAAGCGGCCAGTAACGTAATCTAATGCTTGCTAGTAGGGCTTGAGGACCAGCGTGGAGTAAGCGCTTATGCTCGCTGGCAAATAAAATTTTTGTCAAATGATGAGATGAACTAAGCAATACAGGATGTTTCTTTTCATAGTCGAAATCTGAATGTTTGAGTCTTCCGCCGACGCGTAATAAGCCGTCGGGATCAATAAAAACATTGAGTTTAGAAAGGGTGTTCTTAGTTTGCTTTGCTTCATGCGAGAAGCTATCAGATTGTGACATCTTGATCAATTGTTTTATTGCCTTCTGTAACTCAGTTGTAGTTAAATAACCGATAAGTTTTTCTTTATTTCCAGGCTTGACATTGTGCATAAATCGTAGTAAGTAGGCTGTGACACGAACCAGCTTTGTGTAGCTTGAATACCGCTCAATATCAATAAGAGAAGCAGGTTGTTCGACGACGGTAGTCAGCACAGTTTCAGTCTTTCTTTCAGGTAAGTCTTTATACATTGAATTTAACATCTCATCCTTTTGCACCCTTTGTTCCATAGAGAATAAGCATTTTTCGGCCTTGGCATAGGAATCTCCTAAAACTTCTTCGCTTTGTTTCAGCGGTATCTTCACACCAAATCGACCATCGGGCATCCTAGTAGTATTTTGTTTAAAATGTTCTTCGCAGGCTTGCTCTTCTTGTGTATAGTATGATGTCTCAGGTCTTATTGTTGCTTCATCTAATTGCCAAAACCTAGTCAATTCATCATTGTCATTTTTGTTATTACATAAAAAATGGCATCTTACAATATTCCGGTAAGAACTGGCCGGGCAGCATCCAGAGACCAACCATCCCAGCTTTGTCTCGGACATTGTAGGCTGGTCGCGCCCTAGCTGCAGTCTCCCGCTTTCCAGCAGGTCCCAGAAGACACTGGCTCCCAGAAGTAAGTCAACACTGGAAGGTGTATAAAATTGTGGATCAGCTAACAATATATTAGATGGAATGTTAAGCAAGTTCACATCAATTTTGTGTGAAGGTAAGTCGCTTGTTATTTTACGAATAACGTACAATGTAGTCTCAAATTCATAGTCTTCTGTATGAGAAGTAATTTTAATCTTGCAGGTCTTGGTGAGCTGAGACTCTTGGTTGTTCACTCCGGAGATGGATGTACTTACATTCTTCACAGGTAAATTGAGCTTATTACATAACGTTTCAGTCATTAAACAGGATGTACTACCATTGTCTAAGATTGCTCTAGCAGTAAGAGAGCTACCAGATAAAGAGGAAAAAGAAGAACATATATATTCTGGCTGATCAACAGGGTATAGGAGTTCGAAAACACTTACAGGAACTGGTCGGTTCGGACTTTCAAGTATTCTGCTATTTGAAACATGGAGCAAAAACGGCTAACGTGTTAGACTTTTGTGAAGATGATTTTTCTAAATTAGGTGAAAATGATTTTATTATTATAATGAGCGGCACAAACGATAGTAATCCTTTTGATTTTAAGTGTGATATGCTTCTAAGGTTAAAATCTCTTACTAACACTAATGTAATTGTATGCGAAATACCTAGAAACAAACATCTTAATGAACATAAATTAAATTCTGAACTCAAAATGATATGTGGTAGGTACGCGAATGTAATATATTTGGACTTAGAGTACGGTAAACAAATACCGTTTCGCAATAACTTTGCGACCCATGTGTGCCGTTGTTTGTTAAAAGAGATCTTGCATATCTGTTACAAGAATAATTTTAAGAACTATCAAGCAGCAATCACAGAAATGCAGTCACAGACTGACGACAACTCAATGTCCAAAGTTTTATACGCAGACAAGGTTACACAGACAGATACAATATGTGACAATTTTATATCAGACGTGGACAAAGTAACATCTAAAAGTGAAGTTAGGACTTTATCTCAAAATAAAGCTGATTTTTTTCGTTCTGAAACACATTAATATACTGCATCAGAATATTAATGGTCTCATAAGTAAACAAGATCTCTTGGCTGAGAGTCTAGATGAACTGGAAGGTATAGGCAGTGGTATTGATGTCATATGTGTAACTGAGCATAACATGTTAAGTGGTGACAGCTATGTACTGAATGTCCCGAATTTTAAACTTGCAGCTGCTTGTCATCGTAAAAATCGTAGCGGAGGTGCGTGTATAATGGTTAGAGACAATATAAAATTTAAAGTGCTAGAAAAAGTATCCCGATATGTTGTTCTTAATACTATAGAGTGTTGCGCTGTTCAATTGATTGACCATGACATCGTTATCATATGCATGTACAGAAGTCCAAAAAGTAAATCAGTAGCTCAAAATTTTGACATTTTTTTTAATAACCTTTATGACATTTTGCATTTATTTGCTTTTAATAATAAAATAATATTATGCGGAGACTTCAATATTGACATCTTAAAAAAAAACTAAATATTCTATGGAGTTCGAAAGAATATTACAGGGATATAATTTGAAATTTTCAGTACGCGCACCTACAAGACTTGAAAGTGGTACATGTCTAGATAATATAATTCACAATGTTCGAGGTAGTAAAAGCAAGATTTTCGAATTTGCTCTATCTGATCATACTGGTCAAGTCCTTCACTGTCCGGTAAAAAAGTTCTGTACCCTACCGGCCTGGTTCAAAATGAAACGTGACTATTCCAAGGATAATATGACAAAATTTTATGGCTATTTAGAGAGTTTGAATTTTACTGACATATTTAACAGTAACTGTCCCAATGAATCATTTAATTTATTTTATGACATGTTTAAATTTTTATATGATCAATGCTTCCCAATCATTAAAATCAAACTTACCAATAAAACTAGACCAACCTGGCTATCCAAAGGCATCAGGCGTTGTAGCAAGCGAAAACGGAAACTTCTTTGGAGTTACAGACTTACAAAAAATAAAAGAGAAAAGGGCAAATTTAAAACATATTCAAATTTGCTAAGCAAAATCATCAATTTAACGAAAAAATCGCAAAATGACTACTACATCTCTAACGCTGAAAACAAGTCTAAAGCTACATGGCGTATAATAAATAAAACAAAGCAACAGTTTCCGAAGGACAGTATTACACAAATTAGGTGTAGCGATGGTAACATCCTAAAAGATCCAATCGATATTGCCCAAGCATTCAATGATTACTTCAGTGCAGATAACAAATCTCAACCACACATATTGCATCGTAATCCAACTTGTTCAAATCAGCAGCGGTTAGGCTCGTTGTTCATGAGGCCTACTGATCCACATGAAGTGTATAGAATAATAAAAAATCTGAAAAATACTCACAGCACTGGCTATGACGACATAAGTACTGTGGTCATTAAGTTTGTTTCAGTTCTCATAGCGGAGCCACTAAGCCATATAATTAACTTATGTATAGCACATGGTGTGTTTCCCGAAAAACTAAAAACAACTGTTATAAAACCACTCTTTAAAAAAGACGATAAAGAAAATGTAAAATATTATCGACCGATAGCACTTATACCGGTTTTTTCTAAAATAATTGAAAAAATTATCTACAATTCTATTTATAATTACTTTGAAAATAGTAATATTTTAGTGGCAGAACAGAAAGGCTTTCGAAAAAATAAATCCGTTAATATGGCTATATATGACATGTTATATACTGTGTATACTAGGATGGATAAGAGGATCCCTGTCTTGGCGTTGTTTATGGATTTGACAAAAGCCTTCGACTACGTTGATCATAAAATACTGTTAAAAAAGCTTGAAACTTATGGTGTAAGAGGTAATGTCCACAATCTCGTAAGATCGTATCTTAGTGGTAGAACACAAGTAACGCATATTACTAGGGTCTGTCCAAAAACAAAAACAGAAACAATATACTCTTCTCGTGCAAATCCTGTACATGTCGGAGTTCCACAAGGAAGCATTTTGGGGCCACTATTATTTATTATTTATATCAACGACATAGTTAATTTGACATCTTATAATAAAATGATTCTGTTTGCTGATGATTGCACAATTCTTTACTCTAACGAAAATGACATTCAAAGTAGTATTTCAGAAATTATAAATTGGTTAGAAACTAATAATTTGAAGATTAATCTAAGCAAAACAAAAATTATAAATTTCAAACAAAGAAATCCCGTGCCACTCAATTCTACTGTAAAGCACGACTCAACAGTGATTGGGCAAACAGATGAAACTAAATTCTTAGGCCTTCATTTAGATTACAACATGAGCTGGAAATCTCATATCAATAGTTTATGCGAGAGACTCAACCAAAGCTCTTTTGCTCTGCGCAAACTTAGCAAAATAGCCAATCGAAATACAGTTTTAATGGCTTACCATGGACTTGTAGCATCAGTATTAAGATATGGTATAATTTTCTGGGGAAACGCGACCGGTATAGATGCAATATTTAAAGCACAAAAACGCTGTATTAGAGCTATCTGCCACTTACGACGAACTGATAGTTGTAGACCACATTTCATAGACTTAAAACTACTAACATTTTCATCGTTGTATATTTTTGAGACTATAATGTTTGTTCGTACCAATATGCATCTTTTTTCTCAAGTCAAAAGTACTCGTCGACAGGACAAACTGTGTCTACATTCCTGTAAAACTGCACTGCTTCATAAAAGTATAGTTGGAATGGCACCAAAACTGTATAACGCTCTTCCTAAAGATATAATCAATATTTCTAGTCTGGACTCTTTTAAAAAACAACTTCACAAGTACTTAGTTGACAATGCCTATTATAATTTAAGGGAATATTTTTCGAAGAAAAAATCTTAGGTTTAAGTTTGACATTTTGAGATTTATATTTAACAATTTATTAATTTTTATTCCTGACTGATTTGTATTTCTTTTTTTCGATTCTTCTTATTTAAATTTAATTTTTAAGGTATTTTTCTAAAATTTGCATGCTAAACCAAAATTAGCAAAACATGTACATGATCACTTTATATTTTTGTACCACCTCTGTAATCCTTACCATGTTTTCGCAAATAAACGATTCTGATTCTGATTCTGATTCTGATTCTGATCGCTCTTAAAAACTTTGACTAGTGCCGTTGATAAGAGAACTTGTCCCTTGTTTTGCATCATTAATGAAACTTGATTGTTTGTTGAATTATTCTCATTAGAGTTCACAGGAGTGTCGCTAGATGGCGCTGAATTATGCTGTGATACAGGCTCATTTGAGTTTGAAGTAGTATTAGAATTATCAAAATGAACTAACGTATTGTGCTTTTTGCCGCATGTCCTACATCCGCCCTTCCAACAGTTGCTTACATTATGACCGGCCTTCAAACAGTTGTAACAAACATTGAAGTTTGCTAACTCTTCATATCTTTGCTTTGATGAGAGTTTTAGGAACTCTTGACATCTAAAAAGAAAATGATTTTGTTTACACTTTGGGCATACCTGCTTATCATGTGTTTTTCCAGTAAGTACAAAACCTTATTCCTTCTGACGGCGCGGAGCAGCTTCAGCAGAAGATCATGCAGTTTGTCGCGTTATTGGTGTAGCTGTTGATACGCTGATTTGCATTGTTTCCAATAAATCGGCCCGATTTCTAAGAAAGGTTAATAATTCGTCAAATGTTATCTCTTTAAGTGTAGGTATGCATTGCTCCCATTCACGTCGCGTGTTGTTATCCAGCTTAGAACAAGCTAAGTGAATAAGTAGGGTGTCCCATTGCTTTGTGGGCTCTTTTAGAGTTTCTAGTGTCCGTAGACTTTTAGAGAAACTGTCAACTAAACTTCTTATAGCAATATGCGATTCTTTTGCTATAGGCTTCACATTGAAAAGAGCAGAAACATGATTATTAATCAATAAGCGAGTGTTATTGTATCTTTCGCATAGCAGATCCCAGGCAATGTGATAGTTGTCATGTGAAATAGGTAGGGATTGAATGACACAAGCAGCACTGCCCTCCAATGCTCCCTTGAGATAATGATGTTTGTTTACATTGTCCATGGAATCATTTTTGTGGATGAGACTTTCATATGTGTCTCTGAACTCTAACCATGACTCATAAGATCCTGAAAACTTTGGCAACTGAATAGTAGGAAGCTTACACCTAACTTGAGTAGATTTTTTGAAAGAAGCTTCTGTATTGTTTGTTTTTTGTGATTTGTCTGATGAAACATGACTTTCTGACTTTGAAAAATGACTATATGGATTGGAATTTATTTTAGAATGTTTATTAATTAAATTTTTGGCCTAACCCATGCACGCAAAGTATTTGTTTTCGAAATCGTCGCGTTCGCCATCGAGTTTGTCTTCGTCAGAAAGAAGTTCAATTTTTGACTGAATTTCGTCAAATTGACTAAGCAATTGTACACCGTGTTCATATCTTAGTTCTAATGTAGCGATATCTTCTGAACTTAGCTCAGTTTTGATTTCTAAACACTCTGTAAATGTAGTGAAAAGCGTAAGTTGCCGCTTCACCACACCACGCTTTTTGATCAAGTCTTTTATAACTTCCATGCTTGCATACACTTAGGCACGTATTTATAAACACTGTAAGTTGATATTGTTCACTAGAACTTGCCTAAATATAGCGAAAACTATGAAAAAACTTGTTTGTTTACATAAAAACGAAATTTTCACTTTGACAACTGTGAATGAACGAAAGAATGAATAATAGTGCGTACGCGCTAGTATTACCAACCTTGACCAACAAAATCGGAAATGAGAATGAGTATATCGATAACTAAAGACTGAACTGAAGTTTCTTTCTAAAATGGCTGACACAAAAAATGGAATATTTAGCTAAATAAAATCAAAAATAATTTTATGAATTTTAGCACGTAAATTGAAAATGGGATATCGCAAGAGGATGTTTTGTACCGTACTATGTGAACGATATTAAAATGCACTCTTGTAAACAATGAAATATTGAACTTTAGTACCAAATTACGAGGTAGGTACATAAAGTAATAATTAAGGAATTTAGGATAGGACTAGAGAAACAGGAACGGACTCACAGTTTTGGCTCGTGGCGTTCGTTCTCCACTTGGTAGATACTTCGATGGAGGATGGAGGCTTGGTAGCAAAGTAGCATCAAAGTAGTTAGGTATGTATGATGAACAGAGCAGAGCTTCAATCAGGTACGCCGCTGTCGATCCCAATCTCAAGTAGTAGTCCGAGTCGAGCTTTCTTGTATTCATAAACGCTGTCGACTGACTTGTAGGTAATTTCCTTAGATTGATATGACTGCAGAGTCGAGCTTCTTGTCACGCTGTCGACTCCCAGGATCACGTAGGTAGTAACTAGTAATAGTAGTCCGAGTCGAGCTTTCTTATCTTCATAAACGCTGTCGACTGACTTCGAGGTAGTTTCCTTCGATTTATATGATGACTTGCAGGCAGAGTCGAGCTTCTTGATGGAACCCAAGATGGTTGGAACACGCTGTCAACTCCAATATTGCTTCGTTCGATCTTTGCAGTTCGAGTAATTTGGCTCGTAAAGGACCATGAAGTGAATTCCTTGAACGTTTGTTACTTGGTTGTCGTAGAACCTTTTATGAAATGAAATTCTTAGTTGACTGGTTGATGGTTTATTGGTTTTCTTCAAGAGAGATTACAGTTTGCGACTTGCTTCTTAGATTTTTACAGGAAGAGTGAGTGAATGACTATCAAACTTCGATATTAAACAATCTATGCTAGTGATGTTATAGATTAACTTAAAATTACGATTTTAATAGGGATGGACCCTAAAAATAAGGTTAAAGCCCGAACAATCTCGTTGGATATGGTGCTCTTGACACTTCCACGTACTTTAGGGATTATTACGGCTATTGTTAATAAATCCATTGAGACGAGTACCTTTCCTGAATCCTGGAAGACTGCCATTGTTAAACCGCTTCCAAAACATAATCAACCCACTCAATTTAAAGATTTACGTCCAATAAGTATTTTACCCCTACTCTCTAAAATAATAGAAAAAGCTGTTAGTACTCAAGTCACTAGCTACCTTGAACAAAATGGTATCTTACCGCAAAAACAGTCAGGTTTCAGGAAGAACCATAGCACGGCAACCGCTTTGATGGATGTTGTTGACGATATCTTGGCGGCTCAGGACGCGGGAGTGGGTACTATACTAACATTATTAGATTTTTCACGTGCCTTCGACACTATCAACACTTCGCTCCTATTATCCAAACTTTCCTTTTATGGATTTGACATTTCCACTGTAAAATGGTTCGCGAGCTACTTAACTGGCCGTCATCAATTTGTGCAACTTTTTGCTGGTGATGGTTCGAGTATAGTCTCAGCTACCGCACCAGTGAAAAGGGGAGTCCCACAGGGCTCTATACTTGGACCATTGCTTTTTATTCTTTATAGTTCAGATATTACATCCAGTGTTCAACATTGCAACTATCACCTTTACGCAGACGACCTTTAGCTTTATATTTCATTTAAACCTAGTGACACCCATCAGGCAGTCAGTAAACTTAATCAGGACCTATGCAGGATAAACCAATGGTGTGATGCTAATGGATTGGTCTTAAATCCCATTAAATCAAAATTTTTAGTTCATGGTACTAAAAAAAATGTTCATATTATTAAGACTTTTGACCCTAAAGTTACAATATCTGGAGAATGCTTAGAACTTGTTTCAGAAGCCCGTAATTTAGGTGTCCTCTTTGACGAACAGCTCCATTTCGAGAACCACATTCTTCAAACTGTAAGAAATTGTTTCTACAGACTTAAGGTACTATATCGTATGAGAGACTACCTCGATGTTGATTTACGCATCCGACTATGTGACTCGCTTATCCTTTCTAAGCTCACCTATGCTGATACAGTCTTTGGTGAATGTTTGCTCGCAAGAACCAAAAAGATTATACAAAGAATACAAAATGCATGTGCTCGCTTTTGTTTCCCCATACCGCGTCGCTCCCACATTACCCCATATTTGAACAAGAAAGGCCTAATGAACATGGCCGCACGTCGATCACTTCATTTTGCGTCTTTACTTTTTGGAGTTATAAAAACTCAAAAACCACCCTATCTATATAATAAACTACAATTTTCTATTCGTCCCATCAGAAACGTAACACGTCTCACTTGCCCCAGACACAGTACAGCTGCTTTTCGTGGTAGCTTCCGATACGCTGCCACAAAATGTTGGAACAACTTACCTCCACCCATTAGGAACACTAAATCTTGTAGCACTTTTAAAAATAAACTTAAACTATATTTACTGGAAAAACAAAAACTTACTTGAGTAGCTTTACTGTGCAATAGTCTCAATTTACTCAATTATTGACTTACCCATTCTGTCTTTACTACTACAAACACACACCTTTATTATCACATAATTTTTTTCCTTAAACTTACTGCCACCTGTATGTATTGGTACTTAAATATATATTTAACATTTTTAACAAACCTACTGTGTTAGTTTTAAGTATTTTTAAGTAGTTTAGGTATATTGGGTTTCTCGGAAGATCAGCGCTACGGTGCAACCGTAGCTTATTGCTGAGCGGGACCTTTTTGTTGCATGTGATACCTCAATTGTATCCTTAGTTTTAAGAACTTTAATGCAACAAATAAATATTTCTTTCTTTCTTTCTTATAAACTACTGAGGTCCCCAACACAGCGGGTGACCCTGCAATGCAGTAGACTTGCATCTCCGAGATGCCCCCAGCCAGTTTTATTTTCCCCGGCACATTGTACACACCAGTGGCGTCTCAGACCCGTTCATCTGAGAAACCCGCTTCGCCACGTACACCTCAAGTATATGGATTCAATAACCCCGTGAGAAGAGCGGCACCCGCCCGTTTCCGTTGATCCATCAAATCTAGATCGGTGCCACATTGCACAGAGTGACGTCACGGACGTCTGTGTGTACGTTGCCCTTACGCCTATTTCAAGCCAAATAAAAATATTTAGAGCTATAGTTTCTTTGCAAGAGTGTTAAAATTCTATTTGTTACTATTCAAGGAACTACTTACGTTATAGGCAGTGTTTCTGAACGTAGAACAGTGAGTGAATACAAGAAAACTCATTTGGATATTCTAAACAGATACGTTTATTTTATAAAGTGTACCTTCATTTCGCATACAAAACTTTTTTTTTTTTTTAAAGTGTACCTTCATTTCGCATACAAAAACGTTTTGGTTAGCCAGTGGCGACATTTGTCAGACTGTTTTCTATTATCGATCACACGGTAGCATCATGGCAATGAAGTGCAATGCGTGCGGCAAGTTCTTATCTCCTGCGTCGCTAGATGGCGTTACCTGTACCCAATGCAAGGCTTGTTTACACAGAACTTGTCTTAATGTACCTAAGGATGCAAAGATACCGAAAAATTGGTTGTGTCCTGAATGTCAGGCAAAGATACCCAAGGGAAACAACCAAGATACGCCGGTTAAAAACTTAGGAGCAGTGTCTGCACCTGACCAGCTGGGATCTTTAAAACCATCCACTTCTTCTCCTTGTGTAGCGGAAAAAGAAGCCCATAAAAACACAACCCAGGACCTCCCTACGCATGACGAATGGAAGAGTGAAATTTTTGTCCAAATGAAAATCCTATGTGAGGAGATTAAGCAGGATTTTGGGGAAAAGCTTGCTTTAGTTAGGGCGGACTTCCAAGTTTTTAGTCAGGAGCTAGAAGATATGAAAAAGATAATATCTTCCTATGATGACCGCGTTTCCAACTTGGAGGAGAGAATGACGGCCTTGGAAGCTTCCGCAACATCGTCGGGTGGCGGAGACCAAAAGGTACTAAATGTCATAGATGAGCTAGAATCAACAGTAGCTCAGTTAAAGCTTGACTTGCATGACCGGGACCAAGAGCTTCTGCTGAACGATTTAGATTTTACCGGCATAACGGAAGAAAGTAGTGAAAACGCAACTCATCTAGTGATGGCGTGTGCTTCAAAGCTCGGGGTGCCACTGGAGGAGCGCGACATCGTCAGCTGTGCGCGCGTCGGGGTTATCCGCGCGGACAACGGTACTGCGACAAGGCCGCGCCCTATAGCTGTCCGACTGGCGCGCCGTTCGACGCGTGACGCGATGCTGCAGGCCGCGCGTGTACGCCGTGGCTCTACCACTGAGGGGATTGGGCTACGTGGGAATCCTAGTCGATTCTATGTAAACGAACGGCTCACAAAGCATAACCGTTCCCTCTTCTCACAGGCTCGGACTGCGGGCAAAAATGCCGACTGGAAATTCGTCTGGACCCGGGAGGGTAGGATCTTCGCGCGTCACCACCACGGATCGCCCCTAAACCGCATACGATCTGCAGCTGACCTGGCTGGTGTTTTTGGCCCTGAGCATGTTCGTGCTACGGATGCCAATGGACGTGGCTGATGGAAGACTTTTTCAAATTTTCCGCTTCGTATTTACTGGAATGAAAAATTGTGTATCCACTAAATGTTACGTTTTGTTACATTTTGTAATTGTTTTAGTTTTAGTTTATGCGTCCTTGTGCCGTGACATCCATGCAGTTTATTTATCAGTTTTAAAATATGGACTTTATATATTTTCCTTTTTTACACACACTCTCAACACTTATATTTTTTTGATTTTAATCTACATACCACGACTAAACGTTGCACACGTTTCACTATATGCAAAGCCACCCCACCCCCTGCTATCCACCCGGCAAACTCATAGTTTTCATCAAACTACCCCGCGTATTACAATGCCTACACCTGTTATGATTAAACCAACTAGAGTTAAACCATTTTTTTTTCAGACGCCAGTTTATTCAATTAAAAGTAGGTAAACGGAAACTTATAGTTGGACTCTTTAATGCGGGTTCTTTGGGCACACGGCATGACGAGTTTCTAGCAGCCATGCAACGTCATAATGTCGATATATTAGCTGTAAATGAAACTTGGTTAAGAGAGGGAGAGGAGGGGCGCGCACCCGCCGTGCCCGGCTACCGGCTGCGGCATATTCCGCGCCCGGCGGGTGTGCGTGCGCGGGGCGGTGGTGTAGGATTTTATATCCGTCGCGGCATCACTGCACGTGTCTTATCTCACCCACCATGTTCGTTAGTCGAACAAATGTGGCTCAAAATGGTAATATGTGGAAAAAAACTGGTGATTGGTACAGGATATAGGCCTCCTTGGTTAAATGTCGACACTTTCATTGACGCTTTAGAATTGTCCCTCGAGACTTTCGCATGGTGCGATAATATTTTGTTGCTAGGAGATTTTAATATAAATATGTTACAAGGAGACACTGACAGTAATTCAAATAAAATTAAAAGATTTTTACACTTCTTTAATTTGACACAACTAGTGCAGAAACCAACACATTACACATCTCATAGCGAAACCCTAATCGACCTTGTATGTACTGACATTCAAGGAACTTCGTTGACCGTAAACTACTCTAAAGAACTTGGTGGTCATGCTTTTATTGTCTGCCACTTAAACATGCCAAAATTAAAACCAGTGCCAGTTACAGTCATACAACGACCCATTAAAAACATTGACCCGGTAGAATTTCAGAATGATCTCATCTTGATAGACTGGAACTATATTTTGTCACTCGAGAATGTAAATGAAATGGTACAATGTTTTAATATTTCTGTTATTTATCTTTTTGAAATCCACGCACCTCTTAAGATGATTTATATAAAATATCAGCAGTATCCATGGATTACTTACAACATATTGGAACTCATGAAACGTCGCGATGAGGCACATCAGAGAGCACGTGGTAGTGACTCCGATGTGCATAAATCTTTTTATAAAGATCTAAAATATACAGTTGAGAACGCTTTATTAAGGGAGAGGCAAGCCTATTTCACTCATTACGTAAACCACAATCATCATGACCCTAAAACTATGTGGAACCATATTAAAAAAACGGTTAGAATTAAAAGTAAACCTGACATACCCACGCATGGTGTTTTTAGAGATCCAAATATAATAAACGATCATTTTATGAATGTCCCTGGCAATGAGAATGTCCCCATTTCACATTTGACGTATTTTGAGTTTCAATCTAAAGTAAACGACACATTTGCAATTAAAGAAGTGCTTGAGAGAGACGTTTTAAAAATTATTCGATCATTTAAGTCCAATGCTGTTGGCAGCGACGGAATATCTTTAGACATGTTAGAACTTACCTTGCCAAACACGTTGCCAGTTATTACAGCAATAGTTAATAAGTCCATCCAGACTAGTACGTTTCCTTTTGAATGGCAAAAAGCGCTTGTGAAGCCTATACCCAAGGTGTCAATGCCTAGCACTTTGAAAGATCTCCGACCGATAAGCATCTTACCGTGTGTATCAAAAATATTGGAAAGGATAGTAGCTGATCAGTTAAAAATATTTATAGAACGTAACGAAATACTTCCGCAAAAGCAATCAGGCTTTCGTAAATTTCACAGCACCACGACTGCTATGATCAATGTAACTGATGATATACTTTCAGCAATTGATGCAGGTGAGGGCACTATACTTGCGCTTCTAGATTTTTCAAGGGCCTTTGACTGTATCAATGTTTCCTTATTGCTGGCTAAACTACATTGCTACGGTTTTAGTGCTACCGCAATCAAATGGGTAGACAGCTACTTCAAATATCGCTCTCAATGCGTAGAAATCAATGAGGAAGGAGGAAACACTATTCGATCACTGGAAAAAAAAGTCTCAAGAGGTGTTCCTCAGGGGTCTATATTGGGTCCTCTTTTCTTTATTATATATTGTGCAGATGTAGTCGACCATATCTATAGCTGCAACTTTCACATTTACGCTGATGACATCCAAGTCTATATTTCTTGTAAACCTAGCGAAGGTTTGGAAGCTGTACAAAAACTAAATGCAGATTTAAATCGTATTGCGACCTGGGCAGAAAACAATACTCTAGTACTTAATGGTTCTAAGTCTAAATATATGCTGTTAGGTACAAGACGACAAATTCAAAAACTGTCCATGCAACGCATTAACTTAACCATAAAGGGGGAAGCTGTGGAACGCGTTCATGAAGCACGAAATTTAGGATTGTTAATGGACGAAGAGCTCAGATTTGAGAATCATATAGTGAACACAGCTACAAATTGTTTCTACCGACTAAAGGTTCTTTACCAAATAAGAAACTCAATAAGTGTAGATATTCGTATAAAACTGTGTGATTCACTAATATTATCGAAATTTAATTACATGGACGTAGTCTACGGGCCACGCCTTCTTGCCCGCACAGCCAAATTAATTCAGCGTGTTCAGAATGCTTGCGCGCGCTACTGTTTTTATATACCTCCTCGCACACACTGCACTTCCTATATTAACAATTCTGACATCCTAAAAATGGCTTATCGTCGCACTATCCACTTGGCTTGCCTACTATTTAGTCTAATTAAATATCAGCTCCCTTTCTATCTTTATAAAAAACTGGTATGGTCCCGTGACGTGCAGGCCCGCGAGACGCGCACCTCTGCTCTTAGGCTTGCAATTCCGCCACACCGCACGGTTACTTTTCGTGGTAGTTTTAGATACGCCGCCACCAAGTGCTGGAATGACTTACCGCCGCCTTTCCACAGTCTGAAATCATTACACTCCTTTAAAGAACGATATAAAAAACACATTTTACAAATTCAAAAAAGTTTATAAAATCAATCGTTCACCTAAATGCATATGGACGTTAGGCCCAGGCGGCGATCACTTGGCTTTCGTGTGGCACAATCTGTTAACTTTATTTCTGTGCTTCAGTGATGGGCATAGGTACCTAATGTGTTTTTTATAAAAAGTATAAAATACTTTTTGGCTTCAAATTTAGTTTTTGATCTTTTCTCTCTGTTTATTTATTATACCTGTAAACATTAATTATTGATTAGGTAATGAAAAAAAAAGGAAAAATTAATTCATTTACTGTTTCAATTTCTCAGACAATTAATTTCAATGTAGTTTATCATAAATATTGCACTTACTTACATGCATGTGTCCATGGGTGTAAGCAACATTGGTTTATTTAATTCTTCTGTAATATCTACTTCTTTAGATTTTCAATATTTTTGTACACTATTTACATCGTAATAATAATAATTTATTTCACACACATTCGTCCGTGCCTCACTCTGCAGGGTTCACCGAAAACCAGCGTCGTGGCATGTGCCGCGACATTTGCTGAGTGAGGCCCTTTTATTCACTGTGGTTGTCACAGCACTAGGCGTAGTGTCATGTTCTTTTCTTTTTTTTTGTATAGGTACCTTTTTTTTTGTTATTGTTCTTCTCAACCCTATGTATGATTTTTGTGTTGTGTTGTGACGTCTCAGTAATAATAAATATTTCTCATTCTCATTCTCATTCATTCTCACATTATTCTTTGCCGTAACTGCGCGCACATCCACTTCACCTATCAAACCAGGGGTGCGCAAATACACCCACGCAGCATACCCGCGTCCCGAGGCGTCGTAAAATCCATCCAAGGTCAAATTACTGCCCACCGATGGCAGTTGCTTGCGAGGTAGCGCGATTAGGGTGCTTTCACTAAAGCGCCAGAATGAATCGACAGCTTCCCGATTAGCTGACCCTCCCAACCACTTTGGTTTGGCGCATGAGTTGGTTCCTCGGTCTCCCAGAACCTTGCAGCTTCCCTTTCCGACACACCCGTAGAAGATCCCATACTCTTCAGGCAGGTCTACAGGATTCTGTTGTGGACCTGGAACATCACATCTGCCTTGTGTCAGCTGCAACCAACCCATCCTGTTCCCGTACTATCTTAGTACTTCCCAATAATTTCCCGAGGACGCTTATTCCCGTATTACGTCCACCCGTTCGGAAAGTTCAAATCTGAATTAGCCAGATCCTATCTGACAGCCATCCCTCGTGCCCCCAATGGCAAACCCATCCGAAGAAGGACCACAACATCCAGAACTAACGCTGAGGCACAACAACAACAGACCCCAAGTCCGACCTACAGCGTTAGGCGTACCATCGCCTCCGTATCCTATTGCCCGTTTCATGCCCCGCGCATGTTGTAAATAATGGCAACCCTTGCCTACTCTCAAATCCCATTGATGCGATGCACCGTTGAGCTACCTAATCTTACAAGGCTCGCACCATCATCCTCCTGCCATCCGCATCCCGGAAGCCTAGTCGTCGATAAACCTGACACGACTGGCTGGAGGGCAAGAGTTGAGAAGTAGGCGGCCAAACCCTAGTAGGGGAGGGTCCCCCCTGGATCCGCCCGTTGAGAGTGCACTCTTGCACTGCCCATGTAGACAAATGGGCTCCATCCCATATCACAGGGCCCGCGGTCCGTGGTAATCCCGTAAAGGGGGCAACCGTGCCCCGATAGCACCCTACCGATTGGTGGAACCGGAACCTGGAGGCTTGGGTATTCCGCCAGTGACGGCGACATGTGTTTGGCCTGAGACATTCTCACACTCAGAGCCATCGAACAACTTACTTCGTCGCCCTGCCCCGTTCCTCGTCCCTGGCACCCGCCCATAGGTACCTGGCCTACCCCTTAGATCTCCTCGTATCCACCTGTAAGCACCTGACATCCTTCTGCGCTCACCTGGCACCCGCCCGTAATCACCCGTTCTTCCTTGCCACTTACCGTTTCATCGGACTGCCCATACAGTCCATGATCAATGGACAGTGGCAGTTGCTTGTGACCAGGTGATCCCGTGCGCCACTCTGATGGGGTGTCCTGTGGTGTTAACCCGCTGCCAATCTCCTCTTGGCCACAGGTCTCCTCCGCTGGCTCCCTAGCCGGAGACGTCTCTACTAGAGACCCCGTGATCCCTGTTGAGGTAATTTCCTCAGAAGGGGCGTCCTTCACGTCTACGGAAGACCATCCACAAACCGTACTCTCAGCCCCGTGCAAAGTGTGTGACGGTGACGTGACGCCAATTTCCCCAAATGCGTCCGACTTGGGCCGCTGCTCATCCATCGGACTCCCGAGTCCGTGACCCGTACATGCCGGCGACGTAGGTCCTCGTTGACCCCAACCCTGTCGCTTACCATGGGCAACCGCTTGGATGATATCATTCACAAAGTCCAGACAGCTTATGTAATCGTCTGTCGCCGACTTCGTCTCCTCGTGCATAACTGTTAAGCTCAAATACCGCCAGAGGGCATCCTCTACCCTCTCCATACGGTCGCAAGACTCCAATTCCCTACCCAACAAATCGTCAAACTGGTCCTCGCGGCCGATCAAAGCTGCTGTCCCAGTATACCATTGCAGCTCGGCACAAATAGCATCCCTATATTGTTCGCGAGTCAGACAGGAAGCCATGGCACCAACTTCCTAGGGACAAGGAAACACCAAAACCCGTAAATAACTTAAATCTAACAAATAAAATAAATGAGTAGGTATGTCCACAAGTGGACGCCCTGCAATATTCATCGATCAGGGCACCAAGTCAACTGGTGGGCAACCGAAAACCCTTCTACAATCACAAACTTAATAATCTAAATTAAATTTAACTAATATGAGGGTAGGACCACGAGTGGACGTCCCGCTGTCCATTAGTGGGCCAAACCACGCTCTGCTACCAGTGATTTGTCCGCTCCGCGGCCCGGGTCCGATACGTCCGCTGGGCCCTATGAGTAAAACGTACGTAGGAGTGCAACTGTGCACTCGTAGACCCGAGCGGGGGCGTAACAAATTGGGCTGCGATACACAGCGCTAAACTTATAACTAAATACCTTAACTAAATACACACACAATATTGGCAATAAAAATACACCTTAAAATCGGGTCCGGACCCGTGATCTAGAACCCGCCAATACAAACTATCCACGGATGGCTCGCGCTTGACCGAGCCACCACACTGTACATAAGTAGGCTAACTAACTACTAACTATATTACCCGTATCGTACCCGAGATGGTACGCTCGTGACCGGTGTCACCCGTTACGTTACGTTACCCAGATGACTCGCGCTTGACCGACCCTACCAAAATTCTATAATAATATGAAAATCACTTACCGGTGAGATTCCCGTGGTCGCGACGAGTCGAACTGGATATTTGGAGGTATACCTACTCTCAGTCGGTGGGACAAAGCAGCTAGATCGGATATCATTTACAAACCTTACCTCTGTAATACTGAATAACTGCCAATTGCCGTTTGTGGATGTTGTCAAGAACCTGGGTTTGCTAATTGACAAAAATCTTTCCTGGCTTCCTCAAGTGGAAACCGTTTGTCGTAAAACTTTTGCTGTGTTTGGGTCGATGAAAAGATGGAAAAATCTTCTTCCCGTAAAAACTAAAACTGAGCTCGTTAATTCCTTAGTCCTTCCGATCCTAGATTATGCAGATATCAGTTACTTGGATTTATCCCAGCTCCTTTTGAACAAACTCGATCGGCTGCAAAACATGTGTATACGTTTTTATTTTCGGTCTTAGGAAATACGATCATGTATCTGAGTATAGGAATAAACTATAACTATTACCGATTCGTCAGCGACGTTATGTACATGCCCTCTCTTTACTATTCAACATCCTCAACTCTCCGGTTTCTTCTCCATACCTCGGTGAAAATTTTGATTATTTAGGGTCAAATCATCTCTTAGCTTCCAGGTCTAAAAACGATAATTTGCTAACCACAACATTCGCAAAATCTAATTTCTATTATAATTCGTTTACAAAAATGTCAGCCCGATTGTGGAATGTACTGCCACGTGACATTCGTCAAGCAAAAACCATTAATGCTTTCAAATCTAAATTGATCGAATTCTACCTAAAGAAAGAGGAAAGTTGTCTGTAGGAAAATAGGACACTTATTTACATTTTGTTGTTATATTATTTATATAATGTATGTATATGTAAATATATAAAGATATATATTTTTATGTTTATTTATGTATATTACATCTGTGTATATGTGTATTATTTTATGTAAGTATATATGTGTATTTATTTATTCTATGTCTGTATTTAAGTATTTTGGTAAATAAGTTTATTGTTTGATTTTATGTACCTAATTTATTTTCAAATTAGTCTAACTTAGTTAAGCAAACTCTGCACTACTCGTGTCCATCTCAGCGATTCCCAGTCCTAAGGTTGCCTGGAAGAGATTGCTCTAAGCAATAAGGCCGCCTTTGCGCGCAATTAGATATAAGGTTTCTTACGCAATTACTCTTAATTTGTGTGCAATAAAGAGTTTCTATCTATCTATCTATCTATCTCAGTGTGCAAGAATATGTGATGTTCAATAAAATACACTTAAATAGAATAAATTATAATGTGTACTGTGGTGTCGATGCGATGATCCGATCCCAATAGTGGCCGCTCCCGCAGCAGGCACCAAGGTCAATCCCCAGCCTCGTGCTTCAAGCACACCACGTTCTCCGAATGCGCAGATCGACACCCGTATAGCAGATAATTCCGGAAATCTGCCTTCCAATCACAAGTCCATAGCGAATCCGCGGCGATTACTGTTCATCGTCCCACACACCACGCGGATTGCCAAGATATGGTCAATTATCACCGGCCACGCCCTGACCACGCGGGTTGGTAACTATACCAACGTGCGTCGCGCAATTGTCCATCTGCACTTCCCGAGCCTTCCGGTCTCCCCGCGAGTGAAACCCGTCCCGAAAGGAATATTCACGACACACTTATTCCCATAACATAATAACTATGAGTCCATACGCGCCGCTTGCGTCGACCCAAAAATGGCGTCTCGTTCACCGTACACGAGTCCACTTTACGCCGCCCGAAGTATATTTTTCCACTAAATTACTTATTTATTTTGCCCCGAGCAAACCCAATATGATAGTCCTCTGAATCCCGATTCGGGAATAAATCAAAATCCAACCGCGGCCACCGATTCGGCCTCCCGATGCGCGCACACGACCGCTCGTGATAGTGGAATGCGACTCCTAAATGCTAACTATATATGGCGCCGGCCCGCTTTCCTTATCGCACTGACGCGCAAAGCCTCGGGTGACGCTTGAATCGCCCCGTACATTTTTCCTTGAATACCCGCCTCTAAGCTAACATTTCTTATACAGAAAATAAACACCGACTTTATTTTCTACCTACATGAATAGACCCAAATTGGTTCTAAACAAGTCCCGTGTTTAGAATCTTTTAAAAAAACATTGACGCTTACTTGGACCTCAAAATTGTATGAAAAAGTATGGCGGGAAATTCAAAAGTTCGATTTTTTTATGACAAGTGTACTGTGTAGTTTAAACTAAAAAGGGATTTCAACAGAAACAAGTAGATTCCGGAGAATTGAAGCGAATTTCAGTCAAATGGAGAACTTTTATTAAAACGCCCACGCGTTCGGAAAACTGTACTTCTGATGATTAATTTGCAGTTGTTGGAGTATTCTCGCTATGCACAATTCTCGCTTTGCACTTCTCGAACAAGCGTCTACGTAGGAAATATTTTCTCTTTTGACATTAAGAGATTTTTCATATGCTATAATGGTAATGAACATTTTAATTTTGACATTATAATATTAAAAATAAGCGATCTACACATAAACATTTAAAAAAAAAACGGTCAAGTGCGAGTTGGACTCGCGCGCCGAGGGTTCCGATGTACCTATAGTATTTTTGGAAGCGATAAAGTCCATTATTAGGACCGCTAAACTAAATTTGTTTGTAAAGGTTTTTCGCAGATTACTTACTAAAAAACTGTGCAACTTAGAAAGATCGTTTTATTTTTGCTGTAATATACATAAACTTCTATCGACTGTAAGTAATTCAGATGTTTCCTTTCACAAACTTGGGAAATAAGGCGGGGGGGAACGGTTTTTTTTTATATTTTTCATCATAACTTCAATACTAAAAAAAATATATATTTTAGAATGTACAAGTCAAGTTCTTTCATATGATGCTACATTCAACGTAGTAACCACACTTTGAAAATTTGCCCCCCCCTACTCGGGCCCCCTTTACATTAATAATCCTAATTATTTTTAATTCTTTCATATGCATTTAAGTTGGGCAACCATATTCTAAAACTGTTCCAAATTTCAAGTCGATAGCATGAGTGGTTGCTGAGATATACAGGTGTGACAGACAGACAAAGCGGCACCATAAGGGTTCCTTTTTTTACCATTTTGGTATCGGAACCCTAAAAACAGCACGTTGGATTGGATTTTTATACATATTCTCACAGAACAACGATAGGGCCACTCCGCCTGCGCGCGCCATAGAAGCGAAGAGAGTAAAAAATTTGGTTCGTTATTCACTAGGTATACTATCCAATTTATGTAAGCGCTTATACATTGGATAGTATACCTTGACGCTAGTAGTGTGGGTGCGGAAAGCATGTTAGTTTTAATAAATGGTGACACTCATTTGTATTGAATGAAATAAAGAATTCGTCTCTAGATGCAGATCAAGACGCATGGACTTCAGAGCTCTGTGCATATTCCATATACATTACTCGTATTACTTATTTTAAAAAAAACCGGCCAAGTGCGAGTCGGACCCGCGCACCGAGGGTTCCGTACCACCACATAATCATATTTGTATTAGTTGAAATTTTCCAGCCCCGACCACGCTATATGGCGTGCAGCGCGATGTCTCCGTTTAATGTCGGCCACGCTATATGTCGTCGTAATGGCGGCCCAGCGACCTCACTTAAACTTTTGCCTTATTTACCCGCAAATACTGGTCAAAATAGGTTGAATAATATATCGTTCAATAGCGAATGAAATTATCTAGCCAATCAGAGAAGATAAAAGGCAAGTCATTCTTATAAGAATGCGTTCTTTTTTGGTTTGAAGTTCGCTGCGTAGTTTCTGTTAGTTCATTCGCGGCTGTTGACCTGACGTGTCGTAAAATTACAGTGATTTGTGTGTGTTTTGTGGTATTAGTGACAAAAAATCGGTAAATTATAGTTGTTTAGTCAATCTTTTATGATAATAATACAAATAAATGACAAACATTGTGCGAAAAGTTAGTGAAAAACCGAAATAAAAAGTTTGTGCTAGTTGACCTTTGACCCCTGACCTTGAGTCTTGTGTTAAGTTGTTTTTATGTGTTTTTTGGATTACACGTAAGTTTTTTTGGTCTTTTATTGCTTGTTTTTCGTAACATATGAAATTTCCAAAAATTACATATAAAAATTTACTCGATTCATGCGATATTACTAAACAAAAAAAAATTGCAAAAAATCGCGCGCGGATTCGCGAATTTTGTCGCGAGTCAGCGCGACTTATTGCAAAAATTCAAATCCAGATATCTTGTTTATTTTATATGTAAGCATAAGTAGTTTTTTGTATTTTTCTATAGAAAATATCACAAATTCACTAAATACATAGTAAAAACAAGTCTGTTTTGTAATGTTTTTATTTTATAAGCGTATTCATCCAAGTGAGACATATTTTTTCTTCTTCCTTGAAAAAGACCCTCTATACAAACTAAACTGTACTTCAAAGTGCCAGTGTTATCGTTTGAGAGGCTAGCCTTACTCAATTTGAAATAAGATATAGCCATTCATCAACCCAAAACGTAAACATTTGGCTGCCACAAGCGATAAGCTGACTCAAGTACCACCCGGCGCGGTAATAAAAAACGCCGGCCGGCCGGTCCGGAAGACACGGCAGGGCGCGCGCGCGGGGGGTCTGGGGATTCAAAGGTTAATGTGCAAAATTTTTTGAGTCCGACACGCGCTTGACCAAATTTTATTATTTGTTGTTATTTTATAGCTTATGCACTATAAACATACCAATTTTTAAGTTTGTAAGTGTTCCCGTTTTTAAAACAGAACTAAAACAAAAATCGCCTCAGCGACCATCCAACTTGACCCCTCTTAATATAAATGTTCTTGAAACGGGAGCTCACCTCAATTGGTTACCATTAGTTGTGAGAAAAGTTGTAATATTTAATGATTTCCGACTTTTCCCATTACTTGTACTGTGAGACCTAGCTTCTTGCCAAATTTCATAATTTTAGGTCAACGGCAAGTACCCTGTAGGTTTTGCTTTTTTAACCCCCGACGAGAGGGGTGTTATAAGTTTAACATGTCTGTCTGTGTATCGGTGTATCTGTGTATCTGTCTGTGGTATCGTAGCTCCCAAACGGATGAACCGATTTTCGTTTAGTTTTTTTTGTGTAATAGATAATTTTATCCCAAGTGTTTTTAGCCATGTTTCATGGAAATCTGTTCAGCGGTTCGAGGATCATCAGCTCATTTCTAGTTGATGAGGGGATCTAACTAACTTTCTAATATCCGATCGATCAGAAATTTGGTACCATGTTACTTCAATGATATTGAAAGTATATGGTAAGTTAACCATGACCTGATCAGCCGTTTGAAGATCATCAGCTCATTTCTAGTTGATGAGGGGATCTGACTAACTTTCTTATATCCGATCGATTAGAAATTTGGTACCATGTTACTTCAATAATATTGAAAGTATATGGTAAGGTAACCCTGACCTAATCAGCCGTTTGAAGATCATCAGCTCTTTAATAGATGATGAGGGGATCTGACTACCTTCCATATGTATTCCTACCGATACAAAATTTGGTACCGTATTACTTCAATGCTATTGAAAGTATATGGTAAGGTTACCATGACCTGATCAGCTGTTTGAAGATCATCAGCTCATTTCTAGTTGATGAGGGGATCTGACTAACTTTCTTATATCCGATCGATTAGAAATTTGGTACCATGTTACTTCAATAATATTGAAAGTATATGGTAAGGTAACCATGACCTGATCAGCCGTTTGAAGATCATCAGCTCATTAATAGTTGATGAGGGGATCTGACTACCTTCCATATGTACGCTTATTTTATTAAATTATTTCCACATCACTGAGACGAGTGCACACTGCCGCTGTATGTATTCCTATCGATACGAAATTTGGTACCGTATTACTTCAATGATATTGAAAGTATATGGTAAGGTAACCATTACCTGATCGGCCGTTTGAAGATCATCAGCTCTTTAATAGTTGATGAGGGGATCTGACTACCTTCCATATGTCCTATCGATTCGAAATTTGGTACCGTGTTATTTCAATGATATTGAAAGTATATGGTAAGGTAACCATGACCTGATCAGCCGTTTGAAGATAATCAGCTCATTTCTAGTTGATGAGGGGATCTGACAAACTTTCTGATATCCGATCGATTTGAAATTTGGTACCATGTTACTTCATTAATATTAAAAGTATATGGTAAGGTAACCATGACCTGATCGGCCGTTTGAAGATCATCAGCTCTTTAATAGTTGATGAGTGGAGCTGACTACCTTCCATATGTATTCGTATCGATACGAAATTTGGTACCGTACTACTTCAATGATATTGAAAGTATATGGTAAGGTAACCATGACCTGATCAGCCGTTCGAAGATCATCAGCTCTTTAATAGTTGATGAGGGGATCTGACTACCTTCCATATGTCCTATCGATTCCAAATTTGGTACCGTATTACTTACATGATATTCTAAGAACATGGTAAAGTAACCATGACTTTAAATATGACATGTTAGGGTAAGGTTTAGATTTCGAAGATGAGTAATTAAATGGGATCAGTTAGGCTCAATTACCACTGCGACAGAGTCGAAGCGACGCAACGCGTCAATTTTTTAAGTGAAAATTTCTTTAGCAGCGCTTGGCATTTTTTTAGGTGGGGAAAAAATGTTAAATTCGCATCAGATGTCGCGTCAGATCTCGGATGAAGTATAGAAATGGATTTGCAAATAATCATACCAAGTTAGAGCAGGCTCAATATATACAAAAGTTCTCAATAGTTTTAAAGTGTGATAAAGACCAAAACATCTTTTTTGTCTCTGTCATATGTGCAGAACAGACTTGACGTACTGGTTTTTGATCATTATTTAATAGCGAATCCTAAATGTATGAGATCTACATTTCGGATTACAGCTATCAAAGTAAAAATCGCTATAACTTGAAAACTACTGACCCAGGACTACTCATGTGCTGAGACAAATGATAGGTCTCGATGTGATCTATATTTTGGATGACAGTTGTCAACCTAAAAATCTCTATAACTCGAAAACTACTGGCCCTATACTATTCGTGTGCTGAGACAAATGATAGGTCTAGATTTGATCTACATTTCGGATGACAGCTGTTAAACTAAATATCGCTATAACTCGAAAACTATTGACCCTAGACTATTCGTGTGCTGAGACAAATGATAGGTCTCCATGTGATCTACATTTCGGATGACAGCTGTAAAACTAAATATCGCTATAACTTGAAATAGCTGACCCTAGACTATTCGTGTGCTGAGACAAATGATAGGTCCCGATGTGATCTACATTTCGGATGACAGCTGTCAAACTAAATATCGCTATAACTCGAAAACTACAGACCTTAGACTACTCGTGTACTGAGACAAATGATAGGTCTCGATGAGATCTACATTTCGGATGACAGACTGTCAAACCAAAAACCCCATAACTTGGAAACTACTGACACTAAACTACTCGTGTGCTGAGTCAAATGATAGGTCTCGATGAGATCTACATTTCGGATGACAGCTGTCAAACTAAAAATCGCTATAACTCGAAAACTCTGACCCTAGACTACTCATGTGCTGAGACAAATGATAGGTCTCGATGAGATCTAAATTTCGGATGACAGCTGTCAAACTGAAATTAAATTAGCTGTAGGAGCTAAAGTAGTGCTGCGAATGAAAAGCTTGATCTGCTCTTGACTGTACAAGCAAGCCTTCAAAAGATGCACTCATTCTTCTCCGCTTAAGCTTAATATCGTAAGAAGTGGACAAAAAATTATATGCTCAATAAAAATTTGAACGTTACAATATGGAAATTGAGTCTACACCACCTCCAATGTGCAAAATTATGCGTCGCACCGCTTCGACTCTGCCGCAGTGGGAATTGAGCCTTAAGTTTGTGTATTATTACTTCTTAGTCTTATCAATTCTGCTAAAGCTGATCTGTCATGCGGATTATTGAGGAGCTTTCTCTGGTCCAGTTCAATAATAGCCACACCTTGCAGGCTCTTTACGCGACTTAAGGCCACGTACGCTGGACCTTTCGCGAAAGTTCTTTAAATAAGTTTTATCCACAGTGGTCCCTTGCAGATTATGTCCTGTTACGGCCCAGCTTAAAATTATGGAAAAACATTATATTTTTTATGTTGCCATAAAAACAAAAGCTGATCGAATTTTGAATTAACTTTTTATTAGCAGCTAGTACCTTAAGCACCAGGCATACACTCTACAATATTCATTCATACATTCGTTCACTACAAAATAATAATACATCACGTTCAAACAAAATGATTTCTAGCTGTATCTTCCGATGTAAAAATGTGAAAAACGAAAACGGGACTAATCGGAGTTAATTTATTCTTGCTCATTAGTTTTATATCTATTACTATTACATATAGTGCAATCCCAACACACAATCTGACCTTATAAAATTGAATCTACAAGTTCTGAACACTTATAGTTGTTTTAAAAGAGCATTCATTACGTCAATGTACCTTATAATTGCACATAATAAGAAGATTTGGCTAATATTACCTTTATTCTTATAATTTGTATGGGTTAACGTTTATAAGTTCAATTAATATGGCTATAATAAGGGTTCGAAAATGTGTTCTTCTTATAGAGGCTAGTAACATTGCTTTTCAGCCGTATAACATTCAAGGCCATATAAAGGCTTTTAATACGGCCAATTATTCTTTTAAAAGTAATGCCCAGGTAACTATGATGCTTTTTAACGTATAGGAGCATTTTATAAGATGTCTATATAACAAACGAATTATAGCATTATATATGGTCTTTACAAGAATAAAAGCAATTCGTATGTACGTTATACAGTAATTATAAAGGCATCATTCTCTATATGGTAACATCAAAAAGTTTTACATATCTAGATTCGCCATTTTGAAATTGTAGGAATAGAAATCGATTACGGAGCTTTCAAAGTTTACATTTAAAAAATGGATTTAAAAGACTGGAAGAAGTTAAGGAGTGGTGTTTATATGAGAAAAGCAAAAAAAATGCGAAAACTTGGTTGTGAGCAGTTCAGCACTACACCCACCACTTTTACTCCAATTATGCTACTTGATGGGATGAGGCGTGTAAATAGCCAAATCCTGCGGGAGCTTAACCGTGATTAATTTTTTTTGTTATGTAGGTAGAAAAGAGTTGTCAACGAAGAGTAATTGACCTACGAACATAAATAAGACTTCCAAATAAGCTTTGAATACAGTAGTTAGGAATATCTGAATCCACCAACCTGCAATCGGTCCAGGAACACCTCAAAGAAAACCATAAGTCGGCTTGGAGTAGGTACGATGATCATCACAATATTCACAATCATGGCTTGGCGCCAGCCGGCGAGTTCGGAAGATGAATTTCCTTAGTTGCACAGCACATCCAAGTGTTCACACTTTTCACTAACAGTCACTTATTGAAGCTTATGTATAAAAATAGTTCAAACATGATAGTTTTAGAGGTTTTTAGTTGCTACGTTAAAATCACATTCTCGGCAGCCGAGGACGAACAACGAGAGACCGCCATCATGAATTCCAAGAGCAAGTCCGAGCCGTCGACCAATTAGAGCGCAGCTCTTATTTCGGGAACTGCATCGTAACGCCATCTCTTGGCGCGCTTCGGTAGTACCTAGGTTCCAAAGAGCATGAAAGCGGAATCAGATAATACCAAATTCGTATTCATAGTCTATTGGAAGTCTGTTTCTATCACTAATTGATATTATATATTTTTTTTTTCAATGCACGCGCCAGCCATACTCCCCACCTTGGAAGTTCGTAGGACTTTCAATAAGGAAATAAATTTTTATGTTAACATGCTACTCTCCATTATGTATAACTGATTAAATCTTGGATTAAATTGTACAACCAACAAGTACAAAGTGATTAAAACTGACGAAACTACGTATGAATAGACTAAAAAAGAAGAACAAACCTGTTCCAAGTTAACAGAGACTGTTGATATTTGAAATTAACTAAACTTACAAACTAATAATAATCTAACTGACACGATAAAATTAACTGTAACTGTTAATTATTGGGAGGGGGTAGGGTAAAGTTTGACAATTGGGCGTTTAAATGTCCCATATTTAGTCTTTACCATCGCCACACGAATAACTTTGTCAGAACCAGGGAAAATATCGATTATTACCCCTAAAGGCCAATTCAATAGAGGAGAGTCATCCTGCTCTACTAGTACTACTGGACCGACCGTCACTGGATTATCTGGGCTTGACCACTTTTGCTGAGCTTGCAATGTGTTCAAGTAATCCAAGCGCCATTTCTTCCAGAACAACTGCACTATGCTGTCCAGTAACTTCTTGTAATGTACAAGGCTAATTATTTCTTGTGACAAATCAGTCGCAGGTAAGTACTGGAGAGGGGTCAACATCAACCCGAAAGGTACTCGGTTAAATTGAAAGTTACGTACTAGTTCAATCTCATTGAACCTGAATAATATTTTTATAAACGTGCGATGGTCAACAGATACACCAATCTGCAAATAAATTTGTTTTAGATCAGCCAGAAATAGGTCAGCTTGCAGATTTGGGCCTGCATGTAAAACATCATCCAGTGACAGACCAGTATGGGTTTTAGCACTTGTGTCTAGGACGATACGAGGTAAGGGCTTGTCTGAACTTACCACAGCATGATGGGGAATTATATATCCTTCCTTTCTGACATCTGAATCAGGAGTTACAGAGAAACCATATGCAATATATTCCTCGTTTACTTTAATCTGATTTTTCCTAAGTGTAGGTACTTGTCGGAACTTTGTTTCCAGAGCCAGCAATCTCCGCTTAGCAGCCAAGTATGAATTACCCAATTCACTTGGATTCTTGCAAAAGGGTACGTCCACAGAATATCTTCACATATCGTCTTGAGTCACAGATGAAATATACAAATTCTCACATTCTGCGTCCTCAAGACTCAGGACTTCGTTTTGTGTAACTTCTTCTAACTGCCGGAACTTCTGCATTAAATCGTTGAGTGCCAAAGCAGTAAAAGAAGACTGAGGGTTACCGCTAGGGTAATCTTCCATCACCACATACCCTAAGGCAGTCAAAACTGCAGGAGGTGCACAAGTGCCCGAATGAACCTTGTTCCCAAGATAGATTTGTGAGAAAAGTTGAGCACCCAGTACAAGATCAGTATTGCCTGGAATGTTCCAGGTCAGATCTGCTAAAGGTAAATTATCCAAATAAGCCATGTCACATTGCTCAATGAAATGTGATGGTAACTGGTCAGTTATGCAGTCCACAACGAATGCTTGAATGTTATACTTGTTGTTAGGATCTACACAGGATTGAATCGTAATATTAACATAGCCGTGCATTGGCCGTGACGTAGAGCCGACTCCTTTAACATAAGAGTTATTTAAAAGAGTAACAGGTAAATTTTGTTTTTTGCAGCACTCCACCGTTGTCAAATGATTTTGGGACCCGTTGTCAATTAAACAACGTACAATAACCTTGCTACAATTGTTAGGTGGTATATAATATACTTGAGCTGTCGCAAGTAATATTTTAGAGTTAGGCTTTACATTAGCACTATATGACAGCGACGGGTTCATGTGTGCAGTAACATTCTCAGGTGCTGTATCACATGATCTGTTATTGCACACTAAACAAGAGCTAGAGTTCCCTGAAGCAGCATCAGCGCAGGCGATGGAGGGGGTGTGGTCTTCAACATAACTAATCGAAGTGAGGGGGATGCCTCACTGGCATGTATTTGGGAAGTATGTGTACATGTTGCAGATTTTTTTATTTCCAAATGCAGCAATGTATGATGCCGTTTGTCGCATATCTCGCACACAGATGGTGAACGACAGTTAGAAACTGTATGTAATATGCTTAAACAATTTACACAGCCATGTTTTGTTTTCACAAATTCATAGCGCATTTGAGATGAACCCATATTTTTAAATTTATCACAGTTGTACAAATGAATATGATCCGACTGATTGCAAAAAATACAACATTGTGTGGAGGCAGCAACAGTTTCCTGTCCATTGCTGTTGTATGCAATGCAAGTCTTAGAAGTGTTTGCACTTCCGTGGTTTGCACGGTTCGATGACCCAGACGCTGATGAATGTGATTTATTGGTGCTACTCGTACTAGATGCACGCAAATTTGAAGTATTGCTATTCGATCGTTCTAAGATCTTAACTTGATCTTGAACAAATGTAATTAAGTCACTAGAAGTAGGTATTTCCTTATCTCGAACAGACAGCTCAAATGCCTGTGCCGTTTGAGAATCCAACTTGCTAAGTGCACAATGTAATAAAATAAAATCTGATAAATCAGCAAAATTCAGTTGCTTTAAGGCAGCAATGGATGCTGAATATTTTTCTACGAAAGAGTCGACACTGTACGCCGTGTTGTTACATATTCTCATGTCCAAAATATTTTTTAAGTAATAGGCACCTAATGACCGTTCGTCTTGGTATTTCTTTACTAAACTTTGCCATATTATTTTGTAGGTATCTCTAGTAGGCACAATACCTGCCGTAGCCCTTAAAGCATTGTGAGTCAGTTTGCCTACTAAATATTGAATACGTTGCGAGTCCGTCAATTGCTTGTTTTCATGAATGTTAGCCTTAAATGACTCATAAAATATAGGCCATTTTTCAGTTGTCCCATCAAATGAAGGAAGAACAATCGGCGGCAGTGGAATACTAACTTGATCGGACTGATTCGACTGTTTCTGTGGCGGTGGTAAATTTTCAGAAGCCATAATCTTTTTACGCGTAGGTATGTTTAATTTGAGAATACCGATCCTCTAATGCAAAAAGTGCTGCATATAAATTCGTATTCATAGGCTTTGCTGCGGGATTTTGTGATAAAGTAATATCATTAATTTGGTCTATCAAAGTTTCAAACTTCCAACGCAAATCATCTATTGTTTCAGATTCTACAATAAAAAACTCATTCCCTCTCAAACTAAAAGAGCTGATTTTTAAAGACTTTTGAAACAGTTGATTAAATCTTTCGAAAATAGCTTCCTTCTTACAATTTAGTATAGCTAGTTGTTTTTCGTGCAATTCAGTCTCCTTCGCATATTCTCCGTTAGTCGAAATTTTCCTTCACAAGTGTACAAGGATTATGTACCTGTTTTTTCTTAAAAGACGAACAATGAATACTTCGTAGGTAGGTATGTAAAAAGTGAACGCGCTGGCACCTACTAGCTACCCAATCGACAAGTAGGTTGGTATGCGCTTACGTAACTGCTATGCAGAAATATTTACACCTAAGCATAAATCGCCACGGTAGGTATTTACGGAGAAATTAGTAATCAAAGATTCTACCAAACATTACGTAGTCTTACGAAATAATTTATTAAAACAATAAGGAGGTAGGTGCCTACTCGTACCAAACCTAACATAAATTGCAACGGTAGGTATTTACGGAGAAATTATTTATCGAAGATTCTACCAAATATTACGTATTCTTACGAAATGATTTATTAAAGCAATAAGGAGGTAGATGCCTACTCGTACCAAACCTAAGCATAAATTGCAACGGTAGGTACCTATTAACTGAGAAATTATTATATCGAAGATTCTACCAAATATTACGTAGTCTTACGAAATAATTTATTAAAACAATAAGGAGGTAGGTGCCTACTCGTACCAAACCTAGCATAAATCGCAACGGTAGGTATTTACGGAGAAATTATTTATCGAAGATTCTACCAAATATTACGTAGTCTTACGAAATAATTTATTAAAGCAATAAGGAGGTAGATGCCTACTCGTACCAAACCTAAGCGTAAATCGCAACGGTAGGTATTAACTGAGAAATTATTATATCGAAGATTCTACCAAATATTACGTAATCTTACGAAATAATTTATTAAAACAATAAGGAGGTAGGTGCCTACTCGTACCAAACCTAGCATAAATCGCAACGGTAGGTATTTACGGAGAAATTATTTATCGAAGATTCTACCAAATATTACGTAGTCTTACGAAATAATTTATTAAAGCAATAAGGAGGTAGATGCCTACTCGTACCAAACCTAAGCATAAATCGCAACGGTAGGTATTAACTGAGAAATAATTTATCAAAGATTCTACCAAATATTACGTAGTCTTCCGAAATGTTTTAATAAGGAGGTAGGTAGGTACCAAACCTCTAGAACGCGTAACTCGCGAATAAAGGAATATTCGAGTTTCTACCAAAATTACGTAAATTCTACGAATATCCAAGTTAACTAGATTCAATCCGGCTCGAAGGACCATTTGATGGGATGAGGCGTGTAAATAGCCAAATCCTGCGGGAGCTTAACCGTGATTAATTTTTTTTGTTATGTAGGTAGAAAAGAGTTGTCAACGAAGAGTAATTGACCTACGAACATAAATAAGACTTCCAAATAAGCTTTGAATACAGTAGTTAGGAATATCTGAATCCACCAACCTGCAATCGGTCCAGGAACACCTCAAAGAAAACCATAAGTCGGCTTGGAGTAGGTACGATGATCATCACAATATTCACAATCATGGCTTGGCGCCAGCCGGCGAGTTCGGAAGATGAATTTCCTTAGTTGCACAGCACATCCAAGTGTTCACACTTTTCACTAACAGTCACTTATTGAAGCTTATGTATAAAAATAGTTCAAACATGATAGTTTTAGAGGTTTTTAGTTGCTACGTTAAAATCACATTCTCGGCAGCCGAGGACGAACAACGAGAGACCGCCATCATGAATTCCAAGAGCAAGTCCGAGCCGTCGACCAATTAGAGCGCAGCTCTTATTTCGGGAACTGCATCGTAACGCCATCTCTTGGCGCGCTTCGGTAGTACCTAGGTTCCAAAGAGCATGAAAGCGGAATCAGATAATACCAAATTCGTATTCATAGTCTATTGGAAGTCTGTTTCTATCACTAATTGATATTATTTTTTTTTTTTTCAATGCACGCGCCTAACCACTACTAAATGACCAAACTGACACGTGCCAACAAATCAGCAAAAGGTTCCGTAGAGAATCGTTTTATGTATCTTGATAATGAATAGGAAACAGTGAGGATGAATATAATTATTGTGATAATGATATTGATATAAGCATATTTTTAAATGAAGAGTTGAAGATAGGTTGATATTCGTAGTGATATCAGAGACTGGACAGTGAAATTAAATATTTACCACATCGCTTAAAGTGTTTTATTAAAATTATATTTCGTCGCTTCATTCTTCAGATATAGTTTCTTTACAAGTAGTAGTCCTTAATTCGCCAGGCAGACGATGCACGCATTTAAGAGTAATTCATTTGATTCTCTTATTTAAAACGATTTCTGCTTCCGTCCGTGTTCACTTCACCACTGTAGCTGACATTCGCTTCATTCCTTTTTCGTGCGGGGCAGTGAACGCACGCGTCCAATGCCGAAACGCAATGTTCAATAAAAAGTAGGTAGATTATACCTGAAGTTGTAATATTGAAGTTAAATTACAAATATTTAAAATTATTTTCGATAAAATAAGTTTTCGCTCCGTGTGTTAGTGTAATCGTACTGGATTCAAAACTTTTCAGTAAGTGTTGTTTTGATTATTAATTCTTTCTAAGAAAGTAATAATTTTCAAGATTACCCACATGTTCTATTCTTAAATTTGCTAAACAAATTCAAGTGTTTATTACGGCCTATCTTGCGGCCCGATACCTACAGTTGCTTGTTTTGTTTACAAAAACGTAACATGATAACGTAACGACCACGATTATGACCTATCGGTCGCACCCAGAACTTTTACCAAAATTATGGCAAATGTAATAAGATAGTCGTAAATCTGTTCACCATATAATGACATTTTGTTTATGATAATTCCGACAAATGTTAGAACACTAATCGAGAGATTTTGAAACCTTTTCAATATTTTTTTTGTAGTTAATTACTACAAAAATTCATTAACACCTACCTACACAGGCTTAAAAATTTTAGCCTTCGTTAACGTCATACAATTTTATCTTTTCTTGCCTTCCGACAAACAAAGTAAAAATAAAGGAAAGTAACAAAATTAAACGTTACCGACGTATTAAGTATACGTGTGTATGACGTGTGTTAGATGTTTTTTCGTTTAATGGCGAAAGTTACGAGGGTAAGTAAAAAATGAAATATTTTTTTTGTGTTTTAAAACATTTATTACCAAGTGAATCATAGAACAACTTACGTCGGAATGGACTGCGAGTCAATTGCGACGGCAGTAACTTTGAGTTACCGCCTAATATTGTTTACGACGTGTTACGTGAATGGATATGATGGAATGCGATTGTCTATCTATTATTATGTCGGGATTGACTGCGAGTCAATTGCGACGGTGTTAACTACGAGTTAACGCCAAACTATCTGTTGGTTGTCGGGATTGACTGCGAGTCAATAGCGATGGCTTAACTGCGAGTTAAGTCAAACGATATCAGCATAAATTATGCATAAAAATACAAGTTATCTATTTTCACGTCGGAATCGACTGTGAGTCAATCCTAACGGCATTAACTGCAAGTTAAGGCCAAATAATGATTACAATATGCGATAATAAAATTTCTATTGACAGAGAGTCAACTTTTTATTGTTAAGGTCGGCATTGACTGAGAGTCAATTGCGACGGTGGTAACTGCGACTTAACGTCAAAATTTATCGTCAATGAAAACAATAATATCAAGTTCATCTATGTGTCGTCTGCGATACATTGTCTTTAGTTTTCACAACAAGCCTTTTTGTTTGTTAACTATAACCAGAAAATTTTTATTGTAAAATACCCACCTACTAAAATTTTATTTTTGGGTGCCAGTAATAGTAAAGAGAACAAAACCGTCCACGAGGCAAAAGATCATGCCAGCCCTGGACCAACCGACACCTAAGGTCTGGACACCTGAAGAGTCTTCTAGACACCTTAGGCGTCTACGTCTGATACGCCAAACTTGTTCTCTATCATATTCACGACACACTGTCTAACTTTTGTACGCCTAAGTATATTGAAAAAAGGCATGCCTATAGACAAGTACATACTTCTCAAATATCACCTAATACCGGTTTATTGTAAATTATTACAAACACCGATACTAAATTGCTAATTGAATTCCAGACTAAGATAAAAATATCTCCTCTTTCATGTACAAGTATCTGTAAAAGACAAAACTTGTTTTTATAAAAAAAAATAAAGCAAATAAAACTATTGAGAGATAAAGATGCATCTTTTCAAACGTCGGGAGCTCGTTCAACCCACCAGAAGAAGCCTTGGTCGGGTCCTCGTTACCCGTCAAATGGGGGGGGAGCGAGGTTACAGGCAGCCCTGGCCTTATCCCCAAGCTCAAGCAGCATCGACTTAAAGTTACAATCCATCCAAAACTCATGATCCAGCACAGAACCGTAACACAAGTACATGCTGGTATAATACAATGTCATAATAACTGTTGTATAATAATTTTTTTTTTTATTTCAACACTTCCTATGTCCAGATAATGCTACGAAGTAGAAAATCGCAATATTTCATAACCACAATGTTGTTATAATACATGCATAAGCATGAACCCTAAACACCACAGTATCCTAGTGTTACCTGGGAAAAAACGAGGAAATAATATTCCGTGTAGTGCTAATGTAACGTGAAATCCACGTTTAAAATTTACCCTCAAGAAAAGCTTCCCTCTACCCTATACAAACTTTATATTGATTTTAACTGGAGAATAATTTAGTACCTAATTTTAAAGCACCAGAACGCAATAGCTGTAACCGATTTATTCTAAATCCAAGAAATAAATGTACCTATTGCAACGTGTCATTCAACCGCCTCAAAAATTATGTTTTGAAAAACGGCTTCCTTGCTACGAAAAGCCCATCTCTTAATTTATGTTTTTAAGATGACCGAAAATTTCTACATTTAAATTTTCAACATAATATATGAAAGAAGTCACGCTATATAATTATTTACGATTTTACAACCGTGCCTTATGAATATTATGATATTTTAAAAGATCTTTTCTGATGATATGGTACTCGTAATGTTTCGACAAATTCCTGCCTATCACAAGATACTTGTCTTACAGAAAGAAATTAAATACTGTCACATCCCTAACTAGTACCTAGTGTGGAGTAGTAAAAAAAAAATAAGGCTACTAAGAAGGCCGAAGAAGTAAAATATTTGTTTTAAGATAACAAAAAAAAAAAAAAAAGTATGTAGGTACCATACCATATTGTACAAATAACCTGTCAAAATTGGCAATGATACGATTGGCACAATATTTATTTATTTAAATTTTACGAAACACTAATTGCTGCAGGTGCCAGCTGAGTCAGTGAAAGTCACTCACAGGCTCTGTGTGCAAACTTTTAAGACACAGCTTTCAAGTTCGCTGTACTCTTAGTTTTTCTCTTAGCGACAATCCTTAGCGATTTATGTTTTTTTTTATGAAAACGAGATCCAGACGCTGTAGCTATGGCTACTTTATCCTTTGACCTGGACATTTTACGCGGTTCCGCCATTTTTGTTTCCTTTTAAAAAATTAAAATTACTGATGACGAAGGCACCAGTATTTTGTGTTTTCACATGGCCTTCTCTGCCTTTAAGCCCATATTAATTATTTATATCATATAAAATAAGTGTCCTTGAACACTTGAAACTTTTATAATCCATATCAGAGTATACTGTTCCTTTTTAACTAATCTTACAGGTCCTGAGAGAAGCATTCACGCGCCACTTGATCCTCTCGCTTGCACTGATGTTCTCTTGAGCTTCGCTGTCTGAGGCTCCTATTTAACAATATATGTCAAAATACGCTTTGGGTAACAGCTTGTCCCCAGAAAAAACGCAAACGTGTTTGATAGTCCTACAACCAACAATTATTGTTATTTTTAACAAAACAACGTGACGAGATGTTTGGTTCGTATGAAGAGCTGTACAACGGCTCTTTTGACAATCATCGTTTGGCGTAATCTGTGATAGAATTGGAACCAATAATTGGTTTAAAACCTTCTTCTACTTACAATCACAAGCCTAATCGGCCTAGATATATAATAGTTACTTGGTACACACAACTAATAAGTAATTTTAATTTCCTTAATTTAGAGTTAATGATATAAAATTAAATTAACAGATCAGCGATTTTACTATATGCTCACAACACACAAACATGCTGGGGCACAAACATTTTCAGTAATAAAAAGTTAATACTTATATTATTTTGCAAATAATGGAGTTGAAACAGCCATAACGTATTTAATCAAACTTTCACTGCGGGCTAAGATAAGCCAATATGGTTCTAATATTATTTAACTGAATATATTATGCACACGTGTTCTGTCCATATTTTTTTTTTTCAAAAGATAAAATCAAGAACTGCCAATGTAGGAAAATTGTAAATATCAATTAACATCCACGTTAATCAGCTTAACCAGCTGTGATTTATAAGCTGGTTGATTTACCAGAAACATACTATCTGAGAGAAGACTTGTAGACACATGCATCTTCCCCGCTTTGCAACTCTCTAAGCCTCGACTCGTGAAAACAGCTGGCTGGACCAGCACGTCTAGCACTTCTATTATTTTGATATATTAGACCAGTAGATGATTTTGTAATATCAGTTGTATTGAATGAGTAACTTATTATATAAGTTTATTTTTGTTGCATACTTGCTTTTGGGATAAATCAAAGGTTATTTATTATCTGCTTGGATTAGCAAATTACAGATTTTTTCAACGAATTATTATTTGTAATTCGTTGGCTTAGATAGTTAAACTAGAACATCTTGTATAGTTATACATTTGTTTCACAGTAACCAAACAAAACTTCGTTCTCTAAACATCTACTTGTAAACAAACTATATCTGAAGAATGAAGCGACAAAATATAATAGATGATCAAACCAACTCCAGGAGTGAAGTTCGATCGTTATTATATGAGTCGCTTCATTCGAAAATATAATAATATAACAACCCTCCCTCCCAAAAAACCAAACACTGTGACACAAGTTGTGGTTTCCACCCAATTGCAAAGTTTTGTTTAAAGGTTCATAGGTACAGACTCTAAAAAATGAAGCGAATGTCAGCTACAGTGGTGAATTGAACACGGACGGAAGCGGAAATCGTTTTAAATAAGAGAATCAAATGAATTACTCTTAAATGCGTGCATCGTCTGCCTGGCTAATTAAGGACTACTACTTGTAAATAAACTATATCTTCGAATGAAGCGACTCATATAATAACGATCGAACTTCACTCCTGGAGTTCGTTTGATCATCTAATATTACACAATGTTATACCATACCAATTGACGCCTTTGACTATCCTTTAAGTCTTCATGAATTAATGTTTATTAATGTGAGGATGATTTTGCTAGTGAATCAAAATATATATTATGACTTTTCATGTGCTGACATTAAATGTAAATTATTGAATGTGGATTATAAATAAAAATAAATAAATAAATAAATCATGTTTTATTTCAGGTTATGTACCCATATTTTGTCTTACAAAACAAGACATATTATACTAATATTAACAACAGTTAATAGTTAGTACCTAAAAGTATATTATATTTAAATTAAAATACTACTAATAATTATTATTTTCAACTTTAAATAATTATAAATAAAAATTAAATTCAATTAAAACTTTAAAAATTGTCCATAAATAAATTCGAATTTACATGTCATTTAAAATCTAAAATACAGTCTTTTCTTATTAGATAGACCGTGTGGAATACAGAAGTCACAATATTGTTTGTGCATTTCGTAAGTCTCATGTAAAATGATGCTCTAAGCCTCCTCAATACAGCGTAAAAGTCAGCGACCCTGTTCCCGGCGAACATGCCAGACGCGCTACACCGCCGGGGCAGGTGCAACATGGCCTTAAATGCGTTATTGTAATGCACACGAAGCGAGTTGTACGCTCTCTTCGTGTACTTCTACCAAAGATGGCCAGTATAGAACGCCTGACAGTACGCCTGGAACAGGGTCACCTTAGCCTGCGTTGAACAGTAATAAAATCGTCTAGCCAGCATATTAGATCTACATGCGACAGATCTCCTTTGCCTTTCCAGATCATCATCATCGCTAAGATTGTCTAACAGAATGTGGCCGAGATATTTAAACTTTTCTACAACTTTAAGAGTAGTAGCTTGATGGGAGGGACCACATCAGGACCTTTTCCATATTTGAATATCATAACTTCGTACTTACTCACATTATACTTAAGATGATGAGCACTTGCATATTTTTCACATATGTCGATCAGTACTCTTATGCCATTAACTGAAGGACTGAGCAGCACCATATCGTCTGCATAGCTCAGGTTGTTTAGGCAAACACCCCCAACATTGCAGCCGACTCTGGTGCCGCTCAGTTCCTCAAGCAATTCATTATAATTAGGTATTGTTTTTATACAATTTAACCATTCTTTGTAAAATAAAACTACTTATGTGAAAATCACGTATTTTTATTAAGGATTTCATTTTATATTTTTTACTGGCTCATGCCGCTGAATTTCAAAATCCTTAATAAGAAAGAGTAGCTTTCAAATCGGGCAGGAACTAACTAAATGAAGGCTGATTCTGTATTTGTATGTCTCTTTTCTTCTTATAAATTCGTCACCATCCGAATACTACCATTGTAAAATCTGTAGAAAATAGTTATTTGTTATGCACGACTTATTAATTATAATAAGTAAAATTTATAGAGGTACGGGTTTTACTTGTGAGAACGGAACCCTAATAATATGCAAAATGGCGATAGCATAAGCAACAAATGTAACCAGTATAAAGTTTTCACTCTCATAGAATTCTTGTAGACGATGTGCGAATTGCTTTTATTCTTATAATAGCATTGCTTAAAGCATGACTAAATAATTAGCCACATTTGTAGCTTAAAACAGCTTCAATTCAAGGGTGCGTTGATAATACACCACATTGCGTACCACATTTTATCATGCATTTGAATTCCCACTCAGTTTACACTAAAAACAAGCACATTGTTAGGTAAACTACATAAAATAAATTTGTATTTGACCATTTTCTTTTCACTTAAATGGTTGACGCCTTCTTTTTTGCGAAAATGTAAATTACTAAGCAAAAACACTCATTGCAGAGTCATGAACACACGGTTATGAGATCCATCGGCTTTTAAAAAGCCTTTTCACCTCACTAGCTCGAAAGTGTTTGGTTTGTCGGTTAAATTCTGCGGCCAAAAGCGATTTTTGGCCCCAAGCGGGCAAAAGGTTTTTCTGCGGCCAAAAGCGATTTTTAACCGCTCTCCACACTGCGGTACTGGGTGCTTCCTCGCTTTAGTGAGGTGAAAAATTTTGTGTTTCGCTCGGCAGCAATAGTTATTTTGCGTTTCGTGCCTTGAAACCTTCGCTACGCTCAGGATTCTTCTTTTGAACCACTCGCTTCGCTCGTGGTTCAATTCTAGAATCCTTCGCATATATTATTCCTTTGTTTTTGAATATACTAAAACACGTATAGGGGTGCTCGCCCTTATTAAGGCTTTCAATATGTTTGTTATAAGTGTATTGGCTTTTTAAGAGCTTTTTTATACCCATTATAAGTTTAACTCCTTTGTTGCTTGACGTAATAAAGCACGTATAAGAAAAAAAAGCTAACAAAGCAACTTTAAGGGGGGTATAAGGTAATTGTCCTTATAATTTGTGCCCAAACGCACCCTCATTAGCGATAATACGGCTCTTATAAGAATATTATTTTTGGCAGTATAAGCCACAATAAGAGGAATTTTTGTTTGTTGGGATGCGAAAGTGTGTGTAACGAGAATAACCCAAAATTTACTGCACGTGTAACAGCTTTCGTTCCGAATATTCACTAGAATTTCAACGTTCCTATTTTGCAGATGACAATGAATTCAATTGTAAAGACTTTACACGTGGAGCCATTTTCCAAACGAAATTAGTTTTGCGAAGAATGTAGTTACCATTTGCATGCACACAGATAGGTACGCCTTTGGTCCCGTCCCACAGAGCTTTCACAAAAAGCTGTCCTTAAGGTTCATTCAGTTGAAGTTAAAAGCCCTAAAAATGTTGAATTGTTGTACTAATTAAAAAAATGAAATATTGGCGATATACTCGTATCACAGCCGGTTTCTGATTTTTTTTTTATTCGAACCGAGTTCCATATTACGTATGTCACAAAAACTTGTGTCAGAAGTCACATAGGAGGCGAGTTTGGCTGGCAGCTGACGGAAACGATAGAATTATCTATAACGTGATTTTGTAGATCCAGGGACTAGATAAGTACTATACTGTAGATCGATTTGAGAGGCAGAACCCACTGGAGCTGGACTGGCTCGCTCTCTCTTGAAGTTCACTAAGTAATTACCAACGCGACACGTGTATGGATGGAGTTTTCTTGTTGCTTCGCTGAACTGGATGTAAAACTGCAACTTCTATTTGCAGTTTTCATTCCATCTAGAGGTAGACGCCACTACGTATACAATAGATGATCAAACGAACTCCAGGAGTGAAGTTCGATCGTTATTATATGAGTCGCTTCATTCGAAGATATAGTTTGTTTCCAAGTAGTAGTCCTTAATTCGCCAGGCAGACGATGCACGCATTTAAGAGTAATTCATCTTATTTAAAACGATTTCTGTAGCATACTAGTGGTGAAGGCAACACTAGCGGGGGTTTGGCAACCCTGGCTCAGTCTTGTGAGGTGGTGCGATACGACGGGTGTGTGTGCGAAAATATGAAATATCTATCTTAAAAACACAACATTGGCGACCCTGGAGAGACTACGAACTTGAAGGCAAGTAAAGAAACAAATTCATTATCACATTGATAAGGAAAGGAGGTAAATCGATGATTTGAGACTGGTCAAAATTCACGCCATAGGACTTGGTATTTAAATATAATTATTTTAGCTGTATTACTCTTCACATGTTTTTAAATAATCTTGTTCAGTGACGCAATACGTTATATAAATTTTCTCTTCAATTAGAAACTGAAACAAAGGCATAGAAACAAAAACTCGGGAGCCTCGGAAAACCGGCTTCGGGCAAGCGAGATTTCCACAGCTGGACACCAGTCTTTTTCCAATATTTTTACGACAACAGTGTGTCACATGTACACTACTTACCTTAAATTATTATTCTAATTAAATCTTTGTCCTGTTATATCTTTTCTTGATAGAAAAAGATATTGTATACTTAAAATACCTACAAAAGAAATGGTTTCATTTCGTCGATTGGTACCTAAACGATTAAGTAATATAAAACGATTGAAACAATATTTATATTCCAAGTAAAATGTAAATCGATAATTGAGATGTTGTTTAGTTTGCGTACTGTGAGGCTTTAACTTGAAATATAACGTTATAACTGCTTTGGAAATTTAATAGTAACTACATCAAAGTTACTACGTATTATGACCTAAGATCTGACTACAGGCAGAAAAAAAATATCCAAAGTCGGCTGGTATGCCCAAGAAGAGATGAATCGTGACTGTTTACATGTTAACTACCTACTCGTTATGCGACGATCTAGATCTAAAGTGCAGTTTTGATGTTGTGTTTGGCTTAATTTGCAACAAATATGTTCCGTTTCCAACTTGAGATATTCTCCTTCCAATCTGCTTCGAGTTTTGGATGAGTTAGTCTCAGTAGTGCGTAAACTTGCGAAAACAATAAATAAATGGAACCAATTCTCATTTTTTCGATTGGTACCTACTATGTAAAATCGTTTGTACACGCACCCCATTACGGGTCAAGCTTGTCACTCGCAGTGCAAGTCTGGCCCGTAAGTCTATTGAGACAAGAACAGCCTAAAGTGGAAATAGTTAAAAACGGCCTAAAGTGACAATAGTTAAGACTACATAATCATAGTGACCCTCTATTATAATAGATAATTAACTGTTCTTTCATGCTTGTGGGAACCTTATTACTATCACTAAACATAAATACCAAGTAACAAAGTAGAAGAAAAATAGAATCACAACCTAGACATAGGCGGTGATAATGCTATTCACAGCTTTACAAAGTATGTTGGTTCATCGTATAAGTTACATTAGTCAGTGTCTATATTCCTAAATTTATTCAAATAAAATGAAGGTTAGTGATTGGAAAAAATAAACTGATTTTTCTGTCATACCCGTCCCATTTCCATGGTACTTGTTAAGGGTATGTTTACACATGACTACTTAGTAAAGGTACTTCTACACATGTCGGTTGCTGTTATTGTATGTACAATTATTAATTCATATGGTGCCTATCTATGATGTAAATGGTATCTAAAGCATGACAACATACCTACTTACTTACATTGTGAAATTGTTATAATTGAGGTATTACTAGATTATGGTGAAAAAAGAACGTACCTTGAATGGTAGAACAGGTAGTTTGGCGAAAGCTGAACGGTACCTACAAGAGTGTGTAAGAGGTAGTTTGGCGAAAGCTGAACGGTACCTATAAGAGTGTGTAAGAGGTAGTTTGGCGAAAGCTGAACGGTACCTATAAGAGTGTGTAAGAGGTAGTTTGGCGAAAGTTGAACGGTACCTATAAGAGTATGTAAGAGGTAGTTTGGCGAAAGCTGAACGGTACCTATAAGAGTGTGTATGAGGTAATTTGGCGAAAGCTGAATGGTACCTATAAGTGTGTAAGAGGTAATCCGGCGAAAGCTGAATGTTACCTACAATGACAACTGTTGATTACAGGTAGCCCCAAAAAGTGCACAATGTGTTGGACATGGATATTAAGTTGACAGGTTATGCCTAGGTACGGTCAACCGCACGTCAATAGAAACTTTTCCAACTCTATTACCATGCTTTAAAGTACAGAAGTGTTTCTACTGATGAGCTGTTATGTGTACTTAAAATAATTAAAAACATAAATACTTTAGATAAACACTTTATTGGAAACAGATGATTACATAGTAAACAGTTTTGAAATACATAGTAAAGTTAACAATGAACTGAAGCTATATGATACCCGAGTTGAGTTTTGGTTTGGGAATTATAAAATCCTTTTTATGTGTCACGTTGTCGATTGATTTCATATCAGGCCCGCGTTCCAAAACTGTGAGAAATTTCCTTATTTCGTGTACAATTATAGAAATAGACTTGTACCGACATAAAGCTTGAAATCCACACACTCTTTCGGACTTAAGGCGATGTATTGTCGTGACGTAGTACTTAGTACTATTACATACACATCATTTTGACACTTTGACATGACTTGTACCAGCCAAATTAACCGCAACGTAATTAAAGAAGTAACCGCCTACTCAATTGAGTATTACAATTAAAGGTACGTACGGTCTTGTACGATCGGGTACGATCAGGTACAATCGGGTACAGTTCGATAATATCGGGTACAATCAAGTACAGTCGAATACCGTAGGCAACACTTTAGTACAGTCGAGTACAGCTTAGTACAGTCAAGTGCAGTTTAGTACAGTTGAGTACAGTCGAGTACAGTCTAGTACAGCCGAGTAAAATCTAGTAAAGTAGAGTACAGTCGAGTAAAGAGTTAAGTACAGTCGAGTACAGTCGAGTCAAGTCTAATACAGTCGAGTAAAGAGTTCAGTATATTCGAGTACAGTGAAGGACAGTCAAGTACAGTCAAGTACAGTTGAGTACAATCAAGTACAGTCAAGTACAGCCGAGCGAATTTGAGTAATTTAATAAGTTTAAGCATACAATAGTCGCAATAAGTTTAATATATAAAAAATCAAAATCTACTCTATATCTTTATAAAACATACAAAAAACAGGGTGTACTTAAGAAAAAAATATCTTTTACATTAGAAATTCCCCTCAAGTTGAGATGTGGTGGTAGTACTGTTTTACATACCAAAAAATGGTTAGTACTGTTTACTACGGAGGAGTTGAGACATTTAATAAACATTTAATGACCAATGAACTATTGATTTAAAGCAAACTGTGTTAAATCTATGTATGGTAAGTAATAACTGCAACTAAGCTTGTGGCTGTGCCTGTGGCTGTACCTGTGGCTGTGCCTGTGGCAGTACTTGAGGCTGTGCCTGTGGTTATACATGTGGCTTAACGATGCCGGTGAGTATGCCTGTGGCTGTGCTTTTCTCTCTAAATTGATGCCTGTGCCTTTAGCTGTGGCATAAAAAATAAAATGTATATAAATATGTGTATAAGTAGTATAAAAATAATTAAAATAAAATAGGTTTTAATGTTATTCTTACAGTGGTTAGGTTATAACTACTAGGACACTCCCTTTAAGTGTTAAGCCTGTGTTGGGAGGCCCCGCTCTTCCCTAGTACATTAAATGAGTAGTGTGAGTAGCAAGTTTTGACAATAAATAAATCTTAGTAAAACCAAAGAGATAAAGACAATAAATAAACCAAAAAAGAAAAACAGCAGTGAACTAAAAAAAAAACAATTTTAAAATTATACTATTTATGAAGTTAATCAAAAGTTAAGGTAGGATTGTATGTGAGGATGTATGTATAGTAGTGTATGAGAATGTATATGTGTGATTGTGTGCTCGGGTAAGCATAAGTATGCTAGAGGGTAAGTGCTCAGAACAGTTTGTGTGATAACAAATTGATTACAAATTGATGTTATCAGGAAATAATTGTTTCAGATAGACTTAGGCTTGAAATAGAAAAAGCGATTCTGTTTTATCATATTGTATTGGTAAGAGCCAGTTGGTAACAATTTTCTTACAGTCATATAAATTTTTAGGGTATATATTAAGTTTCTTATTTATTTAATTGTATATGTGACAAGATAATCTCCCGTACTTCTTAAGTATGTGTAATATGTGTAAATTTAGATGAACCTGTTTGGAAAAGACGGGTTCGAATTGGTCACGGATCACAAACCCCTGGAGGTAAGTTCTGGGCCAACCTCTAACTATGTGTGCGAATCGAAGGCTGGGTTTTGCGGCTTCAATCATTTAAATTTACAATTGTTAACAGTCTTGGTAAAAATATTGCAGACGGTTGTGTTTCCAAAATTTACCACCGCAGCCCTTCGAAGAAGATAATTATGTAAATGTAGTAATTTAATTACTCATTGTTTTCCCATGGTAATCAGTTTAAACGAATTAAAGCATGCATGTCAAGTAGACAGTGAACTAAGATTGGTTAAACAAGGAATTTTCAGCCTCGAATCCACGCGATGCCTGTTGGTCATTATCTCCTTGTTTTAGCGATGGATAAATTCAAAATTGTTATCAAGCAAAAAAAATAATACGAAAGGTTATTATAAAATACAAGCTCTTGTATATATTTAGATTAGAGTACCTAGAAGAGAAAATCCATGGGATTTTTAGGCTACGGTTATGCAATTAAAATTGTCTTATGTTGATTGTATTAACTCTGTACATTCAAAAATATTTAAATGAGCACGTGGGTTATATTGTCGCTACCTTTTTGCTCACCATGGCGCCACTTTGTTGTGAAGTGACGTAGTTTTTAAATAAAAATGAAAAATATAAAATTACTTCAAGAATTATATAAAATTTATATAAAGTTACCTAAAAAAAAATATTGATTAAGCTCACTCGCAGTGCAGATTTTAAATTGCTGCAAATAATATGGTCTACGAATTTACTTATATTTAGGTCTACGTTTATTTCATAGCATACGATATTGGCTCCAACAAAACAGCAAGGGCGAGAGGCAAAACCGCGATATATTAAATCGATTGAAGATTAATCAAAGCCAGACATCTCACTGGCAAGTCGGATATCGGGGTGGGACAGAAAGAAAAAAAAATGATAAAGCTGTTCACCACATTCAGTGAGGTGCCACAAGCAGTAACAAAACAGAATGGAAATATGTAATATGAAAGTTGGAAATGATATGAAAGTTGGAAATGATATGGGAGTTGAAAACGATGAAACAGGACAGAGAGTGTGTAGAAACATAGTACATCAAGAATAAAAGACCGAAAAGGTCAATGAAAAGTGTACAGATAATGATGAAAGAAAAGGCAGTGATTCGAATACCTAGCACTAATAGTAAAATAAATGAAACCTACCTACAATTATTAACGTCCTTGATTACACTAGTTTGTTAAATTGATTATTGTAAGTCGATCAGTTGCAGTAAGGATCTTTATGTTTTCTTTTCAAATAAAACAAAAGGTAGATGTAGCATACTAGTGGTGAAGGCAACACTAGCGGGGGTTTGGCAACCCTGGCTCAGTCTTGTGAAGCGGTGCGATACGACGGGTGGGTGTGCGAAAATATGAAATATCTATCTTCAAAACACAACAATTTCGGTTTCCGTCCGTGTTCACTTCACCACTGTAGCTGACATTCGCTTCATTTTTTAGAGTCTGTACCTATGAACCTTTAAACAAAACTTTGCATTTGGGTGGAAAGCTCAACTTGTGTCACAGTGTTTGGTTTTTTGGGAGGGTTCTTATTTATTATATCTTCGAATGAAGCGACTCATATAATAACGATCGAACTTCACTCCTGGAGTTCGTTTGATCATCTATTATATTTCGTCGCTTCATTCTTCAGATATAGTTTGTTTACAAGTAGATGTTTAGAGAACAAAGTTTTGTTTGGTTACTGTGAAACAACTGTATAACTATACAAGATGTCTATCTAAGCCAACGAATTACAAATAGTAATTCGTTGAAAAAATCTGTAATTTGCTGATCCAAGCAGATACTTAATAAAAAACTTTTGATTTATCCCAAAAGCAAGTATGCAACAAAAATCAACTTATATAATAAGTTACTCATTCAATACAACTGATATTACAAAATCATCTACCTACTGGTCTAATATATCAAACTAATAAAAGTGCTAGACGTGCTGGTCCAGCCAGCTGTTTTCACGAGTCGAAGCTGAGAGAGTGCATGTGTCGACAAGTCTTCTCTCAGATAGTATGATTCTGGTAAATCAACCAGCTTATAAATCACAGCTGCTTAAGCTGATTAACGTGGATGTTAATTGATATTTACAATTTTCCTACATTGGCAGTTCTTAATTTTATTTTTTGAACAAAAATATGGACAGAACACGAGTGCATAATATATTCAGTTAAATAATATTAGAACAATATTGGCTAATCTTAGCCCACAGTGGAAGTTTGATTAAATACGTTATGGCTATCTCAACTCCATTATTTGCAAAATAATATAAGTATTCACTTTTTATTATTGAAAATGTTTGTGCCCCATGAGCATATAGTAAAATCGCTGATCTGTTCATTTTATTTTATATCATTAACTCTAAATTAAGGGACTATTTAGATACACACTTATTTACTTATTAGTTGTGTGTCCCAATTAACTATTATATATCTAGGCCGATTAGGCTTGTGATTGTAAGTAGAAGAAGGTTTTAAACCAATTATTGGTTCCAATTCTATCACCTAATAAGTAAGTAGCAAAGATTACGCCAAACGATGATTGTCAAGAGTGCCGTTGTACAGCTCTTCATACGAACCAAACATCTCGTCACGTTGTTTTGTTAAAAATAACAATAGTTGTTGGTTGTAGGACTATCAAACACGTTTGCGTTTTTTCTGGGGACAAGCTGTTACCCAAAGCGTATTTTGACATATATTGTTAAATAGGAGCCTCAGACAGCGAAGCTCAAGAGTGCAAGCGAGAGGATCAAGTGGCGCGTGAATGCTACTCGCAGGACCGGTAAGATTAGTTAAAAAGGAACAGTATACTCTGATATGGATTATAAAAGTTTCAAGTGTTGAAGGACACTTATTTTATATGATATAAATAATTAAGATGGGCTAAAAGGCAGAGAAGGCCTTGTGAAAACACAAAATGCTGGTGCCTTCGTCGTCAGTAATTTTTTCCAAATATAAAAGGAAACAAAAAATGGCGGAACCGCGTAAAATGTCCAGGTCAAAGTATAAATCCATAGCTACAGCGTCTGGATCTCGTTTTCATAAAAAAAAAAATAATAATCATAAATCGCTAAGGATTGTCGCTAAGAGCAAAACTAAGAGTACAGCGAACTTGAAAGCTGTGTCTTAAAAGTTTGCACACAGAGCCCGGGAGTGACTTTCATTGACTCAGCTGGCACCTGCGGCAATTTGTGTTTCGTAAAATTTAAATAAATAAATATTGTGCTAATCGTACCCTTGCCAATTTACAAGTACCTACATACTTTTTTTTTTTGTAACCTTAAAACAAATAAGATAAGATTTATTTGTCGAAAATAGGTAATACAAGAAAAGTTCTTAAATACTATGTTAGCTCTGCTATTTCCTACCATTAAAGGCATACAAATATTAGATTAAAGTATAAAATCTAAAAACTCTTGTTCTCATTAATTACAATCAAAATTCATATAAAAATAAAAACATATTACGCAATTACTCTAAAAAATCCTTAACACTATATATACATTTGTCGGTCAAGTACGTAACTAGTTCTTTTTTAAATGATATAATTTGCAGTTGTCTTATAGATTTCGGTACTTTGTTGTAAATTTTTGGAGCCATAGATGTGACACTTTTATACATAAGGGCTGTTTTCGCTCCAGGAACATAAACTTTTTCGTTGTCTCTACTGTTTCGGTTGCTCACAACTGATAATTTCTCAAATAGGCCTGGATTAGATTTAACAAAAATTGCTGATTCTAAAATATACAAAGAGGGAAATGTCAACACTTTGTATTTTATAAAATATGGCCTACAGCTATCCGTACGTGAGAGTGTAAACATGGAGCGTAAACATCTCTTTTGGGCTCTGAATACTAAATCCCTGTCAGTCGAATTACCCCAAAAAATAATCCCATATCTTAGGCGTGATGCTACAATTCCATGGTACGCTGTTAAAAGGGAGTCTACATCCATAACAGGTGCCAGTTTATATAAAGCATAGGCAGCTGAGCTTAATTTCTTACAAAGTTCTTCGATATGTATTGTCCATCTAAGTCTACTATCTATAATCAAACCTAAGTATCTCGTGTCACTTACTATATCAATAGATTTAGTTTCATAGCTGACATTTACATTGCTCGTGATTGGACGCTGACTAAAATGAGTGATTTTGGTCTTGTCTAAATTAATTTTTAAATTATTATTATATAACCAATCTATGACTGATCTAATTGCTAGATTTATATCTTTTTCATATTGAAGTTTATTCTGGCATCCAACAGTTATAGTGCTATCATCAGCAAAGAGCGACATGTGTTGATCAGTTACTTTTGGTAAGTCGTTTATATACATAATAAACAACAGTGGCCCAAGTACACTGCCTTGTGGCACAACATACTTAATTATACGTTCTTCTGACCTATAAACACATTCAGTTTTTGATTCTAAATCTATTTTTGATATTTCTGTAAATTGTCTTCTGTTTGAAAGATATGATTCAATTAATTTAAGGACATTTCCCCTGATACCGTAAAATTCTAATTTACTAAGCAATATTTTGTGCTCTACATAATCAAACGCCTGTGTCATATCACAGTATATAGAGCAAACAGGGTTTCGGATATCCACATTATTAATAACATTATTTAAAAAGTCATATAAAGCCATATTTATGTTTCTATTTCGTCGAAAACCTTTTTGCTCAGTGCATAAAATGTCATATTTTTCTAAATAATTACTTATTCCTAAAGAGATATATTTTTCGAAGACTTTCGAGAAAATTGACGCAATAGCTATAGGTCTATAGTTATGCATCTGTTCTTTATTCCCTTTTTTAAAAAGTGGCTTAATAAGAGCTGTTTTCAAATGCTCTGGATAAATTCCCTGTGCAATACACAAATTTAGTACAAAGCAAAGATGACTGCTAATTTCTTCGGAAACAAATTTTAAAATTTTTGTACACACTCCATCGTTACCTACGCTATTGGTATTTTTTAATGATTTTATACATTTGATAATATCGTTAGGTACACTTGGTGCCATAAACATAGATGAACAATGTCGTTGTATATATTTGTTTACATTTATACCACAGCCAGGTATTGGTTGAACTTTGTCAACAAAAAAATTATTGAATGCGTTTGAAATGTCCTGTGGATGTGTGATCAAAGAGTTATTTACTTGTATATTTTCAATATAGACTCTATTGGTTGATTATGTTTTGCTTCGTTAATTATTTCCCAAGTCGTTTTTGCTTTGTTATCAGCTATTTGTAACTTATACCTATTCTGAGCTAGTTTCGTCAATTTAATGATCCTTTTTAACAGCTAAGAGTATTTCTTGTAAGTTTTTAAATATTTTACTTCTTCGGCCTTCTGAGTAGCCTTTGGTTTTATTTACTGCTCCACACTAGGTACTAGTTAGGGAGGTGTCTGTATTTAATTTCTTTCTGTAAGACAAGTATCTTGTGATGGGCAGGAATTTGTCGAAACATTACCATACCATCAGATAAGATCTTCTAAAATATCATAATATTCATAAGGCACGGTTGTAAAATCGTAAAGAATTATATAGCGTGACTTCTTTCATATATAAGACTCTTCCCCCGGACCGCCGTTAGGTGTAGACGTGTTCTAAGACCGTATTTGCGTTTAAAATAATTTAAATTAATAAAAGTCAACTCAAAAATTCGACGAGGAAAATAGGACAACAGAAGTAGTGAGGAGGTAGCAGCCTGGTACTTCGAGCTCGGAAAGCCCCACCCACCAGCTGCGCACGAGTCACCGTAGTCCCGCCTACTGCGTCGCTATTGGACGCCGCGTTCTGAACTGCCTGCCCCCTGCGTCTGCGCGTCTTCCGGCCGGCCAATAGTAGTTGTAAGCAACCTCTAAACCCTGTCGGCTGCGTTCTTACTGGTGCTCCATATCTTTAATCCGCTTCTTGACGTGTGCGCGAGTGATACGTGCTGTGTTTATCTATCTCCCTCGCCGTGAGTATTGTGCGGTTCTTGGTATTTCCTTTGCGCCTGGTGCGATATAAGGTACGCTAGCTCGCCACTGTAAAATGGAATCTTCGCCGTTAGCCCCGAATAATATGTCAATAAGTGCCTCGGAAGGAAGCGAGGTTCCTTCGCCAATCAATGCTGTTAATACCGACCAGCGCAGACCGAACAATGCAGTATCGCAACAACAAGACCAATTCGAGGCTTTTAGATTGGAAATGCGGCAACTCATGACCACCTTCATTGCTTCGCAAAGAGAGGAGATGTCACAATTAAATCACACGATGAGAGAACTACAGGATACTACTAAAAATATTGAACTACAATTGGATCACGTCTCAACTCAAAACGATGAGTTAAAAGAGAAGATAAATAAATTGGAAGAATTGACTCGAGATGATCGGGAATACATATTGTTTCTAGAAGAAAGATTGGACGATTTTCAGCTTGCATACCGTAAAACTAACTTCGAAATCAAAGGAGTGCCTAAAAAAGCGTCGGAAACTAAACAAGACCTTATCGATATGGTTATAACTTTATCCGAGACCATTGAGTGTAAAATAAATAAATCGGATATTAAGGACATTTACAGAGTCAGAGGCAAGAAGCCAGAGCAGAGGAATACTCCGATAGTCGTAGAAACAAACTCAGCGTTACTAAAGATGGAATTTCTGAAAATGGCTAAATCATTTAATATAAAAAGTAAAACAAAACTGTGTGCTAAGCATGTAGGCTTTAGGACACAGGAAGATACGCCGATTTTTGTCTCAGAGAACTTAACGCACAAAGCTGCTCGATTGTACTATTTGGCCCGCGATCTGGCTAAGTCAAAATCCTATAAATTTGTCTGGACATCTTATGGTAAGGTCTACGTACGCAAAACTGAACAATCACCTATTATACTGATTAAATCCGAACAACAGATCCATATGTTACTTATAGATCAAAATTGACTGTATTCCGTTTTCTTCGTGGTAGTACTTTGTTTGTGCCTAGTAAGCCTATTATATATGTTGCTGCACGTTACTATTATGCCGTACTTTGAGCAAGTACATAAAAATAACTTTGTGAAGCTTCATAAAATGTTAATACTTCTACTTGCAGATACATACTCTTCACACAGTCCAAATCAAACACGCCATACATATATACACACAACCTTACACACACAGTTTATTATCATATTCATACACTTACACTCACACAAACTATTTAAAATTCACGTTCCCCTACGCTCCACTACACATAAGCATACTTTAACTTACAAACTAAACTCTAACTACAACTACCCTAAATTGAAAGCAGAAATGTTTACGCTCGTTCAACATCCAACAGACAAAACAACTGGTTTCCCCCAATTTCTATTACTAAATGGGTGATCCATTACATACCTTAAATGAAATAGATAAAATTGAGATAGCCCGTTCTTTTGATTGTGATGCTGCAGAGTTGGGAAAACATATTCGAATTAACAAGAACGACTTCACTCTAATATCACAGAATATTAGAAGTATATATCGAAATTTTGACGATTTTATTATTAACTTATGCACCCTGCCAGTTGAGACAGACATTATTATTTTAACGGAATGTAGATTAAACCCCTGTAAACCATTACCTCAAATAAATAACTATGCTACCTATTACACCACGCACCAACTTAACCAAAATGATGGAGTAGTCGCCTACGTTAAAAAATCTCTGAAACACTCTGTTAAAGAGATAAAGCTACAACATGCATCGTGCTTACAGTTAGAGGTACTAAATAACACGATATTGGGCATTTATCGCTCACCATCGAACTCTAATGCCGATAAATTTATTGAATCCTTAGAAAACCATTTGGAGAAACTTTCCTCACCAGGTAGCGTCGTTATCGTAGGAGATATTAATATTAATATCGCCCCGAAAACTTTTGAACCGTCACAGGAACATAAAAATAGGGTCAATTACCTGAACACGCTCTCAAATTATGGTATCTTGGCTGGGCACACCTTGCCCACTAGAGAGCAAAATTGCCTTGACCATGTCATGTTAAAAATAAATAAAATTAAGTACACAGCGTCGATTGCAGTATTACATACTACAACGACAGACCATTTTACTACATTTCTTACAATTTCTAAAATTAAAAATAAAATAATTATAAATAAAACTAAAACTACAATAAATTTTGAAGAAGCGGTACTTTACCTGAAAAATAAAAACTTAGCTGAACTTCTATTCTCAGACGATCCAATTGCTGTGACAAATTTGCTAATAGATAAAATAACTGAAAGCCTTCAAGCAAATACTACAGTGACTCCTGTACCGAGTGGTAAACGAACTATCAAACCATGGATCTCTGCTGGAATCCTACGTTGCATTCGAAACAGAAACAAATTACAGCATAAGCTCCGAAAGGATCCATATAATGAAATTCTTCGTATCACTTACCGCCGGTACAGGAATTACTGTAATAATTTGATAAAAAAATTACAAAGAAAACATGAACGTGATAGCATCATCAACTGCCTACACAATAACAAATTGCTGTGGAACAATATTAAAAACATTACATTTACTAGTAAATCTCATAACTGTAATACGGAATTATTAAATATTAAGCCCTCGTATGCTGAATCAGCTAATTTCGCAAATGAGTACTTTGCAAATATTGGAATGCAACTAGCAAATAAAATAAAAACTGTCGGCACTCATCCTAATACTAGTACTTTAGATAATCTACAATCCTTGCCTAATTCCTTTGTTTTACTAAACACTGACATAGACGAGGTTAAAAGTACCATTCTCAACTTAAAATCTGACAGCTCCCCTGGATGGGACAATATTCCTAGTAAATATTTAAAAATGATAGTTGATGATGCTGCACCCATTATAACACACCTGGTAAATCTATGTTTTGACAAAGGTTTATTCCCAGCTGCTCTTAAACAGTCAATTATTACCCCTGTGTACAAGAGTGGCGATAGAGACGAAATTAGTAATTATAGACCTATTTCTGTTTTGCCAGCAATTTCCAAAATTTTAGAAAAACTTATTAATGCGAGATTAGTAAAATACTTAAATAAATTTAATATCTTATCTCCTACACAATTTGGCTTCAGACAAGGAAAATCAACAGAGCATGCGATCTCTGAGCTTAGCTCTTTTGTAACAGAGCAGTTGGATAAGAGAAGAAAGTGTCTGTCGGTTTTCCTTGATCTGAAAAAAGCATTTGATACCGTCTCCATCCCTATCCTTGTACACAAATTGGAAAAGATTGGCATAAGAGGAACTCCACTTGCTCTTCTCGAAAACTACTTGACTGACAGGAGGCAAAAGGTTAGGCTTCCGGGATGCACTAGTGGAGGGGTGGGGGTATCATACGGCGTGCCACAAGGGAGTGTATTAGGACCTACCCTATTCCTCATCTACATCAACGACCTTTGTAGTATGAATATAGCAAACGCTAAAATCCTGTCGTACGCTGATGATACGGCCGTTGTCTTTGCTGGTGCATCCTGGGAAGAAGTCAGGGTAAGCGCTGAACTTGGTCTGTCTCAAGTCGCCCTGTGGCTGCGAGAAAACCTTTTGACACTAAATACATCTAAAACAAATTATATTTGTTTTAGTATTTTTAACAACATGCAGCCACAGCACGACTTCAGCATTAAAATTCATGACTGTTCTGGGACTGTCAACAAAACAACCTGCAACTGCCCATCTATAGCAAAAGTCTCTGCTGTTAAATACCTAGGTATTCACGTTGACCAGAGATTATCATGGTACACACAACTAGAACATATTATAAACAGAACTAGAAAGTTAACATGGATTTTTAAAACACTTAGACATGTCCTACCTGAGTATTCGGATAGAAAGGATTCCCCAAAACCTATTCTTAATCAAATTTATGTTTCTCTTGTACAATCAGTATTAACCTATTGTATTCCTATTTGGGGTGGAGCAGCGAAAACGCAATTTATTGACTTAGAACGAGCACAAAGAACATTAATCAAGGTTATGTACTTCAAGAAAAGACTATTCCCCACTGATAAGTTATATCAGATTAGTGGACTACTTTCTGTGAGGAAATTGTATATACCAATGACAATTCTTAAAACCCATAAGAACTTACCTTTTGACACTTCCTTATCCAAAAAGCGGCGTAAAGATATCGTAGCCCCAATACCATCCATTACAACTACGTTTGCTAGCAGGCAATACAATTCCCGCTCAGCTTTCCTATATAATAAAATAAACAAAGAAATTTATTTTTATGATAAAACATATTACGAATCAAAGAAAATTATCATGAACTGGCTTTTGACTAAATCGTATGAAGAAACTGAATTTATATTGGAACGTGTTACATAGCTATACTTTCACTTACATACTTACACACACAAAATACACACACCCACATCCTTATATTCATACACGCACATACACACACACTCACACATTCACGCACACACACATATTCCACTATATTTACTCTTGCACATACAAACAACTATTCCCTCAATTTATTAATTTATAAGATATTATTAGGTTAAGTGAGTGCTTCCACGCTCGGGGACATCGCTTGAAGTTGTTCGTTTGTCTGGTCTCGTGCTGTCCTTTTCAGTTTCATAGAATAAGAATATGACAGCGCGAGACTTGATTGGCGGTTGGCTTTGTGTGGCGTCTCTGAGTGCGGTAATTACTTACTTACTTATTAGGCTATAAGGTTCTCTAACCTGCTTAATTAGGTTTATTAGCTCAATTAGGTTTTTCTCAACCGTTTTATTTGTTTGTTTCAGTTGATAAATTTTACATTAAGTTTAAATTATGTTAATACCTGATTTATGTACCTACTCTATGCGTGCAGCTCACCCAGCTGCATTTTCTTATAATAAATTCTAATCTAAATATGATGAAGAAACATAGCTGGGTGGGCTGTATGCCGTCTGCAACTGCGGCGTCTTTTAAGGAGGAGCGGAGCCTTCAAACACAGGCAACTTCTGCTTAAATGGAGGCTCCAATCTATGTTATAGTTAAGAAAACATGTCTACAGAAATAAAAACTATTTTATTTTTTTTATTTTTATATAATGTTGAAAATTTAAATGTAGAAATTTTCGGTCATCTTAAAAACATAAATTAAGACAGGGCTTTTCGTAGCAAGGAAGCCGTTTTTTAAAACATAATTTTTGAGGCGGTTGAATGACACGTTACAAATGTTGCAATAGGTACATTTATTTCTTGGATTTAAAATAAATCGGTTACAGCTATTGCGTTTTGGTGCTTTAAAATTAGGTACCCAATATAAATTCCGATAGAAAGTAAATCGTGACGGTTGTAACGCTGGAAATAGGAACTTATTCTTTAGTTAAAATCAATATAAACTTTGTATATTGGCTTTTCTTGAGGGTAAATTTTAAACGTGGATTTCACGTTACATTAGCACTACACGGAATATTATTTCCTCGTTTTTTCCCAGGTAACACTAGGATACTGTGGTGTTTAGGGTTCATGCTTATGCATGTATTATAACAACATTGTGGTTATGAAATATTGCGATTTTCTACTTCGTATAAAAAAACATTGTATTATACCAGCATGTACTTGTGTTACGGTTCTGTGCTGGAGCATGAGTTTTGGATGGATTGTATCTTTTAGTCGATGCTGCTTGAGCTTGGGGATAAGGCCAGAGCCTGCCTGTAACCTTGCTCCCCCCCCCCCCCCATTTGACGGGCAACGAGGACCCGACCAAGGCTTCTTCTGCTAGGTTAAACGAGCTCCCGACGTTTGAAAAGATGCATCTTTATCTCTCAATACTTTTATTTGCTTTAACTTTTTTATAAAAACAAGTTTTGTCTTTTACAGATACTTGTACCTACATGAAAGCGGAGATATTTTTATCTAAGCCTGGAATTCAATTAGCAATTTAGTATCGGTGTTTGTAATAATTTACAATAAACCGGTATTAGGTGATATTTGAGAAGTATGTACTTGTCTATAGGTATGCCTTTTTTCAATATACTTAGGCGTACAAAAGTTCGACCGTGTGTCGTGAATATGATAGAGAACAAGTTTGACGTATCTGACGTAGACGCCTAAGGTGTCTAGAAGACTCCTCAGGTGTCCAAACCTTAGGTGTCGGTTGGTCCAGGGCTGGCATGATCTTTTGCCTCGTGGACGGTTTTGTTCTCTTTACTATTACTGGCACCCAAAAATAAAATTTTAGTAGGTGGGTATTTTACAATAAAAATATTCTTGTTATGGTTAACAAACAAAAAGGCTTGTTGTGAAAACTAAAGACAATGTATCGCAGACGACACACATAGATGAACTTGATAGTATTGTTTTCATTGACGATAAATTTTGACGTTAAGTCACAGTTACCGCCGTCGCAATTGACTCTCAGTCAATGCCGACCTTAACAATAAAAAGTTGACTCTCAGTCAATAGCAATTTTAATATAGCATGTTGTAATAATTATTTGGCCTTTACTCGCAGTTAACGCCGTTACGATTGACTCACAGTCGAATCCGACGTGAAAATAGATAACTTGTATTTTTATGCATGATTTATGCTGATATAGTTTGACATAACTCGCAGTTAAGCCGTCGTTTTTGACTCGCAGTCAATCCCGACAACTAACAGATATTTTGGCGTTAACTCGCAGTTAACACCGTCGTTATTGGCTCGCAGCCAATCCCGACAGACAATAGATAGTTGAATCGCTGTAAAAATATATTCAGATGTCGATTTTTGTATATATTATTTGGCCATAACTCGCAGTTAAGGCCGTCGCAATTGACTCGCAGTCAATCCCGACATAATAATAGATAGGCAACTTTATGCATCACGTATTTTCAATAATATGTGGCGTTAACTCGCAGTTAACACCGTCGCAATTGACTCTCAGTCAATCCCGACAAGCAATAGATACTTGGTTACCTACAGTTCATATCTATGTAGATATCGCGTAATGTCAATATTATTTGGCCTTAACTCGCAGTTAACGCCGTCGCAATTGACTCGCAGTCAATCCCGACATAATAATAGATAGACAATCGCATTCTATCATATCCATTCACGTAACTTTTTTTTTTTATTTTTATTTATTTAGGTTAACCAACAGTGACACAATATATAATATTTGACACAATTTTACAACTTAATTTGAACTAATTGTGAATTCAGCACCGTTAACCACTATTTACTTAATATAATTATTTGTCTAGCTAGATGGTAGTAACAAGAACACTTGATTTAATTACAAAAAAGAAAACACTGATCAATAAAGTAGTTAAGCTAAACATACTTTAGTGAAAAGAGACAAGTAGGTAAGGTGTTAAGTACAAGCACTAAGTATACTTTTTTTAAAAGCAGCGTGACTCAAGAACATAATATCTATATCATTAAAATGTATTTTGTAAGATTTAACAATTCTAAACATCGGTGCACGCTCACCAGCATTCGTTCGACAAAATTTTGTTGCGAAAAATTTTAGTTTTCTACGAACAGCACCACGAGTAGGCACGTTGTAGTGTAGTCTATTATTGAGATCAATGGAGTCATATTTTCCATGACAGACGTCAAATAGAAACATAGCTTCGAGTAGCATGCGTCTAGAGGCAAGTTTAGAAATATTATATTTTTTAAGAGTATTTTGGTATGATAACCGACTCCGAGAACATTTATAATGCATAGTACGCAGGAATTTCTTTTGAACTCTTTCAAGGTCTTTTGAGTATTTCTTATAAAAAGGGTTCCACACAGGCACAGCATGTTCTAACCACAGAGCAGAAACAAAGTACAGGTGCTGTAAGGAATGTAGCCTTGATGCAATCAATGTAGTCCTGACGTCACATACTCTATAGTTCTGATACTCCACACTAGGAGCGCTGACATCAGTACGCGACTAGTTCTCGTGGAGTGTGCACGTTACTGTTCCTCGGAGATTTTATTTTAATGTGTTTCCCAGTGCAAAATGAAGTGTTGTATCATTGGATGTAAAAGCTGTACGGATGTTCCCAATAAAATAAACGGAAACTGATTTACTTTCCACTCCTAAGAATTTTATTTGTCATTTATTTATTTTTTATGTAGAATATTCTAGAACATAGAATTTAGTATACAATCCTGCATCGCGATGGCAATTTTCTTAATGCCACCTAGTGCCAAGTAGGCGTACTTAGTAGGGAAAAATTTCAGGGACGTACTCGAGAATAAAGTAAAACGGGGGGTCAAAAATTTTATGATCTTTCAACTGAGAAATCAAAGGCGTTAGAATAAAAACCGGCAAAGTGCGTGTCGGGTCAAGTGCAGTATAGGGTTCCGTAGATATTTTACGATTTTGTTTATCGCAAAGCAGGTTTTGATTAAGTACCTATGTCTTAATGTTGTAACCGGTTGTAATTTTTTTGTAGACCTTTTGAAGGTGTACAATACATGTATGGTGTATTTTGATTTATATCGCAGGGTTCAGCCAGCGTTTGCAATGTAAGCGCAAAAAAATGTGTTCTTTTACGACATCACATTAGAAATCTCTAAAATTATCAGTATTTCTCGACTTTATTATGCATGTATTATACACGTACATAAAAACCTTTCTCTTGAATCACTCTATCTATTAAATAAACTGCATCAAATCCGTTGCGTAGTTTTAAAGATCTAAGCATACATAGGGACAGACAGACAGACAACGGGGAGCGACCTTGTTTTACACTATGTAGTGAAGATAAAGCTAAATTATTTCATTTTGAATTATTTCTTATCTTTACCTAGAACCCCCCCTGGGGGATTTTTACGTTGTGCCTATTATACGTACCTGGTCGAAAAAATTTATTAGCCATCTAGTGCTGAATAGCGGTTAACAACATAAGCACACCCCAGATTCCACTAGGTTCTATCCTAGAGCTCCACTTGGTTCTAATACTCATTACTAGGTGGCGGTGGCATCGCGTAACGTCCCCCGCACCCCCGCTTGCCAGCTTCACCTGATTCTTTATAGAAAACAAGAAAGGGCAACTCTACTTTGTTTCTGCTCTGTGGTTCTAACTGACTACGTATAAGTGACCTTTATACGTATAGAAATGTAGAGGGTCGAGTGAATCTAGAACAAGATCTCATAACAAATCCATACATCCTAAAAGCTTTATTAATTATATTTTCTATATGTACATTTAAATGGAGCTTGGTATCAAGAGTGACACCGAGGTCTCTTATAGATTCCACGTAATCCAAACGCGTGTCACATAGTTTATACGGATATGTACTCACTGATCTTCTCTTAGTAAAAGAGATCACTTTGCATTTCTTCACACTAAGATTTAGTTTGTTTTGATGACAATAAATTGAAAAGCGATCTAGATCTTCTTGAATTTTTATTTGGTCGTCATAATTATTGATCGTATGGAAGATTTTTAGGTCATCAGCGTAAAGAAGTACATTGCATGTTTTAAAACATTGCGTAATATCATTGATGAACAGCACGAACAATAATGGGCCCAATATTGAGCCTTGACGCACACCCGAAGTAACAGTGACAAGATCGGATTCAAAACCTTTAATTACTACTTTCTGTGATCGGTTGGATACATATGATTTGAACCATCGCAAAAGATTTCCACGTATGCCATTGAATGCAATTTTTTCTAAAAGTATTTTATGGTCCACTCTATCAAAAGCTTTTTGAAAGTCTGTGTATATACTATCAGTTTGTTTATTGGCATCTAATGCTTCAAAAAGAAAAGTTGTATAAATCATTAAATTAGTTGTAGTAGAGCGTCGCTGAACGAATCCGTGTTGTTGTTCTAGAATAGAATAGAATAGTTTTTATTGCTAGAACTGGTAATAAAATACAGATGGTATGTAGTAAGTATAGTTCAGAACAGCTCTTACCTTAGATCAGGCATGCAATCTTTTAAAAGATCTAATCGATTACACTATACAAATAAAATGACTTTAAATTTAGCTTAAGAAAAATTAACAAATAATTACAGCATAAGTAAATCAAAATTATATAACAACTAAATTAAAATCATATGTCAATTTACAGATGTCGCAGAAAAGAATTCATTTAAATTATAAAATACATTGTCCGTTAACCATGTCTTCAATGTCAGTTTAAATTTATTGTCACCCAGGGATTTAATGCTTTCTGGTAATCTATTATAAATTCTGACCGCAGTCACTGTGGTACATTTATCAAATATCATACATCTGATAGAAGTAGGAATAACAAGACGGTGTTTATGTCTGACATTCCTAGAATGTATGTCAGAAACGCAGTTAAAAAAATTCTTGTGCTTATGTACTAGGCTACAAATTTCCATTATAAAGATACCAGTAACCGTTAAGAAACCCTTATCTCTAAAAATTGACCTGAGAGAATAATTGTTAGGTTTTCTAAATATAATACGTAGGCATCGTTTCTGCAGAAGGAAAGTTTTACATACGTCGACAGAGTTTCCCCAAAATATAATTCCGTATAAAAGAAGAGGGTAAACATTTCCATAATACGCACTAACCGCAACCTCAGTCGATGCAGCATCTACTAAGACGGACAGTGCATAGCATCGGCTACTAAGTTTGTTATTAAGCTTTTCTATATGCTTTTTCCAATTAAGGTGAGAGTCAATAGTGACACCAAGGAATTCCGTATCACATACTTCTTCAAGCACTACATCATTACAATTTATTGTCAAGTTTAGTTTTGATTTTTTATAATTACCAAACTGAATTAATTTTGTCTTTTTTGGGTTGACGCTAAGATTAATGGACTGTAGTCACGAAGTTACAGTTGTCAGAGTAGCGTTAATTTCCCGCTCAAATGTGTTTGCATTTTGGAATTCATTGACAAACAATAGACTTGCATCATCAGCAAACATGACACAAAGATGTTCAGTGATTTTAGGCAAATCATTCACATATATTAGAAAAAGTAGCGGGCCCAACACGCTACCCTGTGGTACTCCTAGTTGGAGAGTTTTTTGGGATGATTTTACTTCCACAACTGATTTAGACGCCTTATCGAATGTCGAGAGAACAAGCGACTGTGTCCTTCCTGTCAAATACGATCTCATCAAATCGTTCGCTACTCCGCGGACTCCCATGTTCTCAAGTTGTTTTAGTACAATAGAGTGAATGACACAGTCGAACGCCCTCGACATATCCAGAAAGACGCCAGTACAATCCTTTTTCTCATTCAAACCTACCCATAGCCTAGTGAGATATTGATATATAGCCAAAGATGTCGAACTTAATTTACGGAACCCATACTGATGATGGTGTAGAAGATTATGTCTTTCAAGGAAACCATATAACCTACTATAAATTACCTTTTCAAAGAGTTTTGAAAAACTTGGCAAAAGGGCAATAGGCCTATAATTGTTGGCATCAGTTTTAGGTCCTTTTTTATGAATAGGTTTAATCAATGAGTGTTTTAGTTGGTCAGGAAAATATCCTGATTCTAACATCATATTTATTATATATGTAATCGGTTTCGTAATATAGTTTATGCTTGCTTTTATTGCCTGCATTGATATACCGTCCTCACCGCAACTTTTTTTGTTCTTTAACTGTTTTACAATACTAAGTAATTCAAGCTCATCTACAGGCCTAAGATAAATTGAAGAGCTAACCGTGTAGTGAGAGGGCTTGTACTGATCAACAAAATTATCATTTAAATTTTGTGTGGCATAAAGGTTGTTCATGTGATTAGCTATATCGTTCATGTCCTCAATTATTCCATTTCCTGTATCTAATTTCTCTATAGTAGTCTTAATGTCATTTGTGTTGTTCGTATGTAATTTAATTAGTCCCCAGGTAGCTTTATTTTTGTTTGTACTTTTCCGGATATAATCGTCATTTACTTTCCTTTTGGAGTGACGAATAACTCTTTTTAATAGATTCCTGTAGCCTTTATAATGGTATTTTATCAAGTTGCTTTGTCCTTTATGATTCTGAACTTGAAGGTGGAGGCGACGCTTGTTTTTACTAGATCTCTTAATACCTCTAGTTTTCCAGTTGGGCTTCACTCTATAGCTAATTTTACAACGTTCCATAGGAAAACAGAGATCATAAATCATTTTATAAATATCAATAAAAGTATTATAAGAGTCGTTTACGTTTATTTGTTCATATACATCACAAAAGCTAAGCTGCGAAATATACTTAATGAAAGTGGGCATGTGTAAATCCAGTTTTCTTTTATATATATACCAGAACCTTTGTGTATTGTTAAATTTGCATGGTACTTCAATTAATTGCGCTCTATGATCCGAAATACCTAGATTAAGTACCCTAAAGTTGCTATTAGTGAGATTTGTAATTATGTTATCAATGCAAGTTTGAGAAAATTGTGTAACACGCGTCGGTTCATAGATCGTGGGATGAAATTTATACAGCCTAAGTATTTCATGGAACTCGTTAGAGCTGTTATCATTTTTAAGCAGATCTATGTTAAAATCACCCAGAATGATAGTTCTATGCTTTAATTTTCTTTGTTTCCTTGTTAACTTAAATAAAAGATTATCGAGCTTATCAAAAAATAGTCTTAAGTTTTTACCAGACCTATAGACGCAAAGTACAGTTAGTTTGAAATCTGTTATCGTAATACCACAACATTCAAAATCTTCCTCCACCGAGTATGTCTGTAACCAATCAAGTCTATTGTAGGTTATGGATTTTTTAACAAATATGCAAACCCCCCCACGTCTCGATTTTTTCCTTGAAAATTGCTCAGCGAGCTCATAATTGTCAATTTTAATGCATGGATAGTCACCAGCTTTGAGAAATGTTTCGCTAAAGCACAAAACATCCATGTTTACTTCCCCCTGTAGAAGAATTTCCAAGTCATTAATTTTAGGTCGAAGACTCTGAACATTTTGGTGGAATATTGTAAAGCGACTATTACTGGGGTCATGTTGGTTAGAATCTGTTTTGGTAGCATGATTGGCAGGGTCTTTCGTAGTAAAAATATCATTATTATTTGGTTTTTCTAAAGTCACGAAAAAAAGCTCTATCTTTTTCGCCTGAAGAAGATATGTCCTTGGATTTTGACTCTGAAATATTCAGTAAGCTAGCTCTACCATTAGAGTTGCAGTCAATGCGCATCATGTAAAAGGCTATTGTTCGACATGTATCTAACCTGTCAATAAAGCTGTATAGCTGATGCTTTCGTATGCTCATAGGAATATTAGTTACATAGTCAAAGTTAGAGCACACAGATTGTATTATTTCATTAACTCCTAGCGCATTTTGATATTTATTTTCATTTACATTACAAATTAGGACATTCGTGTTTGATAACTTATCTAAGTGTTTATGAAGATTGATTTTAAAGTCATAATTTTTTTTGTCATGGGAGCCGGCCATAATAATCACATAATCCCTTTTAGTAAGATCTTTTGACAAAGATTCGCAATGCTCTAGGACTTGCGCTAGTTGAGCATTCGGCTTTACAATAGATAAAACAGCATATTCGTCGTTAAAAAATCTGATTAGTTTATTCCTCATTGCTATACCATTGTTATCAGCAAGCAAAAGAACTTTTCTTTTCCCTTTTTCAGCCGTAATAGGGATGGTATTTTCTTTCTTGTTGTGCATCTGAGGGTTAGCGCCTAGGTTCGGATTTTTTGTTTCTTTATGAGTTATAACATCTTGAGAGGAATTGTTATGTTCAGAATATTTCGTATCATCCATCTGAGAATAGTGTAAAGTGCACCTTTTCCAGCTTTTTTTCTTTATTTCGGTAGAAGATCGTTTCCGTTCGTCAATCTTTTTAGTCGAGGAACATATATGTGTAAGCCGTGCTACTTTTAATTCATACTTAGATATTATTTCCTTTAGTTTTAAGTTCTCTGACAAGATATGCTCAATTTCGTTATCAGCAGCGTGTAGTTTGGTTTCTAAAACTTGTATTTTATCTTGTAGCTCCTCAAGATTTGCCTGAAAACACATATCGTTTTCGGGGCAGCTTCTGTTTAGTCGAATTTGTCGTAAATTATGGGAGTTATCTTCTTCATCATCACTATCTGTCTCTAAGGATTCGAATGAGTTATGTGTCGGGATGTGGACTATTATTTTATCATTTTTACGAGTAGTCACACGGTTCGGCGATGTATATATATTTTCCATTGTAACGGTAGTTCCAGGCGCAGAAACAGTGGCGGAATAACTTTGAGAGTCTGTTTCCTGTTTTGAATTTTCTAAGATGGGTGCAGAAACAAATGAAGGCGATCTGATGCAAATTGGTGTAGAAGTTTTGACTTCAGCATTTTGGGTTGTATAAGGAGATGGTGCAGTTTTTTTTATGTCTGCGCGTGAAGTACTGGATGATGTAGCAGGTGGGGTCAACTCTGTAGTGTGTGACCTTGATGTTGCAGAAGAAGGGATAGATGTTTGTTTTCCTCTTTGAATTTAAGACCTTGATTCTGTAGTGCCAGTGCTACACTTCTTACATTTCCAGTTTTTCTTATTCTTCATTAGGTCAAAAAGTTTCTCAGACACATTTCCACAGTATAAACAGTAAATAATTTTACATTCATTGCACTGTAGGTAGTCCTTTCGGGGGATAATTTTTTTACACTTCATACACGGGCCTAGAGATTGGATTTTATTTGCTCTTAACGCCATCTTGCGCATTCATTAAGGATCTTTGCACTCGTTGTCGCATGTATCGACGCGCAGCGAGGTTCAAATTTCTGTGATATCGACTAAATAAGGTTGTCGTGGTAGTTTACGCTCGGATACACAGATGTCACCAGTGTACATGCAATCTGTCAGCTGATTCTCCAGCACAGTTCATACAGCAGCTCTGTCGCTAGTGTACTTTTAAAACTGTCAACTGACGATATGAATGAGTCAGCTGTGCTTTGTTTACTTCGATATATGTGACGTTTAAATCAGCAACGTTAATCGAAATAAGTTTTTGTGGTCAAATTTGCTCCTTACAAGTCGATGGTGTCCTCGTTAAAATGTTTCCTCATGGATCACTAGCCTTGTACACTATAAAATTCACTTGAGGCGTGTTTAACCCGGCGGGTTTACTGCTATGTACTCAGGAGCTTGAAAATGTAAGTAACACAGCGAATCAGCTAAGTTTGCTATCACAAACACTTTTTTACCACTTATTAAGTATCACACTACTCACTTAAATGCTTAAGCTTACTAATTAACACTATCCGAATTTTTAAGAGTAAATTTAATACGGACTTAATCCAAACAAGGCGATCGTCACGCCATCACCAATTACAATCTACAATTATGTTATGCAAGTAAGGATATATGTTGTTATGAACAAGTCTTTCAAAAAGCTTTGACAGAGTGGGCAAAATGGAGATGGGTCGATAATTTTCGACATCATTTTTAGAACCGCTTTTATACACAGGCACGATACGAGCACATTTCCAAATAGTAGGGAAGCTACCTTCACGAAGGCACAGATCAAAAAGAAAATGCAAAGGTACGTGAAGCAGGTCGGCAGTGTGTTTAAAGAATAAGGGAGGTACGTTGTGTACACCAGGGCCTTTAGAGGTGTCTAACTTACGTAGCTCCTTAAGTACCTCTTCTTTTGTCAAGTGTATGTCACATAAGTTCAGACCGTTATTGTTGATGTTAGAACTAGGAGCATTATCGATGTCAAAGCTATCCGTAACATTTGAGGGTTCAAACACCGAACTAAAAAATGATGAAAATAGTGCACATATACCTTCAGGTGTTTAAGCAGTCCTGCCTTTATAGAACATAGTATCCGAAATATCATCATTACTTTTTTGACTGTTGACAAAAGTCCAAAAATATTTTATATTGTTCTGAATACTATCTTCAACACAACTCATATATCTACGATAGCAAGTGTGAGATTCATTTTTAAAACGGTCTCTAAACATAGAAAATGTGTCCTGATCTGATTTATTACCGTATATTTTCCATTTAACCCATGCTCTATTTTAATTGGTAAATATATGCGCAAGAGCACGGGAAAACCACACTGGAAATTGGGAGGATTTAATTATTTTGGTAGGGACATGCCTCTTTATAAGTGAGTATATAATTTCATAGAACACAGAAACTGCGCATTCAGCATTTTTACTTTTATACATATGATCCCAATTCGTGTTTGATAAATCTAAATTAATTTTGTAATAATCGGCTCTATTAAAATCATATTTTGTCCGCGGTTTACTTTGCATGGGGACAATATTCTCACTAATAGGAACAAGTACATAAAATGCAGGATGATTCATATCAGGAGGCACCAGTGTTACAGGTGCTAACGAAGACCTACAATTATTTATATTAGTTATGAATAAGTCAAGTAATCTGTCGTTAGAATTTTTAAATTTATTTATTTGGAAACCACCAACCAATGATATGAAATTAATTAGATATGTATAAGATAAGGATTGAGCATTGACAGGAATTACAGGTTTTAAATAGGTACCAGAATCATCCCATTGCAAAGTTGGGAGATTAAAATCTCCAACCAGAATAAAGTGTTTAACATCATGTGATTGTATAATAGGAGTTAGATAATTAAAGTACGTAGAATATATTTCCGAATTTAGTAACACATGTAGTAACACATCGTAAATAATATTAGGCGGTAACTCGAAGTTACTGCCGTCGCAATTGAATCGCAGTCCATTCCGAAGTAAGTTGTTCTATGATTCACTTGGTAATAAATGTTTAAAACACAAAAAAAAATTATTTAATTTTTTATTTACCCTCGTAACTTTCGCCATTAGACGAAAAAACATCTAACACACGTCAAACACACGTATACTTAATACGTCGGTAACGTTTAATTTTGTTACTTTCCTTTATTTTTACTTTGTTTGTCGGAAGGTAAGAAAAGATAAAATTGTATGACGTAAACGAAGGCTAAAATTTTTAAGCCTGTGTAGGTGGCAATGAACTTTTGTAGTAATTAACTACAAAAAAAAAATATTGAAAAGGTTTCAAAACCTCTCGATTAGACAGTGTTCTAACATTTGTCGGAATTATCATAATCAAAATGTCATTATATGGTGAACAGGTTTACTTATTTTTATTTATTTTTATTTTATTTTATTTTTTTCAGGCCAGTGACCCATAATTAATTAATTATAAAAACAAATGTCAAAATCAAAATACAAAAATAAATTAAAATTAAATACAAAAATTAAATAATAATTGAATTCAAAATTAAAATAAAATTGGAAATTATCATGCAAATGTCAAACCTATACTAAACTAAAATTAACAAATTATTTAATGAAAGGGGATGCAGTGGCATGCAGCTGCAACCACCTTCGCATCATCGGTGAATCCCACCGCCCGGACAGTTCTCTCAGGATTCTATTGGGGCTGGCCCATACGCGAGTCATTAATGAAGCGCTTCGTTTACGTATGACACCATAAAAGTCGTCTATATGGGCTTCCGCAAACATTGCAGAGGCGCTACAAAAACGCGGCAATTTCAACAGAATCCTGAGTGCATCGTTGTACTGTACGCGTAGCGCGTTGTACGCCCGCTGCGTAAAGTTGGCCCACAGGCTGCACGTGTAAAAGCTCTGACAGTATGCTCTAAAGAGCGTCAACTTTACTTGTGTAGTACAGCGTGCGAACCTGCGCGCCAACATGTTGCAGCGGACGGCCAGCGCCCTACGCTCCCTATCAATATCCTCGCAATCACATAAGTCGTCGGTGACCCAGTGGCCCAGATACTTAAATGTATGTACCCTTTTCAAGGGAGTGCCGCAAAGAGTGATGGGTACTGAAGAGTGAGATTTGGTACCAGCTTTAAAAATCATCCATTCACTCTTTTTGGCGTTGTATCTGAGCCCATGGGCCTCCGCGTATGACTCGCAGATGTGCAGGAGCTTCCTCATGGCAGCCACAGAAGGGGTCAGCAGCACCGTGTCGTCAGCGTAACTGATGTTATTGACGCGTACTCCGTCTATAGAGCAACCGACATTGGCGCCGCTGAGCTCCTCTATGAGCTGGTTCACGTACAAGTTGAAGAGACGAGGCGAGCTCAACCCCCCCTGCCTCACCCCGCACTCCAACCCGTACGCATCCGAGTACACCCCTGCCCACCTTACACTATTTTGCTGATGATTATACCAGTATCTAAACATTGACACAATCTCATACGGTAGCTCAGTTTCTGATTCTAACTTCTGCCAAAGTTTATCATAAGAGACCAGGTCAAAAGCTTTGGATAAGTCCAAAAAACATGCGTAGACTGGTGTTTTTCTAGCAGTATAGTACTGAACAGTTTGTTTGAGACAGAAGATAGCACTTTCAGTTGAGAGACCCGGCCTAAAGCCAAACTGTGCGTCATTAAGATGAATGTGCTTATCCAACTGTTTGTCAAGCAAACCTTAGCTACGATAGTTGCTAACGAAATCGGTCTATAATTAGACAAATCCGAGACATCACCTGTTTTATTTTTAAGAATTGGAACTACCACAGTATACATTAAATCATCTGGTAAATGACTATGACTCACGCATAGGTTGAAAAACATTGCGAGGATGCTTGATAGGTGCACACCAGCGTACTTCAGGTGCTCGATGCTGAGGTCGTCATAACCCGGGGACTTTCCTCTCATCATCTTCTTTATAACAGCCGTTACATCTTCGGCCGAGAAGCATACACTAATGTCCACAGGTTGAACCCCAGCATCGACCGCCTGCGACGCCCGCCCGAGCGGTGACTCCACCCTGAAGTGGCGCTGAAATGCGGTCGCTATGTCTCTTGGCTCGTGCACTCCACCGACACTCACAGGCAAGCTCGACCTAGGATTCAGCTTATTGGTTGTTTTCCAGAATTTGCTGAAATTTTTCTTAGCATGGTGTTCTGCCAAGATATCCATTTTAATTTGGGTCTCATTGTCTTGACAATACTTTAACTTCGACTTAAAAAGTTTTCTAGAGTCGCGCATACTACTGTATATAGCCCCGGACTTAGGTTTGCCGTACAAAACCCAAGATTGAAAACAAAGTCGAGCTTCCCTGTGAGCAGCACTGACGTGTCGATTCCACCCCGGTACATATTTATGATTTTTCCGTTTAGGTAATTGATAACTACACTCAGCGCCCTCTCTCATCACCCCCACAATATCACAGTACATTTTATTCAATAACAACTTGTGACTGGAATCATTACAAAATTAAAATAAAAGAAAACCGGTGCACGGACGGAGCATGCGCAACGCAACACACAGCTGTCAGCTGTTTGTTTGTGTGGGTGGACAATTGACGTTGACGTCTGACATTGACGTTTAGATAAATGTTGCCATTATACAAAAATACACATGCTGTATAGAACGCCATCAACATTTTCTCACTGCGATTAGACAACTAGTGTGAAAAAAATCCTTGTGCGGTTACGAGATGGCAAAAGAATGCGCCAAATGCAAACAAAAAATTATAACACGACTTATTCTTACTTGTACAAATTGCAATAAATGTTTTCATTTAGATTGCACTTCTGTTTCGTCACCAAGATTTCGTATAATGACCCATGACAACAAAAGTAATTGGAAATGTGATGCATGCTGGAGAAATACCAAAAATGGGACCGGAAAATTAAATAAAAATACTAAAGAAATTCCAACTAACGATGTTTCTCAGAATGCGTCGGGATCAGACGTACCTCTGACCAGTGTGACTCTAAATAGTTCGACTACAAGCGATGATGACAATCATGAGTCACCAAAAGACTCTGTATCTACTCGAAACAAAATCATTGTTAATGTCCCCACTGAAAACTCTTTTGAGTCGCTGTGTGAAGATGAAGAAGAAGTTGGTGATACACTTTCGCTAGAGCGTAGCATTTTACACCGAAGCTGTCCAGAACAATTAAACTATTGCCACGACTTAGAGATTATGACGGAAAAAAATGCACAACTTCAGGCCGAGTTAGAATCTGCTGAAAATGCAATAGATGATTTGATTGAAGAAAATGGTACCCTGAAAAAGAATATAGCTCAACTGCAAAAAGAAATTGAAAATCTTAGGGTTATATGTCGATCGACTCCTAATAATCCCAGAGAAATAAAGAAATCTAAACTAAAAAAGAATTTAAATTTCTCTAATGTATTGAACTCTCCAGACGCAGTGGAATTAATGTTAACTAAGGAACCGCCACAACAGTATCAAACACAAGCTGAATCTGAAACTGGAAATCAACTTCCTCCACTACTAATGAAAAATAAATCTAATGCAACTGAACACGATAATTTTCAGGAAGTACACACTCAAAAAGATGACACGGATAAAAATAAAGCTTTTGGTAAAATATGGATCTATGGCACACAGAAGTGTATTGGTTTAGCTTTCACTATAAAGAATACCAGAGAAAACAAAAAATATGAGCATTATGAAGTTGTAGGGCACACTAAACCATCGGCCTTTGCCCACTGCCTACTAAATGACTGTCGACGAATCGAACCTAAAGACACGGATAAACTGGTGATCTGTGTTGGTGAAAATGATAGAAATCCGATGACATTATTATCAGAGCTCCGTACTTTTTTAACAGACTTCTCTCTGTGTCCTGTTATAGTCTTAAGCGTGACATCAAATAAATATTTGAATGAAGAGAAGCTCAATTATGAATTAGAATATGTATGCAATCAGTTTGAACATTGTCACTTCATTGATTTACCATACAAATGTAAAACATTTGATATTTGTCAAAAAATTAATTATGTTATTGATTACATAGATTATAGTCGTAAATATCTAGACATGAATGAATTAAAAAAATTGGTGCTGCGGAATGTGACGGAATCCAAAGACAGTCTTAAACCTATAAAAGGTACAATACCTTATTATTTTACCTATAGTTCTAACCGCACAAACTTACGTACGAAAGGCTCTAATGATATTCCCGCGACTTGTGACTTAAATCGGTCAATTGTTAATTCTCTCTCATCTCATAATGAAGAAAATATTTTTTTTCGTTCATGAAGCAGGGATAAAAGAATCACAGTTCAGAGTGTTGCATCAAAATATTGCAAGTATATTATCAAAAAAAGAAATACTAGAGATTACAATACAGGAATTGGAGCAACATAACAATAAACCTGATGTAATCTGTTTATCTGAAACATTTGTTAAAAAGGGCAACGAAAATTATATAAAAATTTATGATTTTACTCTTATCTCTAGTTTCTGTAGAGAACAAAACAGGGGTGGCACTTGCATACTCGTGAGAAAAGATCTGTCGGCCAAAGAAGTTTCCTTTATAAATGAACATGCCATTCCAAATTCTTTTGAATGTTGTGGGGCTGAAATAACCACCGCTAATTTAATTATTTTATGTGTATACAGAACACCAGCTTCGAACGCAAATGTGTTCCTAAGTAAACTAGATAGTGTCTTGTATGACATCTTTAATAAATATAAATATAAGAAAAACATTATAGTTATTGGACATTTAAATATCAATACGCTTAAGCCAGGAAATATAACAACTTATTTGAATGAACTTACTCTAAACTATGACCTCACTATGCATATTGACAAACCCACGCGCAGGCAGTCTTGTATAGACCACATTATAAGCAATATTACGAATGCAACAGCTACTATTCTACCACTACAATTGTCTGACCACGAAACAGCACAACTGCTTAGCTTTCCGGTAAATGCAAAAAAACTGAAAACGTTGACGTATACTGTGTATAAAAGAGATTATTCCAGTGAAAATATCTCCAAGTTCCAGAACTGCTTAAATAATCTATCGTGGAGCGAGGTATATCTTGAAAAGGACGTCAATGCCAGCTTTAATATTTTTCATGAAAATTTTACATTGTTCTACAGGATGTGTTTTCCATTGTTGAAAATTAGAATAAATAATAGTAATAATAATAAACGGAGATGGATCAGTAGAGGAATAAAAAAGAGCTGCCAAACAAAACGGCAACTCCAATTCAAATACTATACACACAAAACACCTTTTTCAAAAAATAAATTCTATAGTTATACAAAAATTTTAAAGAGATGCATCTACAGCCTACAAAGAAACGCAAATACTAAGTTTATAGTCAACAGTAAAAATAAAGGTAGAGCTTCATGGACCATTATAAAAGATGAAACGTCGAATTCAAATTTAGACAATAATATAGTAAGAATCCAGTATGAAAATAGTACTTATGATGATCCAAACAATATCGCCAATATTCTAAATAACCACTTTATAAATACTTCAAATCTAAATAGGAACAACTCGTCAACTACTTTGAAACCAAAAACCAAGTTGTTACACTCATTCTTTCTCACACCAGTCTCAGAGTTAGAAGTAAAAAATGCAATCAAGTCTCTAAACAATACCCGCTCAGAAGGTTATGACGAGATCTGCACGAAGGTTGTGAAGGCTTGTGCTAACGAGTTGATAAGTGTGTTAACTCATCTAATAAATTTGTCATTTTTAGAAGGAACTTTTCCTAGTGCATTAAAAATCAGTGTTGTTAAACCTATACATAAAAGAAAAGGAAGTAAAGAGGATATAAATAATTATAGGCCTATTACACTTATACCTATATTCTCAAAGATATTCGAAAAATGTATGAGTAGACGTCTAAGTCAATATTGCAGTAAATTTAATTTAATATCGCCGGAACAATTCGGTTTCCAAAAGAACAAATCAACCACTTTAGCTATGTATTCTCTTATGTCTGAAATTCTTAAAAATATCAATATGAAGAACTTAACGACTGCATTATTTCTAGACTTATCCAAGGCTTTTGACCTGGTGTCTCATAATATTTTATTAGAGAAATTGGAGGCTATGGGTATACGAGGGCCTGCACTGGACTGGTTGTCTTCTTATATCAAAGATCGAGAGCAACGTGTTGTTATAACAATGTTAAATGAAAATAGTGAATTATTACCTTATCCTTCCAAAGTTAAGATTAATAAATGCGGTGTACCCCAAGGCAGCGTGCTAGGCCCTTTGCTCTTCTTATTATATGTAAATGACATACCAAAAGTTATAAATCATAAATGTTTTCTTTTTGCTGATGACATATCAATAGTAATTTCTTCTGACATTAAAAATAATACGCTTCCGGATCATCAAATTGACATTAATAATACTATAAAACTAATAATTAACTGGCTTGACATGAATGAATTGAAAGTTAACTTAACTAAAACTAATTATATACAATTTAACAAATTTAGAACTAATGGAATGAACTTAAACATAAATTTTGAAAATACAAAAATAGAAAGGGTAATAACAACTAAGTTTTTGGGTATAACTGTTGATGACCGCCTCGATTGGAAAGCTCAAGTTAAAATGGTATGCGGTAGAGTAAATAAGTTTGTTTATGCCCTTAAGCGGGTTAAAAATGTCACGTCTCAGAAAACTGCAATAACTGCGTATCATGCGTATGTTGGTTCAATTCTCCGTTATGGATTGATAATTTGGGGTAACAGCACGGACGTCAATAGAGCCTTTATCGCACAAAAAAAATGTATACGAGCAATATGTAATCTACCGCCGTATGAATCATGTAAACCTTACTTTAGGAAATTGGGTATCCTACCACTGCCCTCACTGTACATTTTCGATGTCAGTGTATTTGTAAAACAAAATATTAATTTGTTCACTACGGCGGGGAGCGTAAATCCACGTAATCGAAGAAATGTAGACAAACTACTCTTAGACCAAATTCCAAGGACAATGGTGTACCATAAAAGTTGTCTAGTCATGTCACGTACAATTTATAATAAACTTCCTAAATGTATAAAGGACCTACCTCTTAGATATTTCAAAAAAAGTTTGTATAAGTGGCTTATTGGGCATAGTTTTTATAATGTTAAGGAATTTTTAGAACTTAAGACATCATAGGACATTGTAATTTTTGCTTTATTATTTTATATTGACAATTTCAATGTACTTACATTTGCATGCCAAATATTTTGGTGAAGTATGAGAGACCTATTCTAGTTTTAAATCTGTATATATTACCATATTTGACGCAAATAAAGATTATGATTATGATTATGATTAAAATCTGTCGGAACATTTAGAAAACTCTGAAGGAAAATCGAACTGACTAAATTTTGAATTACAATATTCATGATATTTATCCTTCTGACTATCGTCCCTTTCTCCCCATTTAATCTTATTACAAGAAATTACGGCGTTAATACATTTAGGTAAAATAGTATTCAGATTACAGTGGATGAGCAAAGGCAGGTGATCAGAACAATAAGTGTCGTATAGAACTTCCGCATTGACCACAGAGCGACGCGCCGCACTCGTAACTACACAGTGGTCGAGCCACCTATGAGTCCCATGCGCGTCACTAACGAATGTAAAAGTGTCACCAGGCAATAAATCCATGTCTATACACGACCAACATTGTTCCTCGCAGAAAGTTAGTAACTCATTGCACCAGGGTGCGCGTTGAAGTCCCCAAGAATATAGACCGATTCCAAGTCATTACTTTCAATTATGGCGTGTATTTCACTAAGGCACTGAGTGAACTCCGTTAAATTAGCCTCACTATCGCACGGCATGTACACTGATAGTACTAATATGGATCGGTCGCTGAGCTCCACTTTGATAGCACTTAAACGCACACTACTACAATTAATCACCGATACAGACGGAAACGTAGACTTTTGCCACAGCAAGGCGGTACCACCGTGCGGCCTTCCTCTTAAAACGCCGGCTGATAGATCGACAGCCGAGTTGCCGGTGCAGGAAAAATCCTCATCAATACTACCTAGATACGGTATGTCATGTTGAAGAATCCATGTCTCCTGCAGCGCCACCAAGTCCGCCGAACTAAACAATCTTCGTACGTCCTCGACTGAACGAACCACATTCTTACAGTTAAAACTAATCATCTTAATAGTATTAACATCCATTTGAAGATTTTTGGACTCCATTCACTCGATGTCTTCGTGTCATTGAAGCCTGACTAAAGTCCACAAAACGGCGATACAAAACCCCTTCCGGCCAAAAGTCGTCATTCATAAACACTTCGAGCTTACTTTTAGGTACAAATACTTTGAAAGCATCGTAATCCTTTGAAGTTTTCATTCTAATCTTTTCCAACTGAACGTCCATGCTAGTTTTTGATTTTATAAAGCTCTTTATGTCACACACGGACGCCTCCTTCGACACATTATAAATAAAGATCGGTACTTTGATATCAGCCGCTCTAAACTTTGTATCCTTTTCAACGACAGCTTTCCCAGATTTTCCAATAAAGCGATTTTTTAATCTCTTCTTCTGAACAAGCGTCCATTCCTCATCTTTTAATCGAGGTTTCCAATCTCCATTCTGCGTTATTTTTGAATAACTTCCTTCATTATTTATTTTATGTTTCACGCTAACCGGGCGAGTAGTGTGTATCGCAACTGGTACACTAGCTGAAGTCGGTTGCGGTGGGGACGAGTGACTCATGGCCGGTGGCTGCGGGTTGACGACACAGGCATCGATAACAGGTGGCGAGCGCTCAGCTGAGTATTGTTTACTTGTCGTTTCGTTTCTACCCTCCGGTGATAAAATAATACGACGGTTTTTTAATATTGGAGATTTCTCTAGCGTACTATTTATCGCGCATTCTGGCATTAATCCCACAGGCCCACTCTCACATTCAAGAAAACTTTGCATTAAGCAGGCACCTCTCTTCTCATTAACAAAACACGATCGGGGAAAGTTGTTGACAATCGACGCGCTCTTAAGTGCCTCAAGCTCCGTCTGAACCTTTTGTAATTGTTGCACTGTTACATATTCATTATTAATTTGGTCTACGTCATTTCTTAGCCTCACGATATCCTTGAGGAGCCGGGTCACATTCACATGATCGAAATTAACAGGAGGTAGTTTGTGCAAATCACGCGCAACGAAAATCGGGATATCCTCGGGATTTGAGTCCTTCAATAGACACACAATGACCGAAATATTACGCGAGGTCTTCCCTTGTCGCTTTCTTATCTTTTTCCTCTGTTTTTCTGGTACAGAAGAGAACAGCAGGTTCTTCGCGTTAAATATTTCATCCTCAGAGAAAGCAGTCGTGCATATTCTGTTGATGCTCACATCGTCCATTTCATTCATTTTATTGCAAATGAATGCTAACACTTCATTAATCACAATTTTGCAATGTATACACTGCACTACGTTGGAAGCCATTATTTATTGTAACGGCTATTCCGACTCGCGCAAACTCACGTCACAAACACGTCACGAGTGACCGCCGGTGCGAACGAGACTGTTTACGTCTATCTTATAAAATTTTCCATCATTTTGGTAAAAGTTCTGGGTGCGACCGATAGGTCATAATCATGGTTGTTACGTTATCATGTTACGTTTCTGTATACAAAACAAGTAACTGTAGGTATCGGGCCGCAAGATAGGCCGTAATAAACACTTCAATTTGTTTAGCAAATTTAAGAATAGAACATGTGGGTAATCTTGAAAATTTTTCTTTCTTAGAAAGAATTAATAATCAAAAGAACACTTACTGAAAAGTTTTGAATCCAGTACGATTACACTAACACACGGAGCGAAAACTTATTATATCGAAAATAATTTTAAATATTTGTAATTTAACTTCAATATTTAGGTATAATATACCTACTTCTTATTGAACATTGCGCTTCGGTATGGGACGCGTGCGTTCACTGCCCCGCACAAAAAAGGAATGAAGCGAATGTCAGCTACAGTGGTGAAGTGAACACGGACGGAAACCGAAATCGTTTTAAATAAGATGAATTACTCTTAAATGCGTGAATCGTCTGCCTGGCGAATTAAGGACTACTACTTGTAAACAAACTATATCTGAAGAATGAAGCAACGAAATATAATTCGAAATGCTACAAGTACAGTCAGCCGCACTTTAGGGTCTTCAGTTTTTAGTGTTTTTTTGCTTACATTGGTTTTGTTACTACCAACCTGCGGCCCTGCTTCTGCTATTTAAGTAGTTTAAGTAGTTCTAGGTAGTTTAGTCGAATAATTATTTTTAATTATTTTTGTATGACTTTCTATCTCTGCGTAAAGATTAGAACAAAAGTTCTTACAATTTACGTATTTTCGTACGTACAGTCGGCCGCAGTCCGCACTGACCTTGAGCGGATCTCTGGTTTCTAGGGCTCGTGGCATAGCGTAGAGCTGGTTCCGCTTTTATACCGGTTTTGTTACCCCATATCTGCGGCCGTGTGTACAGTCAAGATCACGTTGACAGATTGGACTTACCGTTCTTATTTCAATAGCTTTAGACGCTATAGTCGCGCTGTAAGTACTAATACCAAATTACTTGCAAGATAAATTATGCACTACTAGCTGGTGCCCGCGACTTCGTCTGCGCAGGTTTATAAATTGTAGCCTATGTGTTATTCTGATGTATAAGCTATATTATTGTAAAGTTTCATTAAAATCCATTCTGTACAGTCTGCTAGCGATAAAACTCACCCCCCTAGTGCGCTACCCTACCGCGCTCTTTCGAGAAATTGAGGAACTGTTTAAACAGCCTACACAACCAGGCCACTGTCCGAAATAGTGTCATCTATTTTTGAATAATAGAACTACGTAATAAGACGTAATAATAAGACCCTCATAACCTAAAATGCGTATGCTTATTTCATGCACCTTCTCTATAGCCTGCCTGGCGTAGTGGTTTTAGCCGTTGCATGACAAACATGAGCTCACGGGTCAAATCTGAGCTATGTATATTTTTTGTCTCTTATTCACTTTTTTAATTATAATATTAATTCATAGTTTAAGTAATATGGTGTTAAAACAAACAAAATATAATTATTTTTAGACAGTTTATTAAAATTTTTATTTAAAACTAGACACTAAAGAATCATCGTTTTTTATCTCAAAAGAACCAAAATGTAAATATTACAATCTACATCTTTAAAGATTTTTGAAATGATTCTTTAAAAATATACAAAAATAAAAATTCATAACAAAAGAAAACAATCCAAAACATAAAAATATTAACACTTGCAAGATCAAAGATTCCTCCTGGGTTGGTTGACGTGTTTACTCCACTAGATTTTATCCATCTTTATCCGAAATGAATTTTATTTCTTTAGTAAAGTGTATTTGTTGTCTCAAAATTTTAAAGTCTTGCTTCACGATGAGCTACGGACAGTTTATTTCTTTTTGACCAGCTGCACGAAAATGTTTTCGATTTCGATATATTATAGGTTATATTACATCCTCGGGTTAAACTTTGACAATATCATGATGATGATGTTCCTTTGCTGTTGCTTCATTAACATCGCCAGTTTTTCGTATTTTCGAACCCACAAACGCACCGTTTTTTCTAATAAAAGGAGAAAAAAAATACTTTAAGAGAACACCACAACACTTCACTCTTGCTTTATTTATTTTGCACAAATTTCCTACTTACTGCGATATTAAACTTTCCAATAATACTTTGAATACTATTATTTCCATAGTGTTATAATTTTGCACTTTAAAAATCAGTTTAATGACACATGATAAATAATTGAAGAAATCATGTGACTAAGAGCATCTCAAAGCGAATTTTGATTTGTAACCTGATGCAAACTACCTTCATTGTTATATTGTTAGCAAACTACCTTCATTGTTATATGTTCGCCTTACTTGCTCTGCTATCATAGCTGATCAAAACATAAGATGACAAATTTCATCAAACTCTCAACAAGCTTAATAGCGCATTGGTTAAAGGTGTTGCCTTAATCATAACGAATCGGGTTCGATACCCAACAACCTCATAAAATTGTTTTTGTTAGAAAAACACAATTATAGTTTAATGGAATCTAAGAAAACACAAAATAAGTAAAATGAATACGATCTGACCGAGTAACGAGCCCAGATCAGGTTTGAGCTCATAGTTTTCAACTTACTTAATCGATGGCGCTTTCCAGAACGTAAATTACCATTTTACTTACTGGGGGGTCATGTAATGCAAACTTTGACTGTACCATTTACGTGAAAAAGTAACAAACATCCATCCATACTTACAAACTTTCGCGTTTAGTTTATAATATTAGTAGGAATTAAGGATAAAATAATTATAAAACGGCAAAGCTGAAATTGGGCTAGGCACCCACGGGACACATAATTATGTAGAATGCACCCTGACAGAAGGGCGAAGGTGACCAATGACTGGGTGCCTAACAACAGTCGGCGCGGCAGGGGTAGGCCATGGAAGCGCTGCCGTCACGAATTAGGCGCTTACCAACGAAACCCTAGCACATGGCAGAGGAGCTTGGAAGGAAAGAGAGGAGGCCTTTGCCCAGCAGTGAGACCACTCAGGCTAATAAAAAAAATAGTGCTTAGTACTCCTCTAATAGCGTTTGGATTTGTGGAAGCAAATATTAATTGCAATTGAAGTGCAGATTGTTGCTTTGGTTGAGCCATTCCAATCGTCGTCAATAATTCACGCTAGATTGAGCAAGACCGGACTTCCGTCTTTCATTATCCTTATTATACTGCATCTCGAGTACGTAAACACGGCCGCACGTCGGTGGAATCACTTTGACCTTCGACGGGTTTCTAATTTCAGGCGTTTATAGCGTAGCGCTAGTTCAGCTTTGGATTTGTTTCCAATCCCTTGCTGCCGTGCGTACCTACAATGAAAGTTAAAAAGCACAGAATAATTAAAGTGCTCCCGGCTACATTCACTCGTTTAATTAGTACAGAAATTGATTCTAGTGCCGAGGGGGATGTTTTGATTCACCTGCGAGTAGGTACTTCAGCTGCGAGTGCGCGACGCAATACCGTCGATTGATCACCCTACCTCCGGACCAGATATAGGGTTGCAGTACAGCAATATAAACACTAGGCCAGTGGTACGCAATCGTTGGTAAGAGCGTACGAGTACACCCTCAGGGGTGAACGAGGTTTTTGCATCGAAAGGTAAATACGACTCACAACCTCTTCTAAGTTCTAAGTTAAGTGTGTGGTTTCCGCACTTAATCCTATAAGGACCATTGTGCGTGGGCCTATGTGGCCATCAAGTTAGCCACCCTAACTGTTGCCAGAACTCAGTCAGTTTGTCCAGTCTGTTGGGTATTTGATCAAGGGTTATGTCTGTTCCAAGTGTGTTTTCTCTGATGCTATTAATTACTTTGCATTCTAGAATGACGTGTTCAATGGTTTCGTCCGTTTCCATGCATGCCCTACATAGAGGGCTGTCTGTTATGCCTATAGTGTGGTAGTGTTTATTCAGAGCAATGTGCCCTGTTATTGTGCCTACTACATTGCGGAGCTTAGTCCTGTTCATCTGTAGTAGTCGTCTTGTTAAGCGTGTGTTAGTTGATGTTATAATTTTTTTGGATTGTTTGCATGTTGCAATGTCATTCCATTGTTTGTCTGCTCACAACCTCTTTTTAAGATAGTAATTCAATCAGTTAAAACATGTGGTAAAAACTATTGCGAAAACATCAACACGTGTACTTACACGATGAAGTTCCAGTAGGAGAATGGACGCGGTGATAAATTAATCGAGATAATCGGGAGATACTCTTCTAGCAAAACGCCAGTCAGTGTAGACGTAGTTTAGACCTCTCCAGTGCGATCGGTCCAGTTTTCCAAATATCAACTTGCTTTTCTGTTTTCGTCCCTTTCCCAATGCGTTCACTTTCTCAATTAGTCCAGTTTTATTTTTATAAATTTTTCTTTTCGGCTATTTATTAGTTATCGAGAAAATTGGCCGAAAATATAAAAATAGCCCGCGACTTTATGTGCGCGTGTGTTCGGGACTGAACATGACAAATAATATGTAGTTTTAATGAGATTTACATTGGTCAGAATTAACCGAAAAGACATCTATTAATGTATTATTTACTAAATACTTTAAAAATACAGGGTGTAAGGGATGGTGTACAGAAAACAAAAAGGGCGTGCTCAGTCAACGAAACTGAACAACTTTCCCAAAGACACATTTTAGGGAAATGAAAAATAATGTCGACCTTAAAATCCCAGTAGCTCCCAATACTCTGATCGAACAGTTTGTATGGAGAAGTTATTTTTTTTTTTTCATTTACCAAAAATGTCTCTTTGGGAAAGTTGTTCAGTGTCGTTGACTGAGCACGCCTTTTCAATTTTATAGTTATAAATCATTAATAAATTTCAATGCGTAAAGCTGACCATATGAAAATCATCTCGTCCTAAAATCAGCACCGGCAGCGTTGAGTGGCCCTGCAACTGGCTATGAGGTACGTTGTTTGATGATTGATTATATTTCGTCGCTTCATTCTTCAGATATAGTTTGTTTACAAGTAGTAGTCCTCAATTCGCCAGGCAGACGATGCACGCATTTAAGAGTAATTCATTTGATTCTCTTATTTAAAACGATTTCCGTTTCCATCCGTGTTCACTTCACCACTGTGGCTGACACTCGCTTCATCCCTTTTTCGTGCGGGGCAGTGAACGCACGTGTTAGAATTTTAAGGATAGAGACCTGTGCAGTTACAAATAAAAGCTTTTTAATAGGAGTTTTCTATTAAAGGAATACTAGGTCTTGAGTTATTTACCTATTGTGCTCTAAAATACGAGGATACAGCCAAGCTGTCTTGTACTACCTACCTAAATTAAGCACGCCTTTTCGTGGATTATAGCTACATAGGAAGGGAATTTTATAACAAATGATAAACGAAATAAATGGTAGTTATAAATGTACTTGATTATTCAAAGAAACAGCAGTAAAACAGTTACTAATCCAAGCAGAGTTGAAAATACAGTTATCTACATTTAAAGACAAGAAAATAACACGTTTACAATGAGATTTACTTCTATTACAACAACATATTTTAAATATTAAAGAAAATTACTTAACTCAGGACTAGGGATACTTCCAGTTTCGCCGACACTAATATAAGAGAGATTTAATGCTCTGATGGAGCTTTTTATCATACAATATGAAATGAAGTTTGTACAGGTAGTGAGCAATACATTTATCCAATCAGGAACGAGGTGAGTGATATTAGCCACATATTGACCAAAAAAATCATTCTAGTTACATTAACCAATGAGCTACATTGAACAGCATCAAAATTACTACTTTTACATACGATTTGGTATATTTTACTAGATGAATCGATAACAATATTAATACAATATTTTGAACACATTATAAACCTTGCAACACATGTCATTTTTATGATTTTACTTCATACAATACTTTAGTTAATTACATTCTACAACTTCCGTTAGGAAAGAGATGAAATCAATACTATTACAATTAAATTTATTACTCCTAACTATCTATTATCTCTGAAATACAATTTAGCTATTTAGCAATATTTTTAGACATATTTTCAGGTATTATAATCTATCACGGCCATACTGACAGTACTTCGTCCCCGAAGTACTATCAAGACAAATATCTAGTAGGTACACATATCTATAACTTTAGAAATACTTTAAATTTAAATTAAATAGTGATTATACAAAAAAAAGTTTAACACAGACACAATAAATTTACGGCCAAGTTTTATTTTAAAACTCCTGCTCACATTGAAATAATAATGATGAAACCTTTACAACATTCTTAAAGATTTTGTTAAAAAGCTGCTTGCTACATATTAGCCCCGTCTATTGTTACCATTGAGATATGGGCTTAGTTAAAACGGTTAATGCCAGATACATAGACATGCCAACCATATTCACCAACCGAAATATATGGCACCAAGTATCTTACCTAGCAGAACTTGCTTTCACAAAATAAATTTCAAGATTTAATGGGTAATGCCAGACACCTAGGCATGCCAGTCACATTTACCCGCTGCTTGTGAGATAACTGACACCAAGTGTTTGGCCGACCAGCGGTTACCCTTTATAAAGAATGAATTACCAGATACATAGACATGTCAGTCACATTCACCCGCTGCCAGTGAGATCGATCGACACCATGTATAAGGCCGGCCAGCGTATCTCCAGTACATGAAAGAACGTGAACAATTTATAACAAATGCATATAACACAACAACGTTTTTTCTATTTCATTCGTCACAGTATTTTTCCACTATCCGTTTGGCCAATCTGAATCTTAATGCTAACAAAAAATAAATTGATATTCGCAATAAAAAGAAAAATTTTATCAAACATATTTTTGCAACATGACAAAGATTAAACAATATATTTGAAACATTTCCACAAAAGAAATTTCATTAGATATGATTTCCGCCTTTGTGTATGTCGTTAAGTTATGATTTTACTGTAAATATTTTGTGCACTAAAGAGTATGAACGAACAATACATTTCTATTGACCTCTAAATGTACACATTATAAACTAACCACCTCAATAGTTTAAAATAGTATCAATTTGTACTTTTTGCTAAAGCGGTCACAATTCATAGTTCATTTATTGTCAGAAACAGGTACATAAAGTGTTTAAATTGATATAAAGTTTCACTGTATCTTACTGTGTCAGCATGCAACAGTGTTCCAATTAGATTAGGTAGGTATGTCACAAAGTTATTAAATATCAAATCTAAGTTACAATGTCCAAACAGAAAGTTTTAAATAACAGTCACAAAATAGTACTATTAACGTCATCATCAATTAAAAAGGCATTAAAATTATAGTAACTTCCATCAGTAAGCAAAGCATGTAAATTTGTTCTGAATTGGTGCAATGGTAGATCCTTTATCGTATTATATAGTTTTCGAGTCATACCATTACAGAGTTACTATAGAATAACAAGTTCAAGTGCTCAGGTGGTCTTACTTCTGCCTTACGGATGCCTAATCTCTGCCAGTTCAACAGAGTTTTTTTTTCTAATTTGGCTTTTTAAAATGGGGAACACAACTTTTTCTTTGTCCTGTGCCACACATGGCTCTTACACATTTTTTGTGTTCTAAATAATAGTAAAATATGTACCTTTGCCACGTTTCCCCAGTGCAATATACCATATCTAAAATTGGAAACCACATACGCATTACGTGGGACACTCAGAAATATTTGCGACACTAAAAAAAATTGTTCTACAGGTACATATATTTTTATTAAATCTTTTCAAAGTACTCTCCACCAGCCTCTATACAAAGATTCATGCGTCTGAACCAGTTTTCAAAACACTTTTTCCAGTCCGCCGTAGACACCTCGTTTACAGCCTGCTCGAACGCAGCCAGCGCATCTTCCGGCGACGAAAATTGTATCCCCTTGAGCTGATTTTTTATTTTTGGAAATAAAAAGAAGTCACACGGTGCTAGATCAGGGCTGTAAGGAGGGTGACCCAGGAGTTTGACTGGTGTGCTGTCCAGGAAGTCCCTCGTTTTGAGCGCGGTGTGTGCAGGCGCATTGTCGTGGTGGAGCAGTAGTCCGCGGAGCCCTGTGTTTGGTCGCTTGTTGCTCACAACAGAAAAAACTTCTGGTAAACATTTGGTAGTATACCATTCGGCGTTGATGCTTCTTTGATCTCGTAAGGGAATTGAGGCCAAGTGGCCAGTCAAATTAAAAAAGCTGGCGATCAAAATCTTCCCCCCGCTTCGAGATCGCTTCACTTTGGTAGGCGTTGGTTCATTTTGAAACACCCAAACTGTCGACTGGCGCTTGGTTTCTGGATCGTATTGATAAATCCAGGACTCATCACCTGTTACGATGTCGTAAACACGCCGAGACGAGCCTGCTTCAAATTTGTTCAGCATATCACGGCACCATTCCACCCGGGCCTGCTTCTGAGCGTCGGTGAGGTAGTGCGGCACCCAGCGCGATACTATCCTCCTCACGCGAAGATGCCCGTGTAGAATCTCGTGAACGCTTCCCGATCCAATCTTTAATATGTGCTGAATCTCCTGATATGTAATTCGCCTATTATCTTGGATTAAATTTTTCACTGCTAGCACGTTTTCTTCCGTAATAGCCGTCAAAGGGCGACCGCTTCTTTCTTCATCCCCCAAGGTTGGTCGACCGCGCCTAAATTCGTTATACCAACGATACACGGTTGCCTTGGAGGGGCCTTCATCCATAAATGCCATTTGAAGTCTATCGAACGATTCATCCGGTTTCAGGCGATACTTGAAATCGTAAAAAATCATAGCTCTAAAATGTTCCCGGCGCAGATCCATTTTTCAGTAAGACACGATACTTTGAATTGGCTCGCAAAAAATGTGGAGGGAAATTTTGAAAATGGAACACACATATTTTTACTTACAAGTAATCATATTTTCGAAAAAGATTCTGACCGGCCAGTCTCCCATATATAAAAACTATTTTTCGCAATACTTTCTGAGTGGCCTGGTATATGCACAAAGTACAGTTTTTCGAGATGCTGGTTTTGTGATTGTTTTAACACATATTTACTTATTTTTGTATTTATATTATCAATATGTGATCTCCAACCTAAGTGTTACCCCTAGGAATTTAATTTCATTATAATTTCCATTATTATTTACCATTATATTCAGGTCCTGGACACCTAAGTTACAGATGCAGAACCTCTCTTCACAAGCTAAATTTCTTGCTAGCGTAATTAGTGTTTTCTTTTAAAATTGCATGTAAACTAATGTATGTTTATTGATATTTTCGAGAGAAATTAATTAATTTACTATTATTATTATTAAAAACTTACTCGTAATTTTAATGTATTTAAATAGATATATTGCTGAACATGCAATTTATTAAAGTACCCACTAAAACATATGACATCAACACAATAAAAAAGGCTCAAAACGCTTTTTATTCACTACACAATATAATATTCAAATTGGTTATTTCATGTCCATTTCAAAAATTAAAAAAAAAACACCTGTTAAGCCTCTTAATAATCTCTTGATAGGAGTAATAACATCTTCCGGCAAATAATGTATTTTTTCATTATAGTGTCATTATTTTGTAAGTCCTCCATAACACTGAATTTTTATACTTAGGTCAGTTTGCCTCTTACTATAATGTTAGCATTTTCTTACTTCTTTTGGAGTATCTCAGAAATAAACCACAACGACGTTCAAAACTTATTTATTTCCAAACTTATTATATATCTTTATAACTTCAAAACTTATCACGGCTTGGGACTAAACTTATTACCGTTTGCTTTTAACAAAACTTATTAACCACGTGTTCAAAACTTATTTTCTTCACGTCCGAACTCTCCAGTCGCTCGACACCGAATGCCGCCCACCTCGCTATCCCCGCCTTGCCAAGTGTGTTCTTCATTCCTACTCATTCCAACCATTCGTTCTACAGTGTTGCCAATAGTAAAGCTAAAAAACATCAATAATTTCTACCGTACTTTAATTTTCTTTAAAACCTTACACTCGTCCATCCTGATTGCGTGTATGTCCTCATACACGAAACCCAGTGGAACCTAACCAATAACCTTACACTTGGCAAGAGGAGAAATAAGCGCGTGAGAAACATAATAATAATAACAATCAAGATATACAAATAAAATAATAACCATTTGACTGACCAACTGTACAGAATATCGAAATATCAATATTTACGTTAATCTATTCATCTATAGTGTGTGCACTACCTATACGAGATCTATCTACAGAATATACTACGGTTTAGTAATGCATGGAACTTGTGCCAGGCCAAGGCACGACTTGATCCTCCACTCAATAGCTCGAGCTTGACCTGAAACAAGCAACACAGAACCATATATGTAGTTATTCTATTCCAATTAAACACAAGGCTTATTTACACAAAGTTAGTAAACGTATTTAAATCTTCTTATTATATATATACAAGTCTGTTCATTCGGCCATACTTTCATCGTCCCCACCATTCTCAACATCAGCATCATCGTTATCGTCATCGTCAATTTCTAGTGAAGCCACATGAATCCATGGTCGCATTCGGTCTGCTGCTACGGTCGTTTTCCGTTTGTGCTTCATACCTTCAAACCCGGCTATAGGGGCAACCTTATATCGATCCATACCTAGAACTTTCACGACTCTATAAGGACCCTCATATGAAGGCATGAGCTTTTTACTCTTGCCATCATTTTGAAAAGCGACCTTAGTGATTTTTACTAGATCACCATTATTATAAGTATGTGCCGCTTTCCTCCCTCGGTCGTAGTATTGTTTTTGTAGGTTCTGAGCCTCATCAATCCTGCGTTTGACCTCACTACGAATAGATGGCAAGTGAGATACCTCACGAGTTTCTTCGATTATTTCGTTCATTGTAGGGTTAACTTCACTGTTCATCGCAGTTCCAAACATTACTTCCGATGGAGTCCTACCTATCGTCTTTTGCACAGTATTATTCAAACCCCATTGAATCTTCCCAAGCTTATTATCCCAGTCTTTTTCATCGTCTCGTAGATTCTGTGCCGTCAAGGAGTCTAGTATGGTCCTATTGTATCGTTCGACCTGTCCGTTGGATCTCGGGCTAGCGACGGCATTTAGAACATGTTTAATACCACGGTCTAGACAAAACCTACGAAATGCGTGTGACGTGAAACAGGAGCCTCGATCGCTTATTAGTCGGTCGGGAGATCTAAACGTGTCAAAAATATCTTGTAAAACCTTTATCACGTTTAGAGCGTTTGTGTTCCTAACTGGTTTTATGAATACAAACTTGGTGAATGCATCCACAACAGTCAATATGTGAGTAAATCCCCTCTTGGACTTCACAAAAGGGCCAAGGTGGTCGATGTGCAAGGTGTGAAATGGGATCTCTGGCTTATCGATAGGGTGTAATAACCCTTCTCGCGCGTTACTACTCTTTTTCGCGTATGCGCAGTCCAAACAAGCACCTACATATTTCTTTACAAAGCGTGACATCTTCCCAAACCAGTAATTTTTCTTCATACGTTCCAAAGTCTTTTCATACCCAACATGCCCAATATCATCGTGATTCATCTTGCACAACTGCCACCTTGCCCCCTTTGGAACTACCCATCTTACACAGTCCTTGTCGCCACCTATACACCTGTATAATTTATTGTCCTTGACAATGTAATTGTTCTTGATGTATTCTAGTCCTTTGGGGTCAAGGTCGCTGCTGACAACATCACGAATCCTACGTAACTCAGAGTCTCCTAATTGTAGGGTGAGTAACCAGTCTTCTTCGGATATAACCATCACCAACGGATATTGTTCAGGATCCTGAGTTGCTGCGTCAACAATTGGGTTTCTAGATAAAGCGTCCACGTGAGTCATTTTGGTACCTGCTCTATATTCAACACAACAATCGTATTCCTGTATCACCAACCACCACCGAGCAACCCTAGGGATAAGGTCACGCTTCTCAAAGGTGGATCGCAGCGCACTACAGTCGGTGACAATTTTGAATGATTTTCCTGAAAGGTAAACTCTAAACTTTTTGAGAGCGCATATAACGGCCAAGGTCTCTAACTCATATGAGTGAAAGTTCCTTTCCTCTGGCGTAGTCTGACGGCTATAATATGCCACAGGATGAAAGGGACCTTCGCTCCCTTGAGGACGCTGCAATAAAATACCCCCAACGCCTATTTTACTGGCATCTGTATGTAGTTCGGTCTCTGCAGACGGATCGTAAATAGCCAGAACTGGCCTGTCCATCAACTTATCCTTCAGAATCATAAACGATTCCATTTGGTCTTTTGTCCACTCCCAAACTGCGTCCTTTTTTAGCAGCTTGGTGAGAGGTTGAGCCAATTGAGCAAAGGATCGGATAAATCTTCTAAAATAGCTCACGAGCCCTAAAAATTGGCGGACGCTATGTACGTTCTCGGGTTGAGGAAAGTCAATCACACTTTGGATTTTGGCATTGCCTGGACGCATACCTTCTGAGCTGATTTCATAGCCCAGGTAATTGATTTTGTTTTGCAGAAAACTGCATTTCGACAGATTTAGTTTTAGATTGGCTTTTCTCAACATTTCTAGAACTTCGCCTAGTCGGTCTAAACATTCTGTTGTAGTTTTGCCATAGATTAAGAGGTCATCTATGTACACAGTAGCTTTGTTAAAACGTGCCGGGCCCAACACACGGTTCATCATGCGTTGGAAAACTGCTGGTGCGTTTGCCAGTCCGAACGGCACCCGATTATACTCGTAGTGGCCGTCCGGCGTGACAAACGCTGTTAAATGCTTACTTTCTTCAGCAATAGGTACTTGATAGTACCCCGACATTAGATCCAACGTAATAAACCATGCTTGTCCCGACAGCTTTGCGATCTCGTCTTCGATTATGGGTATTGGATATCTTTCCTTGACGGTAAGTGAATTAAGTAGCCGATAATCCACACAGAGCCGTATTCCACCATCTTTCTTTCGCACAAGAATGATCGGGCTGGCATAATTTGACGTCGACTCCCGAATGATACCAGCCTTTAACATTTCGTCTACCATCTCACGAACTTTCTTGCGTTCGTGGTGAGATAGACGGTAAGGCCTATAAACAACGGGACGTTGACTGTTCAGCTCTATGTGCATCTCTGTAGCATTTGTGCAACCCAATCCTGACATATCAAACGCAAAACAGTCTTCATAACGCCGAAGCAAGTCTAATAGTTTGGCTTTGTCAATGTCAGTCACCGTCTCGCCCAAATTCACTTGACTTTCACTTAACCCTTTCGAAGGAGGAATATTTGCCTGCTGACTTGAGAAAGAAGAAGGACTTGCCTCCACGAGTCTGTAAACAGCTTCAACCTTTTCAGCACGAGCAAATACAAAATTTTCCTGAAGTAAGCATGGCACTGCACAAGGAGTCACTGCAACATGAAAAGAACCATTTTTGACCTCATGAACGCCACCACTTATCATATACTGTTCGTTTGGTTTCCCTACAATCTTGGTATCTAACACCACCGTTCCAGTAAACGAAGTCTCGGTTGCGGCCTTGATACTAGCTGGACCAAAAAGCTTGCTATGCGCTACAACCCTGACCCTCAACGAGTGCTCATCTTCCTCTGCCAAACTAGGATTGGGTAGCTCGGTGCCAATGCTCATGAACTGCAGCTTGTTAACGTCTTTATAAACGACAATGTGAGGTTGCTCAGAGTAGGATTGACCTATTAACAACGGCTTCTCCAATAGTGAATCTTCTACGATCCTACAAGGAACAACAGCACTAACACCATCAATTGATAGACTCAAGTTAGTAGAACCTACTGACTGAACGATGCTATTTCCAAAACCTTTCATCTTCGTCGGAATGTGATCATGACTGCACCCAAGTTTTAAAAAACTAGATTGTTTTATGAGCGTCACCTCGCTACCAAGATCAACAAATCCTTCGAAGAGCAAACCATCAATATTAACCTGTTTTGTGAACTTATCGTGCGAATTACCGCCAGAGATACGCATGGTGTTTGCCACCGTGGCAGACTTTCCTGACGCAGAGTCCTCTTTCAAACGACAATTCTCGGCTTTATGTCCTACTTTACTACAATGGCCGCACTTGATCAAAGGTTTGGTGCACCGTGAAAACGGATGCCCTTTTTCTTTGCAATTATAACAGTAAAGCCCTGAATTTGTTTTGGGATTCATCCTACTGTTCGATTTGTCATCCTGAACAGCAGCATTCCTTTCTCTAAAGGACTGTTGCTGTATAATAATTTCCTTATTGTTGCTTAACAAAAATTTAAGAAGTTGATCTGGCTCTTCACAACGTGTAGCTAATGCGCTCGATCTCATAGTCCTATCGCTGATGCCGTGAATGATGCAGTCTACCGCCCGCCTACCGGTAATATCACATTGGTTTAATAAAGCTAATTTTTCATAAAAATAATTTTCTATTAATTCTTGAGGCCTGCTTTTACGTTTCAACATATCTTCTAAAAGTTGTCCGTAGTTCTGCTCACAAGGGAATGCATTTGTTAATTTTGTCTGCCATTCCTCCCAAGTAAACATTATAGAACTAAGACTTTCATACCAAGTCTTCGCCAATCCTTCCAATTTTTGCATTGCAAAGTGAATTACCGTCTTTTCATCCCAGCGATAAACCTTCGCACACTCATTTACCTTTTTAAGCCATATATCCATTCGCTGGTTTTTCATAGAGGGGTTAAACTCGGGAATCATATTTTTACTATCTAACCCTCTAGAAATTGGCTGAGTGCTCTGGTTTGATGACTGTGATGGGGTATCCTTAATAGATTTTATTATGTCTATAACATCCTTAGCAGAAAAAGAAGGGCTACGTGACCTTTTGCGACGACGATCGTTGCTCCTGTTGTTGCGATGTCTCCTGCTGTCGCCAGCTGACAACCGGCTACGGCTGCGGCTGCGGCTCGCCCGTGCTGTAGCTTCAGCATCGCGTAGACGGCGCTGCTCCTCGACACGAGCTCGCTGCAGGTCCAGCTCCATCACCCGTATTCGTTCTCGCTCATTCTGCAGTGCCCGCTCTCGTTCCTGCAGCCGGCGGCTGTGGCTGCGGCTGCGGCTGCCCTGGCGCGAACTTCGATTGCTGTGCCTCGAGCGTGAGCGGTGACGTCGAGGAGTCTCCAGACTCCGTCGAGTGTTCTCCGCTTGGTCCATGATCTGAAACTCGTCACATAAATACAGACCTTTAACAAGCATACAAGTGACATAAAAATTATAAATTAAATTGTTTACAAAGGCGAGCTTACGTCGCTAAGAGATCTATCAGTTGTTATAGTTTTCAGAACATTAAAATGAAAATATCTCAAAAACGGTGCACTTTAGAGCAAAAATAACGAAATTTTGACCCCCCTTTAACGAACCCCACCAAACTATTTCTCTAACAGAAAATCGTGTTTTTTTTTTTTTTTACCCTCAAAAATTTTTATTTGTTTATTTTAGTGGCACAGGATAGGGAGTCTTATTTCCCAAGAGTGCTACACACACGGTTGAATAAATGAGGTCAATCCACCTACCTGCGTACCTGAATGAAGAGAGTAAGCTAATAAAAACAAATGAAAATAACCTAAGTAAGCCAAATAGAATAAAATTGTAAATTCATTTACTAAACTAAGTTACTGTGATTTTCATAGGATTTATAAATCTATTTACCCTAAAAGTAAACTGCTAGTATCTGCATACCATACACCTAAAAGAACACGTGGATCGGATCACGTGCTCAATGAAACGACCAACCACGTGTCGGTAGGTAGAACCACATTCTTGACCACATGGCACAACCAGCTAACCATACTCATAGCAACAAATTTAATTAAAATATATTCAAAAAGACATATATATATTTTTTTTTATTCCGAGTATATGTATAAAAAATAAATTGTCTATCGTCTAAATAACTCATCTCATCATTGAAAATAGTAAAAGAGAACATCAAACGAAAGATAATAGGCGAGTACTTACAGGATATTCCTTGGTCCAGTTGTGGGTGCGCGGTTCAGCTATCCCGCTTCTGAGATTTTGGAGTATCTCAGAAATAAACCACAACGACGTTCAAAACTTATTTATTTCCAAACTTATTATATATCTTTATAACTTCAAAACTTATCACGGCTTGGGACTAAACTTATTACCGTTTGCTTTTAACAAAACTTATTAACCACGTGTTCAAAACTTATTTTCTTCACGTCCGAACTCTCCAGTCGCTCGACACCGAATGCCGCCCACCTCGCTATCCCCGCCTTGCCAAGTGTGTTCTTCATTCCTACTCATTCCAACCATTCGTTCTACAGTGTTGCCAATAGTAAAACTAAAAAACATCAATAATTTCTACCGTACTTTAATTTTCTTTAAAACCTTACACTTCATATGCTGTACCTAACACATTTCAGTGTTCATCACAATGAGAGTTTTACCTTTGCAATCGAAATAGTTTTCCATACTTGCAAATACTAGATAAACGTTACTTGGTTTAAGGATCTTGATGTATATTGAAGGCAGAATTATAAATATATTTGAACAATTTGACGTTAAAACGTATTCTTGTTGATATTTTGTAATATCAATCATTAGCCAGGATTGTTTAGTATAAATTAATTGGCATCATCATAAGTCCTTTAGATGAGCAGTATCATCAAAACTACAAATAATTTATTATTTCCGAGTTGGGTAGGTATTTGCAAAAATAGGCACCAGTTCACTGTTTATCGTAACAACGAAATAAAAAGAAAAAAAATCTCAAAAGTAGGTAGTACTTAAAAAAAAGTTCAACAAAAACAGTGGTTATATTTTAGGGTTCCGTAATTCAAAAGGAAAATAAACTGAACCCATAAAGGATCTCTTTGTCCTCAGTCTGTCAATCATTGTTCTCACGGATATAGAGATGCGATTTTTGTTTTAGTTTCACATCGTCAACACAATCAAAAGGTACGGCCAAAAATTATGTACCCATCTTCATACATTTATGAACCAAACTAAAACCTATGGGGTATTTTCCATTGATCCAAAATCATGAAAGGCAAGAAAAACTAGCACCATAAAAATCGAATATTCATCAAATATTGCAAGTATTCTCACAACCAAATTTAACCAATTTCAAGTAGGCTATCATTTATTTCAAGTACATTTACACTAGAGACGGGACAGCCTTACTACAGCTGCTGTAGTGGTCCTGGACAGGTATGGAACCCTTAGTACGCGAGTCCGACTCACACTTTTAAGGCCGCACGGTTGTTTAGATTTAATGAACGACGGTATATATATTTTTAAGTATTCATCGATAAAAAAGTAAACTTCAAAATTTTTTTGTATGCACAAAGTTAATATAAAAAAAAATTATTTAAATTCATAAGACGGTCAAACTGAGCAAAATACAGTGTTGCAATTGCAAAGCCTTTAGGCTTATTGTGAAAAGACAAATATAGTTGTCGCAAAATAACTAGAAGTCTGATCTACCCACCCAAAATTTTCGGTTTTCGGGTAGTGCGAGGAAATATTGTGCGAACTTTTAGTGTCGAACACATTAATTATTGAATATATGTGTATTTATTGCATAAATTGACCAAGTTTTATTCGTTTCTTACGTTACATTTAAATAAAAATGAAATGCAAATACAGGACATGCCACTGTGACCGATGTTTTGTAGCCCAAATTTTGAATGTTGGAGAGAGAATTTAGTTATCTACAAAACCGTATCTGAGTTAGGGAACCAGACAAACAACATTTAAAGAAACGTAAGTAGACAGGTATTGTCCAGATTTTGTAGAAGTTAGGTCATTGATCTTACATTACAACACCCACGATAAGATTATGAAAGATAGAAAACAAAAATTTTATGTAGGTACACTAAATTAACCGAATAGAATTCGGTTTCTGCACAAGTTTTTAACTAGATCAAACAGGTTACATGTAGGTCGTAAAAAAAAAGAAAAGGGTGAGTAGTAAATTTTATCAATCGTCACAGTCAAAATTTTCTTTAACTTTTTACTTTTAAATGACGGTTTAAATACATTTAATATTTGAAAGACCACTTTTAGCTATTTGAGCTTGCAAAAATGTTAGGTAGGAACGCTGAATATTGTTTAGAATCAGACATTTTAGGTACACGAAATATTTCTTATAAATTCAGTTTTAAATTTTCAGGTTTTTAAATAAAGTTAAGCAGGCCTTGTTAGGGCCTTACCTGTCTTAGCAACAATAACGATGCTGCTCCAAATGATTTTCTGATGTGCCTCGATGTTGGTGGATGTAACGGGCCGATGGTCCGACACGGAATTACTCGAAGAATATAATAGAGTATATTCTATTTTAGGAGTTTTAAAATGAGTAATAATACAATAGGAATCTTAATATAAATGATCATAGATTTTGTTCGACTCGTAATGAAAATAAAGGCCTGATTATGCATTATTACTCAAAATAATTGCTTGAAAATACTCCTCTAGCGCCGCGAATCGGCGCATATTAAAACCTCCTTGGTTAAAAATCTACTTGTCAAACAGGAAATAGAAATGTGTGAGGGAAGTGGGTAGGATTGGTGACGTTAGCCGTAGCTGCTGGTTTGTAGCTCTCTGATTGGCTGGTTTGGGCGGTCTTATCTCTAAATTCGAAAGGAGTGGAACATGGAAGCTACATCGCCCTTTTTTGCTGCGACCGCACGAGTACAAGATGGACTCCAAAAAAATGTGAGAAAATTCTTCAAAAAAAAGTAACCGTACGCAGAGTTTCGTCGCTACAACTGACAAAAGCTAAGTATCTAGGGCATTTCGTCACCCAATTAGTAAATTAAGTTCAATTCGACATTACGATTAAATGACGCTTTCCTAAGTTACCCGCCGATGGCGATCTTTGTCAAGAAAATTATTATTTTACTAAGTATTTTTGTGTTATAGCGACCTTTGGAGCTCTAAACGTCAAAACACGTGTTGAGTAAGAATAAAAACCAATATTTATAGAGTAGTTTTACCCGAAGGGGGACTAAATGCCTTAGTGCTTAGTTAATCTTCTCTTTCAAATTTACAGGAGGTCTATGGACCATGTGAAATAGGAACCAAAAACTACAAACCATTTGAGCGCAGGGGAGCTGAGCGTCCAATTCCAAGCCAGCAGCAGTCCAGACGACCCAGTCATCATTACAGTATGCCAGTCGCAGACTGGTAAGAAGATTTAATATTTACTTCTCAAATCGACCAATCTACTTTGAACGATTTATGCCAGTCAATTATTTGAGCATATCTATCCTTCTCTGGGATTCTATACAATCAATTTTACTAACTTTAAAAGGTATAGCTACAACTGAAAGCTACTACCCACTTCAATATAAAATTCAATTCTAAGTCTGTTATAAAGAAGGTCTTTTTGGCTCAAATGCTGCAAATGAAAAACGCATTTGATTCATCTAATAAACTCATTCTTTTCTATGCCGCAAGCTAAGATACAAAGCTGATGATATATAGATTCGACTTTGGGAAAGACAAAACCCAGTATATTGCAATACATCCATATCGGGGTTGCAAATACAACAGGAGTCAGTTTATAAGTCATCTCGCACATAGAAAGTAATAAAACACCTTTATCTATATGGAAAGATTGAGCTGAAAGGACTCGATATATTTCAGGCCTTTACATTGTTAAAAATAAACTAAATTTCCTTGAAGGAAGTCAAATATCAATCTTGGAGAAGTTTAGATGTACTATTTTGATGTTCTCATGTACCATTTACAGCCTTCGGATCTACCTGCTTCCTTTCAAACAAATTATTTACTTCTCTATTAATCTATGCATTTAATCTAGGAATTTATCTACTCGACTTGTGAACGGTTCTGACTAAAAGAATTTCTAGGGTTACATTGCCACGGTACAAAAGTAGGGTTCCTAATAGACGAAGCTTTGGCCATTTTATAGATCAAAACAGACTTATACAGATTTTATAGGAAATTCAGAATAAGCATTTGGAAATGTTAGGTAAATGTTAGGTAAACTTATATTCCTCTTAATAGTAAAGGCATTAGAATCATTAGGGCGTTACAAAGTGTTGCTTGGGTTCGTGCCCAGGATAGGAAACTAGTAAGTAAGCTGTTAGGGATGAATCTGGCATCCTACTGGCTCGTGCAGTTACAAAGTGCGAGCCGTGACCAGTATATTTTAGAATCTATGTTACTACGGATATTATTTTAGAAGCAGTTTTAGCTGTTACAAAACAGTGCAGTGACCAGTCATGAAGCTGGCCTTCTACAGCTAGCTTTAGGCATTTTCCTAACTGGTGCCTTTTACCAGAATAAGAATCTTATGTTGTTATGGATGTTAGTTTTAGTTATACTTAGATAGGGAAAACTTAGATTTTGTTTTGGTATGCTTATTAGACTTACTATGAAGAATGCAATACATTTTTTTAGCAATATAACTAGGAATATATAATTTTGACAAACTTTATAACCTTTTATTTTACTGCGGCTGCTATTTTAATGTTTACTGACAACGCTTATTCTAAAAGCTGTAGTAAGTATTGAATATTATTGTAATTATGAGAAATTGGGAATTTCTACTTTGAGATAAGTACTTACTTGAGTAAATGATAACACTTCAAAACCCTTTATTTAAAAATAACATCACAGGGTTAAACTATTCATTACATAGAAAGGTATTTCAAACATTTAACTTCACTAAGGATTATTCACTTAACACTGTTCGGGTCACTTTTACACTAGTTAGCACTAAAAGGTCCATTGTGTCTTTTTCTAGGCAGAAGATCACGTCTCCAAGAGAAGTTTCCAATAGGTATATCAGACAATAGAGGCTTTTCACCATGTTAAGTAGACAGGGACGGGTTTCTTGAAATTTGTAGATACTATGGGTTTAACTGAAAATTAAAAACACAAGTAATTATTAGTAAAGGGTACAAACGTTAAATATTATGTTATATTTGTTATAAAGTAGTAGGAGTTGTTCATACTTACAAACATTCTTGCAGATTTTAGATTTTCTTATTATAACCAATTAATTTCGTAATTTCAAGGGCAGAACCGATGATTCTCATTTGTGTTTTATGTTTGGCCTGAAAGAAGTAATTTGGGAAGGTTACTTTTAGTATAAAATAAGAAATATTTCTCAAATGAAATATATTTTACCTTCAGATATCACGTAGCCATTTTATAATGTAGGAAATTGTACGCTGGAATCTACTTTGGGTTTAAATTCTTTCTCAGGGTTATTAGAACGGGAAAACTGAAATAAGAACAATATAATAAGGTTTTATAATAAATAAGGAAGTAATTACAACACATTTTAGGATCTAAAAGTGATTTTTCTTACCAGAACAGCAAATTGAAATTGGTTGGAATGAAATCCATTGTTCATCATCTGACTGGGTCGTGTTCCGAAATGGGCAAACGGTGCTTGAGGAGTAAAGTATACGATACTGCAGAACGGTCCAAATTGGTTTTGCATGTTCACAGAGCTAACATTGCTTAGTGGCTCTACCTTTGTTTTAATTTATTAACAAAGTCTAAGCTAATCCTTCAAAATTTACGTCGATTCCTTCCAATTTCCTTATTTTCATCAGTGATGAAGTGCCCTAAAGCAATTTGTTAGCGCATTTTGGAACGGGGGTTGGGAAGATATGGCATTCGATACGTACCCTTTACCGCCACTGACAAAGTAAATTCATAAATTAAATTGTTATTGAAAAATTTTAAGAAACTTGTACACACGGACGCATTTTAGTTGAAACATTTTATTTTGCACTCGGTTCTGGGTCTGATTCTCGGTGGGGCGCGCTGCAAAGCAGAGATCTGGGCACCTTTTTCAGTTTGAGTTTGACGTTGTGGAGGTTAATTACCTGTTTAACGAAGTTTGAAGATTCCGTGCTTCGGAAGGCACGTTAGACCATTGACTCTAAATTTTCTAAAATTTACTGGGGTAGTTGTTTAATGAGACAGGACAGATATTTTTGCGTTTTGGTAGCTCAGACACCAGGGTTAGTGAGGTCAGTCAACGATAATATACCTAAAGATGATGAGACAAGATTGTAACTTAAAAAAAAATATATATATAAAGAAAATTTAGGTAAACAGGAATACTAGTTGCACTTCAAAACTAGGCTAACTAGAGTCTAGGTCTAATTCTAGCATAAAGGGTAGTGGTTTTGAATTCTGTAAAGTTACTAGGGATAAGTAAAATAAATAATATCATCTCTATCACTTACTATAATGGAGTTTACAGACTATTTAGAATCATTTGATACAGCTGTAGGATGATTTTAATACAAATTAATTTATTAATTATTTCAATCGGAAACTGTTTGGGTTTATTTGGCAAAGATATACTACAATCTTTTATGTTATTGACTTGACCTAATCATATTATATTAGTAGTGTTTTGACTAGAAATTACTGAGATTTACAATGGTCAATATTATGGAATGATAACACTCTAAAATGCTAGTTTTAATCAAATAAAATTACATCAATTGTGTTTATTTACATAGCATTATAGGAAACACTCAATTTAATACGCAAATAATCAATTCATTTTAACTTCATTTGTGTGCAACAAAAATATCGAATTCTTCTGTTATGGGAGTATACATTCATTAGTATAGATTCATATTGCACGGTTGTAGAATCTGTATTCCATTTCTCTTGTAATTCAAGGTTATCTGAAAAATAATAAAACACAGAACCTTAACTGATAAATAATTTGAATTGTAGTTAATGGGATAATTATATGTCTTTAATTAAATAAACAGTAGTAAAATTTGATGTCATTACATAATAATCATTCCATGAAGATAACCATCGCAGGCGGAGAATAATATCCAGAATCTTAATCATATGAAGTAAAGGATAGTGACATCATAGTTACTAGTGGTATCATGGAAGATTGTAGATAACTGTAGAATGTAAAATGGTCAGGCACACCGAGGGACGTTGCTGCCTATCTTTCAGTTAATGTTTTCTTATTCTTTTTTTTGAAAGATCCATGGAAGGGATGGATTGATTTTAAGTATTCTATTGCCAACAAAATATAGATGGTACTTAGTGAAGTTTTGCGTACGCGTGAGGACGTTTTGAAGAAAACTAGTGAATATTTTTACACTATTTATTCTAAAGAAAGTAACTAATTTTACAAGTTACGACCGTAAAGCCGGGAGTCGATTTAAGTACTGACTATGCTATGCGAGCCATGCATCGCGGCGCTGGCGCCGGGAGCTTTCCCGAAAGTCTGCGTCAGCGTCTAGACTGTGCCACCATGCCTGCTCACGCCGGGCGGACGGTGATGACGCGTGGGCCGGGATGCATAACTCCTCCCTCCCTAAGTTCAAAATCATCAGGGGCGTGAATAGGAACCTGAGGATTTTGAAAACATGCATATTTCTTAAATTTCATAAAAAGAACTATAACTATGCTTAATATTAGGATTACATATAGCCCTAAAGTACCGATACTAATGCCTTTCACTCTCACAACATTTTCACTGCACTTTTCCACTGTTTCACTATTACTCTTCCTAAGTTCATATTGTAGAATCTGAAGGTCTGCTAGATTGACTCCATCCAATATCATGGGCTTCCTCTCGGGAAGTGGTTGTGGAGTAATAATCTCAGGAAGATTAATTATTGGTAGAGCAGGTATGACCACGTCTTTGCCTCTTGTCAGATGTCGTCTCAAAGTTCTATCCAAAATTTGTACTTCGCAGCTGTCATCCATAGTCAGTATGAAGGTACCACGAACCTTCTGTTGCGTGACTTCTGTCTCACAAAGCCTTTTCAACTTTACTGCTTCAGAAGTGAAGATTAACCATTGATTCTTTTGCAGTGGTTGTATTTTTAATTCTCGTATTTCCGCAGCAACGGGGTGACAGAAATTGGTGTTGGTACTGAACTTCATTAGATCAGCTACACATTTGTCGGACTTCAGGGTAAGTATCGCTTCCTCCTGACAGAGGAAGAAGTCTTCGTCAATCTCCTTACAGGGTTCAGCGACCGGTTCTGTTTTCGACCCCTTCACCAGGATATAAGGATGTTCGGGAATTACAAGAGTTGTCTGGTTTCGGGAGTTAATGGTAGGTAAAGGTAATATTCTATAGTAAGTATAAATTTCCTCTCTAATAATCGGAACATCTAGCAAAAACGTTATCTTACTTCCCTTTGCATACACTTTTAGTTCCATACATTGTTCTATTTTAATTATATTTTCATAGGTAACAGGATATATTAATCTATCTTTTAATTCGACAAGTTTCAGGATCTTCAACAATTCGATTCTATCTATAATGCTTTGGTGTAATGTTCCTAACCTACTAAAAGCTATGGCGTCCTCAATTTCATCCAGTCTGATAAAGATTAATAAGAAATTATGCATAAATAAGCTATAGACTTTAATTAGTTTCTCGTTAGTTTTATTAAACTCAGTTTGATTAAAATATTTACGTATTTCCCAAATTTCTTTGTCTAACTGGATAAAATTACTTCTAGAGGAATTTGTGACATTTACAAAAGAATCAACTATTTCGGAAACCAAGGTGAATCTTTTTGATGTTGCATCTTGGTGTGACTTCATTTCACTTATCATTCGATCGTACTTAAGGGCGTCTTCGTTATCTAAATTTCCCGTAACTATCTTAATTAACGAACCTAAAGGATTTAGAATTCCACGTTTAACTCTGTATATTGGAATTAATTGCGCCAATTTATCTATGGTGATATTTTTGACATGGTTAGTTTGGGTTTGAATATTAGCAATTTCTGAATCACTTTTCTCTCTTTTGTACAAGTTAGAAACATGTTTGTTCAAGTTTGTATATCTGTTGAGGTTGAATTCTAAATCTTCGCGTATTAAACCTAAATCTAAAGTCTTAACTATAGTCCACTTATCTAAGCTAACTGCAGCTTGGCCCCTTTTAATGGGTAAAATGCCAAGGTCTCTATTTATTTGGTGGAGCTGAAGGGCCTGGATCATCATCACCTGGATCAGCAGCAGGAAGACGTACCTGTGGAGGACGTTTGACGTCTTTAATTGGAATCTTAGTCGCTCTGCCACGTGTTATTACAGGTACGGTATTTCTGGATACCACACCACTGATTTGAGCCTTTTGATACCGGGGTTTATCTTTACTTCGCCTGGTATTAACACCCTTTACGAAAACGTCATCCCCTTCGTTTAAATCAAACTCCGTCTCTCCTCCGCGTTTTTCCCTAACCTTTTTCTTTATTTCAATAATTTTATCGGCAAGGTATTTGTATAGGTATCTCGCCTTTCTTACATGATCTCGTACCAGTTTTTGTGTATATTGTCTGTCAAAATCGACTTCAAATGCTTCGTTAGCATCGGTGTGCCCGAAAACGACTTCGAAAGGTGTGAGACCTGTCGTCGAATGTATTGTATGATTGTATGACATAATAGCGAAAGTCATAACCGATGCTGCATCTGTGATCTTATGTTCGTATTTTGCAATTCTATAGATTTCAATAATAGTTGAGTGAAAGCGCTCTACTATGCCCATGGAATTTGGGTTATGTGGTGTTCCAATATGAACGTTAACCTTGTAAAAAGTTAACATTTCCTTAAGCAAGGAATTGTTAAACTCAGATCCGGGATCGGCACTGAGATTCTTGGGTACTCCATAGATTGAGAAGTATTTAATTAAAGCCTTTACAACCTCCGGAGTAGAACGGTTGGGTATCTCGAACGCCTGTCCTAGCTTACTAAAAGCATCTACGATGGTAAGGAAATATTTACCTTCTACACTAAAGAGGTCTATAAAAATTTCCTCAAAGGGTTTTCTTTGACTTTGGGTAAGTTGTAGTTTGGGATTTAATGGGTTTCGATCATATTTCATAAGCTTGCAAGTCTCACAAGAGTTAATGATGCTTGCAACGGTTACGTCCATATTGTTCCAGTAATAGGTTCGTTTCAGGTGCATGAGAGTCTCTCTGATGCCACGGTGACACGTCTTACCGTGGTGGTATTTAGTAACGATAGCGCGTTGTTCATTTTCATCCTCTATGTAATTAACCCTTTCGGTGCACTCAAAGAACTTGACGGTGTCCCTTTTGAAAAGATTAATGGTCGTTTCCGTGAACAGTTTTCGATGGTTTTCATGTTCGAAATAAAAAAAGAACTTTACCTTTGGCCTTGTATACTCTTTCAAAAATTTCTTGACTAAGTCTGGTCGGTTCAAGGGTAAATGAACTTCTAGGATTTTCTGTTTGTTTCTAGAAAGATCTTTTACTGTCATCTTATTCATGTTCCAGGTGAAAATCAATACCTGATTAGGCTTCGTGTCGATGGCTTCGCGAAGTATTGGTATGCCATCAGCATCGATGATATCAGCAGAATGAGCGGTATCAGTGTCAGATTCACTTTGCCTTTCCGAAGCAGTTAATGTAACTGAAGAAGGAGTACGCACTGGAAATGAATCAAGAGACATGTTCTCAGAGTTTACTCTTGTAAAAGATTTTGTCGGGTCGTTAGTCTGTCTGTCATCTGGGTCTACATTAACTTTCATGGAAATTAAGTCATCACTAAGCGCATTGACTTTTATGCGGGAGAGCGCATCTGCATTCGTGTTTTGTTTCCCGTCTTTGTATACTATATCATAATCAAACTCTGCTAGACGCAATTTCCATCTAGTCAGCTTGGTATTTTCGTCTTTGATGGATTTTAACCAGGTCAAAGGTCTGTGATCTGTGTATATAATGAACTTTTGTCCATACAGGTATGGACGGAAGTGTTTAACTGCCCAAACGATCGCGAGAAGTTCCTTCTCTATAGTGCTGTATCGTGTCTCAGCATCGTTCAGGGTTCTGCTTGCAAATGCGATCGGTCTGTCACTTCCTATCTCACCCTGAGATAGCACGGCGCCGATTGCGACGTTAGAGGCATCCGTAGTTAGTATGAATGTCCTTGAGAAATCGGGAAATTGTAAGAGAGGAGCGTTGACTAAAAGCTCTTTGCATTTCTCAAATGCTGCCAAATACTCATCTGTTATTTTAACTTTATTTTTCTTTTTTAGGCAGGCTGTGAGAGGTTGGGTGACCTTGGAGAAGTCTCGGATGAATTTACGATAGTAGCCGACTAATCCAAGAAAGCTTCTGATTTCGGTCGGTGTTCGCGGTAAAGGAAAATCAAGGACAGCCTTGATTTTATCATCATTGGGTCTTAGTCCATCTTTAGTTATTTGATGTCCCAGGTAGAGCACCTCTTTACGAAGAAATTCACTTTTGTCAAGGGTGACTTTTAGATTTGTCTCTCTGAGCCTTTGGAAGACCATCCGTAATTTGTCTATGTGTTCTTGGAGGCTTGATGAATACACAATTATATCGTCGAGATATACCATACAATGGATTCCTTGGAGCCCGCGTAGTACATTATCCATGGTGCGTTGAAAGGTCGCTGGAGCAGTTTTGAGTCCAAAAGGTAAGCGGGTGAACTCATAATGGCCAGTCTGAGTGGTAAATGCTGTCTTTGGTCTGTCGCACTCCTCGACTTCGATCTGGTGGTAGCCGCTAGCAAGGTCGAGGGTAGAGAAATAGTTGGATTTTCCTAGCTTGTCAAACAAATCTGTGATCCTTGGTAAGGGGTATTTATCATCGATTGTAATGTCATTTAAACGTCGGTAATCTATAACTAACCGGAATTTCTTTTCTCCACTTGCGTCTGTCTTTTTAGGTACGAGATGTGCGGGAGCGCTCCATGGGGAGTGGGATTCACGTATGACGCCACTCCTAAGAAGTTTTTCAACTTGACGCTGAATTTCTTCGTTCAGGGCAGGGGGTTGCCTAAAAGGCCGAATAAAGATCGGGTCTTCATTCTTTGTTCGTATTTGGTGTCTAACATTGCCAGTAAAGGTAAGTGGTAATTCTTCGCAATAGAAAATGTCGCGATATTCGAAGCAGAGTTGCTCTATGTGTTTACGCTCTTCTTCGTTTATATGTTCTAGCCGCAGTTTTTTTAAGTTTTGTTTTAGTAACTCGTCTATTTCATAGTTTGCTGTATCAGTATAGTTTACTGTTATTTCTTCATGTTCGCAATTGAATTCTGTCACGATAAATGGTTCAGTGAATGTGATAGTAATATGTTCATCTGAAGCATTTTGGATTATAGTTGTAGCAAAATAATTTTCGCAGGTTACCAATGCCGTTGGCATTCTGACACCTTTTCCAAAATCTTTATATTCCAGGATTGCTGTTCCATTATTTAGATTGGTCGGGACCTTAACCCGGGTCTCGGTTCGTGGTTCTAAACAGAGAGGTCTGGGGGGATTGTATTTGATGGGGATTTTAGTATCACCGGTGTAAAGTATCAAGTTTTTCATATCTATCATTGCGTCTAGTAATTTCAGTAAATCAGCTCCTATTAGGCCATCATAGCTTTTTAATACATTATACACATAAAACTTGTGAGACTTCGTGCTTTTGAAGGTGTCCAGAAGAGGTATGTATATAACGTGATTATGAGCACTGCGTGCGTGGGTGCTTACAACTTCGAAAGGTTCCTCATACATAAACTGTGAAAAGTACTGATACGCCTTATCTGGTGAGATAAATGATCGTGTACTACCAGTATCTATCATGAAACGTGCGCCTATTTCAGGAAGTTCGATGTATGGCAGTTTAGAAGCTTCGTCACAATTAACTTTTATTACTTCGGTTTGTGGTTTGAGGCACTTAATTGAAAATTTTGCAAATTTTCATCTTGAGATTTATCCGTTAGCTCTACGTAGGGTTCGTTGGCGATCTGAGGTACCGAAATTTGTTCGTCGCAGAAGTCAGGAGATTCATTAAAATAATTTGATTCATCTAAGGTCTCGGATTCACTGTCACAGAATAAATTTTCAATTTCCTCTGGTGAATACAGAGCATTTGGTCTCACTTTACGCATAGAGACGTCAGAATTTTCAAAAGCCCTAAGATTTTGTCCTTGAGTTTGTGGTATCCCAAACTGAAAACCATGGGACCGTTGGCCAGAAAATCCAGGTTGTTGTCGATTAAAATTATTGTTATATTGCGGCCGGAAGCCCTGATATTGAGTTTGAGGGGGAATACCGAATCTAAAATTATTTGGTTGATTTGGTATACCAAATTTAAAATTCTGTGGGGACTGATTCATTCTGAAAGTTTGAGGTTGTGAGGGTCTGAAGCCCTGCTGAGGTTGGCTTGGAATGCCAAACTTAAAACTTTGAGGCATCTGACTTTGAGGAAGTCTTAAAGCATGAGGCTGGTTTGGTATTCCAAATTTGAAGCCTTGAGCGATGTTGGACTGTTGAATTTGAAAAGGCTTGGGGAAATGCTGTTGTGACAATGGCTTGGAGGCATGTTTAGAATTATACTGGTATTGGAAGTTAATTTCTTCTGTCACAGCACTCAGTGCACTTTCTAATGTGGGGCAATTCTTAAGTCGTACTATTCTAATCATGCTTTCAGGTAAGTTATAAAGAAAGGTATTCAAAGCAGTATTGTTATAAATTGTCATTTTTGCTGTCTTCATATCCGCATTTTCAATTTCATTAACTTTTGCAAAAAGAGTGCTACGCGTGTGCTGAATCCTATTGCAAAAATCCGTGTAAGATTCACCTTGTTTTATCTTCAAGTTCTCTAATTCTATTGCGATACATTCCTCAGAGCGAGGATCCCCAAAATGTTGTCTTAATATGTTTTTCAATTGGTCCCATGAGTCAATGTCTTCTCGTTCACTGAGAAGAGACGCAGCTCTCCCTGTGAGCCTACTTGTAATAGTGTGAAAAAGATATACATCCTGCACTGGATTATTATCTCCTCTAAATTTTTCGATTACATATTCGGCCTTTCTAATGAATAAATTTAGTAGCTTGTCATCACCTTCAAATTTTGGGACGATTTCTATAAATTCTTTAGGGATTATCTGTACTACTTGAGCCATTTCTAAATCAAACCAAAAATTATGATAATCGTAATTAAATCACATCAACAAGGCGGTTAGCAGTTAATGATATTTAAAAATTATTAACTAAAGCTAATCTCGCTCACTTTTTGACTTTTAAAATCGATCACTAACTTAATGGAATTTGAATGCCCAATAACATCCTTATGACTAACAATTATTTTAATGGGTTAGAATGCCCAATAATACCCTAGTTCTTAATAAAATTACGTTACCGATTTAGTGTAACGAAATACTAATCCTATGATAGGATAACGTTTTCGTTAGGGTTGCAGCGAGGTTTTGTCTGCAAAACGGGGAATCGAAGGAAAAGAAAAAGGAATGTGAAAAAGTCTACTCACAAACCGCCGCTTTCCATGATCGCCGTGAAAACGCCAAGTTTCCTTTGTTACGTCACTCACGTTACAGTTCAGGATCACTAATTTATTTGGTTCGTGCTATATCCGAAGACCGTAAGAAAACGCGATTTTGTCGTCCTCAAGAAACAGTCTTTCGCGCGATGCGAAGCGGATATCCTACCGGCTGCGCCAGTGAAGTTTTGCGTACGCGTGAGGACGTTTTGAAGAAAACTAGTGAATATTTTTACACTATTTATTCTAAAGAAAGTAACTAATTTTACAAGTTACGACCGTAAAGCCGGGAGTCGATTTAAGTACTGACTATGCTATGCGAGCCATGCATCGCGGCGCTGGCGCCGGGAGCTTTCCCGAAAGTCTGCGTCAGCGTCTAGACTGTGCCACCATGCCTGCTCACGCCGGGCGGACGGTGATGACGCGTGGGCCGGGATGCAAAACTACTTACTTGTAAATTTATTTATTTACTTACTTTTTAGGGTTTGCCTACAGGTCATACTCATAGACTTAACTCTGTCTCAATTATAAATATTCAATTTCTCCAGTATTGTATTTAAGACTTTATAAGGGATAGACCAGAATAGTCTTAGTTTCGTGTGGTCTGAAAAAGACATACAAAAGGTTAGGAAATGGTTATCTAACAACATAATGTAAATTTGTAGTAAAATTGTTGAGATATGAGATCCATTTTAGCTAGAACTTCCTTTCGCATATATAAACGATCACATAGAGATCGGTGGAGTAATATATCAGTAGATTTTGAAGTTGTGATTCTGAAAAGGTTACCTAGATGGTAAAAATGCATAAACACATTTCAAGTAGAAAACATTTTTAGAGCGATGTGATCTTTATAACGAACCTTTAACTAATCGAGAACATTAGGAACAAACTTCACTTTAAAGAAAAAAAAAATCAATTTTTCAAGTCATTAATAGGATCAAAAATACATTTGCGAGTTTCTAAAGGAATGTTGCCAGAATGGGTATTCTAAATTCAGTAGATATAATGTTATATTTTAGTATTTTCATTTAAAGGTAAAACTAATAAAAATAAGTGCAGATTTTATTATGTAAATATTTGTTTAATATTCATTTAAGCAAAAATTACAGCACAGGTAATTTTCGATTTTTACCATGACAGCATATGCGCGTTTACTTATTTTGATTTAAATTCTATTTCTATAGATTGAATTTTTTTTTGTTGATTGCATTGTAAAACAATCATAAGATATAAACAAACAGTAGGGTAAATTCAGTCTTAAAAGTTTTTAAATGAATTTCTTTCAGATAATTTATAAACATTTTTTTTAAAGGAATCTAAATACAATAGGAAGAGTGGTAAAAACATGCAGGATTTCAAAAATTCTGGCAATACTGATGTTGGCGACTTGACAATCTAAGTTGACAGAGTATCGTTCGAAAATCTAATAATTTATTAAAAAAAAAGGGTTATAATATTTATGCTAGGTTTACGGGAGGTTTAAAAATTATTAGGATTTAGGCTAGTGTTCGAGTAACTTATAATTTTTACTACTTAAAATGTTCGATAGATGGCGTTGTTAGTATTTGAAACTCGCTATCGACATGTCTTCGGTAAAATACTTAAGGTTTTGTAACTTTTCAAGTTTTGATGTTCTGCGGGGTTGAATAAACACCTCATTTCCGAATTCGTTCGTTTTATTTTTGGGAGGACCTCACTGTAGGCGGTTCATGGTCCTCCCGAGCCGGTTCGCGTTATAGTCAGGTAGTTGTAGGACTCGTAGTATACAAGTACGTTTCAGTGTGTGTGTATGAGTAAAGTGTAGTGTAAACAGTGTACACAAACAATCTCAAGTGACATTAGCTGTCAGATCCAAAGTGAAGTTTAGCTGTCAAAATCAATTGACGTCAGTTGTCAATTCTAAAGTGACGTTTCAGCTGTCAATTCTAAAGTGACGTTTCAGTTGTCAAAATCATTATACATTTGCTGTCAAAACTCTAGTGACGTTTCAGTTGTCAAAATCATTAGACAATAGCTGTCAAAACTAGTGACGTTTAGTTGTCAATATCAAGTGACATTAGCTTTCAAAAATCTAATTGAAGTGAAGTTAGCTTTTAGTTATCAGAACATTAACTATAGTGTTGCCAGTGCAAAAATTTATGGAAATTAGTTATTTTTGGACTTAGAAAATTTTGACTCTTTAAAAATGGATAGTGAAGAATATGAACAATTAGTTAATCTGCAATCTGCTTTACAAACACAAATAGATAAGTCCCTTAGCAATTTCAAAAAAACACCTCAGGATCGTCTTTCATGGAATTACGTAGAAATGAAAATAAAATTACTTGACAGTTTATGGAATAAATATCAGGAAAACTATCTAAAGATTATAGAGAGTTGTAAGCCGCTGGATGAAACAGTTTACGATAAATATTGTGAAGTTGAAGATGAATATGTACATTCTAAGGACATTATGCTAAAAAAGCAGTGTGAATATCCACACCCAACTCAGCAAAGGGAAAATCCTGAAAACATAGAAGTATCGTCACAACAGATAAAGCTTCCTCCTATACAAATTTCTACCTTTGATGGAAATTATAGTGAATGGATACCATTTCATGATCAATTTGTTTCTCTCGTACATAACAATAAAACTCTTAGTAAAGTCAACAAATTACACTTGCTAAAACAAAACCTGAAGGGAGAAGCAGCAACATTACTGAAACATATACCTATCACTGAAAACAATTACGATGCTGCCTGGTTAAAATTAAAAGAAAGATACAGCAACAAAAGAGTTATAATAAATTCATACTTGCAACGGTTGATGACACTGAAAAATGTTACAAATGAAAATGCAACTCCTATTAAGAATTTGTTGGATACAACTACTGAATGTTTGAGTGGATTAAAGAGTATTGGAATAGATACAAGTTCCTGGGATCCTATCATTCTCTATTTACTGACAAGTTAATTAGACAGTGAGTCTTTGAAAGGTTGGGAACAAGAGATAAGTAAACAAGAGAACGAGACCCTTCCAACGTTTGAAGATCTTACAAAATACTTAGAATCTAGATTCAGAGCCCTAGAACGAATACAATCAACAAACCCACGCACACCAACGAGACCTACGACTACGAATACAGAAAAAAGAGTGTTTTACAATACGCCTAAAGAGGGTTGTGTGCTATGTAACGAAGATCACTACATCTACAGATGTCAAAGGTTTATACAAATGCCCATCCAGGATAAGAAGGCATTCATTGAGAAAAACAAACTCTGTTTCAATTGCTTGATACCTAACCATGGAGTAAAACAATGCAAACAGAAGTCAAAATGTCGCATTTGTGGTAAACGTCATCATTCACTTATTCATACTGAGTATAGCACCAACAAAACTCCTGAAAATAATGAACAACGAGACAGTTCGACCCAAGAGCACAGAACTCCAGAAAATCCAGAGAAAGAGAATAAGGAAAACATATCAGCACATTACGCGATGGAATCCAATGTCCCACAACACACAACTAACATCTTGTTAGCCACGGCACTTGTCAAAGTGACCGCCGAGAACGGACGTACACTACAATTTCGTGCATTGATCGATCAAGGATCTGAAGGATCATTCATAACAGAGAAAGCTACTCAAATCCTTGGTCTCAAGAAACATACAATCAATGGCACAATCAGCGGGTTAGGCAACAACATTGTGATGAACACCAAACATTTGGTAACACTGGATCTGCAATCAGATTATGACAAAACATTCAAACTTCCAGTAAGAGCATACGTGCTTAGGACTTTAACACGACTACTACCCTCAAGACAGATAAACGTGAGAAGAGAACATATACAAGGCTTACAATTAGCTGATCCAAACTATGACACACCAGCTGCAATAGATCTTCTTCTGGGTGCTGATGTGTATAGTCACATTGTAATGGAGGGTGTGAAACTTGGATCTTATGATTCACCATTGGCACAAAGAACTAAATTGGGATGGATTTTATCTGGAGAAGTTAACTCAACTAATTCAAGAAATGCACGACACAATGTCCTAAACATGCACATATCAACACAAGAAGGAGAAAACGACATTTTACAAAAATTTTGGGAGCTTGAATCTGGAGAAACGCACAAGAATAGAAAACTGTTAACAGAAGAAGAACAGCTATGTGAGAAATTGTTTGAAACAGCCTATACGAGAGACAGTGAAGGAAGATACATAGTAGAAATTCCATTCAAACAAAGAAACCTTGATTATGGTAACACAAAACCAATAGCAGAAAAAAGACTAGAACAATTGGAGAAGAAACTTGACAGAAACAAAGAGTTGAAGACAGAATACACAAGGGTTTTAACGGAGTACATTGAACTTAATCATATGGAAGAAATAACAAATCATGACGACGAGAATACACTTAATTCCTTTTACATGCCACACCACGCTGTGATAAAACCAGAGAAAACAACTTCGCAAGTAAGAATTGTCTTTGACGCCTCATGCAAAGGTCCGAACGGTAAATCTCTCAATGACAACATGTTAGTTGGGCCCAAATTACAACCAGATCTAAGACACATAGTCATGAGATGGCGCAGACATGAGATTACCTTTACGGCAGATTGTGTTAAAATGTACCGGCAGATAAAAGTCACCGAGGAAAGTGCCAACTATCAAAAAATTCTGTGGAGAGTTAACGGAGAATTAAAAGAATTTTGTCTAACTAGAGTTACATTTGGCACAGCTAGCGCACCTTATCTAGCTACAAAAACTCTTCAACAACTTGCTGTAGATGAGGCACAACATTTCCCTATAGCTTCTCGAATTGCACAAACAGACTTTTATATGGACGATCTACTTTCTGGAGCTGATAGTTTCGAAGACGCTTTAATAATACACGCTCAAATGACGAAGATGATGAAGGCTGGAGGTTTCCAATTGCAAAAGTGGGCGAGTAACAACACACAGTTTGAAACACATGTAGAAAATGGCAATTCCAATTCAGATGAGACATACGTACTAAAATCAGAGGCTATCATCAAAACTTTGGGAATTCGGTGGAATACGGCCACAGACCAATTTCAATATGATATTAATATGAGACCTTCAACTAAACCCTTCACAAAAAGATTCATTCTCGGCGAAATATCCCGACTCTTTGACCCGATGGGTTGGCTGGCTCCGGTTATAGTTGTAGCAAAAATAATTATACAAAAACTATGGCTGGCTAGAGTGGCATGGGACGAAGAAGTTTCAAATGTTATTGAGACGGAATGGACTACCTTCTGCAATGACCTGAAACAAGCAAAAAATATATACATTGACCGATGGTTAAACACAAACAACAATGATCAAAAGATAGAACTTCATGGATATAACTGTTATCAAATGTCGGCTAAACTCTATAATAAACTACCAGATACCATTAAAGATTTACCACATAATAGGTTCAGAACTGAGCTGTATAAATTTTTGTGCAATAAATGTTTTTATAGTATTAACGAATTTATGTCCTGCAAGTTCTAATCTGACTGATTTTTATTATTGTTAATATTAGCACTATCTCCTTTGACATTTGATATTTTATTTTATGTAAACTTGACATTTTATTGTGATTGTTATGATTTTTTTTTCTTCTGACATAATTTGATTGCATGCTACTCTCTCTGTTTGCATACCATTATGTTGGTTAAATGTGAGATTCACTATGTTAATGTTACACCAATTTGTACCACATTTAATGCAAATAAAGATTTATTTATTTATTTATTTATTTATAGTGACGCATCACAGGCGGCTTATGCAGCAGTCGTCTATCCTAGAGTTGTCAAGACTGACGGAACTATACATGCTAATCTCATCACAGCTAAAACTCGAGTCGCTCCAATCAAGACAGTTTCCATTCCAAGGCTCGAATTATGTGGAGCTGTGCTTCTGGCAAAACTACTTCAAGAAACAGCTGAATGCTTCGGTATAGCTCAGACTGACATACATGCTTACACTGATTCGACAATAGTATTGGCGTGGCTACAGTGCCATCCTTCAAAATGGAAGACGTTCATAGCAAACCGAACCTCTGAGATACTAACAATCTTACCTGCAAGATGCTGGAGTCACGTAGATTCAACTAAAAATCCTGCAGACTTGGCTTCTCGAGGAGCTTCTCCAAGTCAGCTATTACAATCTGACTTATGGTGGACTGGACCTGACGAACTTCTGAAAGAAATAATTACTTACAAACAGTCAAAGGACAACACAACAGACCTGGAAAAGAAAAAGGAAAAGATTAATGTTTTCAAAAACATAATAACAGAAAATTATGAATTTGGATTACTAAAGAGATATTCAAACTTAACGAAACTACTTCGAGTGACAGCATACGCTTTACGATTCATGAAAAAAGAGAAACCAAAGGAGATACATCTAACGGGAATAGAAATGAATGAAGCAAGAGAAGGATGTATAAAATTATGTCAAAAGGAAATGTTTGGAGAAGAGATAGAAAGAATTACTATGAAAAAGAACGTTAAAAAAGACAGTAAACTTCGTAGTCTAAAAATATTTCTAGATGAGAAGGGAATTTTAAGAGTAGGAGGCAGACTACAGAAAAGTGACTTACCAAATTTCACCAAACATCAGATAATCCTACCAGGAAATCATCCATTTTCCAAACTGATACTTACCGACTACCATATACGTACCTTACAGCAGCGTCCGAAATGGTTGAACAAACAATCAAATCTCAAGGAGGGAGATTTAGTTTCACTGAAAGACGAAAATCTGCCACCGTCCAATTGGCATCTTGGGAGAGTGACAGAAACACATCCCGGGACAGACAATTTAGTGAGAGTGATATCTGTGAAGTGCAAAAACTCTATTGTTAAGAGACCAATTACTAAAGTATGTCGCCTTCCAGATTGAACTTTATAATAGTTTTACATTTTTTTATTATTTGCTTTATGTTTTTGATGTAAAATCCTTTCATTAAGGACATCACGATGTCCTTGGCGGGCGATATGTTCGAGTAACTTATAATTTTTACTACTTAAAATGTTCGATAGATGGCGTTGTTAGTATTTGAAACTCGCTATCGACATGTCTTCGGTAAAATACTTAAGGTTTTGTAACTTTTCAAGTTTTGATGTTCTGCGGGGTTGAATAAACACCTCATTTCCGAATTCGTTCGTTTTATTTTTGGGAGGACCTCACTGTAGGCGGTTCAGCTAGCTATAGTTTATTTTTACGATAAAAGTATATTGGGTGATTAGGATTTAGGATAGGAAGTTTTAGTTGAATGTATGGGTCTGTTTTGATTTGTGACGTGGCTGTTATTACAGCTACAAAGTGCTGTCCGTGAAGTGGAAGTCAGAACCGTAACTATAGATTAGGTAATAAAGTCAGAATAATTAGGAATACTAAAACGGATATGGGAAATGGGTTAGTTAAATTTAATTAAATCATCTGAAACATCGCGACGTTTATGTTTCAGGATTAACTAAAACACTTTCAAATATCTAAATATACTCAAATAAATAACTGAAAAAAGAAAGAAGAATACTAAAGTAACCTAAGAGGATAAGACACGGGGGGTTGTGGATTTTTTGAAATAATCATGGGAAAGGGTTATGTATGAAAACTTTGGCTCTAAGAAACAAGTAGTTAAAATAAAAACATTATTTAATTAGAATCTGACTGTTTTAAATTTAAGAACAAATTGCTTGATTGTTGAATAATTTTGAATCTTTTATAAAGAAAAATGAAATATGAAATAATAATAAAATTATTCGGCTATAAAAATTAATAAGTAGGACAATTCGTGTAATTTGTAGAAAAGAAGTATTCGGAATGCACCTCAAATTTGACAACTAATTTTTTGAACGAAAGCGACAACAAAACAAAACAATTTCTAGGGAATATCGAAGTTTATTTTTGAGTTTTGTAAAAAAACATGTTGAAAACATTAAGGTTTAGTAGATTGTTATTAACTGACTGTCTTAAGTTATTTGTTTGTAAATTAAGTGAATAGTCAAGAAGAAGTAAGTAACAGTTACTCCAAGAAAAAAAAAGAACATTCAGTGAATTAAAATTGGATAGAGGATTTTCAGTTTCATAAAAACAGGGTAGTTTCATGAAAATATTATAAAGTAAATCAAAATATAGGATAGAAGTCTGCTAAATTATTAAGTTTGTAACGTTCCTACTGACGAAGTTTCAAATTGAATTTGGGGCTCGAGTTAATTGAAATTCTTATACAGAACATTAGAATGGAAAGAAAAAAAGCGCCTATGAGTTTCAAGTATGGAAATTAGTAATTATGCAATCTAAGAAATACAAAGTTAGTGAGTTAAACTAGGAAATAAATTGATTTGATACAAAGTACCTATATTAAATTGTCTTTATTCATAAAATTAAAATCCGGTAATTTCTTCATAGTTAGTAAAATTGAATTGAGGAATTTATGATAAGAGTAAAACAAACTTATTTACAACAAATTTTTGCATAAAATAATTTAAACAAACCGAATGCTATTGTAGAAAATTGACCTTATGGTAACAATGAAATTATGATATAGAAGTAGTAAATAGCTCAGTTTCATCGGAATTCGGTATTTGCAAATGAGGAGTTAGGTCAATAATTTATTTAATAGACCTAAAGTTGGGATTTTTGAATATTAACCTTTTGCGAACAATTGTACGGTTGGCTAGATGACAAAGTTAGAACTGTTAACGGGGGGTTGTAATAATGCTTTATGTGCTACACATTTGTTGTCGAATGTAAATGTTATAATAAAATTGGGGAAAGTAATTAATTAAATTTGGGGATTCATACAAAAGTTTGATTAGAGACAATTCATTTATACTAAAGTATATTATATGACATACACAAATTATAATATAACGTGTTGAATGTATGTTTCAATTTTATTTTGAATTCATAAATATGTTTTGTTGCTTTAAAGGTGAGAATATACAGTAGGGCTCCAAGTAAACTTTAGATAATAGTTAGAAAAAAGTATACAAAGAGAAAAAATATATATTATAATAAGTAGAAGTGGAAAATAATTTTTGGGGATAAGAGAGGAATAGTTAGTGGGAGAAATAGGAACAGAAAAAAGGGGTCTGTAGCCAGTTTTCAAGTTTAGGGGTTTCGTTTTGACTTGACTTAATTACTTTAGTTCAAATAAGGTTGAGACTAAATAGATTGACGTATGGAGTGGGGTTGAAAATGTTGAGATGTATTTACATAATTATTCTATTTCTGTATGGGTAGTCGTTCACTCGGTTCCGGCTAAAAGTAAAATTTTATTGGGAAGGTTTGATTGGATAACCTAGCAAGGTTAATAAAATAAAATGTAATATAATAAAATATAACATAATAAAATTAAATAAAATGTGATATAATGAGATGTAATATAACAAATTAAATCAAAAATATAATAAAAAAAATATATATAAAAAAGGGGTCCTTATTTATGAAAAGAAAATTACCATTTAACATACGTTATAATATTAGTAATTTCGCTCGTAGGTAAGATTAAGCGTAGTTTTGGAAGGATAGGAAAAAAAATTACATTTAGATTTTTTTTTAGATACGGATTCAATTATGCGTAGGAACTTCATGCACTTATGGGGCGTAAGACACAAATGCGTGATTATAAATTTAATTAGTACAGTAACTGAAGTTCTGGTGTCACCGGACATTCTTAGGTAATTTTAAGCGTACTTTTCCTTAGATGGGGTTAGGGATTTTGTTAACTTTTGATTGAGATTCGGGAAACATCAGCTGTATTATTTATTTTCTTCACTTTAGGGTCTTTTAAGTAAAAATTTGAGGTTATGGTTTTAGCTGAAATGTACTTTAATTGGGTAGTTAAATTACGACATAGAGATATATACCTCCTTAAGATAGATACTCCTTCGGGGTTAAGTGATACAATTATTCGCAGGTAAAGTTCTTATTAGGTATTTCAAATATTTTTGTGATAAATTGTTGTTTGTGTAGAAATTTTTGAAATTTATTTGAATTTTGCTGTTTAGGTACGGGTAAGCTCGGCTGTGGGCAGGTAATGATGGCTCGGGTAAACAGTGGATTTCAATTGAATAGTAAAAGGTTTCGTAATTCACGGTTAAATTCTCGGTCAGTTATATAATTTAACAATGTAGACACCTAGATTGTGTTGGAGATTCAGTTGCTCAATGTGAAAAATGAGAAGATCCATCACTTTTGAAGTGTCGTAAAACAATTTTGATTGCGTAAATAGAGCAGTATAGGAAAGTTTTGAGAAGGACAGTTCGATGATTCACCTTTAAAGTATTGTGCTAGACGACTTGTTAACACGTGAGTAATCCGTTGCGACAAGCTGTCGAGGAGTTTTATTTGAAAGGATCTTTGGGGGACCGACTCGTAAGTCCTTGGAAAGAAAGATGTTTTCTTAGGAATCATTTTGATTTGTGGACGGACTTATAGCCGCATTCCCAACCTTCCTGGCAAAATACTTCTTCCATTTCAAATAAATTTTTATGGTGTAAATCGAGGGTTGATGGGGTAAATTTACAATTGGTGTTATATTTCTCTTGTAAATTATTGCATCAGTTGCGCTTAGGAGTTAGTAAACTAGACATTGTAAGTTATTAGGCCAAAAAAATCGACTAAGAGTTTTGGGGAATTTAAATTATCAATAAAATTTTGCGTGGCGCCTGTGCGTTATCTGAGCAGGTTCCACCTAGTAGCATAATCGATTGTTTATCGAACGTTTCATTGGGGAGACCAGTGGTTCGTAGTAACAGCGTAAAAGAGGGAAGAGAGTATGAAACGTAAGGTTTTATGAACCACAAGGAAGAAATAAAAGGGTCGATTGATCTTGTTGAGAGGAAATGTTAGTAATAGGAAATAGACTAACAATAAATGTTGTTGATTGAATGGGTATGACAGAGGTTATAAGAATGGAGGGTTGCAATGAACAGATTCAGATTCAGATAATTTTATTCAATGTAGATTCTTTACAGAATACTTATTGAATGTCATGCAGAATACAATGCAAATAGAGCGAGTCTACGCCGTTTCGGATCGTGCTATGGCAGCGTAAAAGAAACGGCAAGAAACCACTGCAGCACGGCCTACTTTAAGAGTCGGCTTTTTACAATGTGTTTCTTGTGTTTCGCTGGAATATCAGAGCACCATACCTCTTTGTCATTCATATAGTCATCCAATCTATAGTAAGCTTTTTTACATAACGTTTGCTTTACACATTCTTTAAACTTTCTCTCAGGTAATTGCACTATATTGTCAGGTATTTTGTTGTAGTATCGTATACACAGACCAACGAAAGATGTATTGACTTTAGTTAATCTAGTATATGGTTGATCAATTTTATGCTTATTTCTAGTATTAAAATTATGCCTGTCACAAATTTTTGGTAATTGATGAATGTTCTTTCTAGCATACATTATATTTTCATAGATATACTGGCATGGCACTGTCATAATGTTGATTTCCTTGAACAGTTCTCTCAGGGAATCACGAGTCTTCAGGCAATAAATTGCTCTTATAGCCCTCTTTTGTAAAACGAATATTGAATGTATATCAGCTGCTCGGCCCCAAAGCAGTATGCCATAAGACATAATGCTATGGAAGTAGCTAAAGTAAACCAGCCTTGCAGTAGCTACATCAGTAAGTTGTCTGATTTTTCTAACAGCATATGCAGCCGAGCTCAATCGACCAGAAAGAGCCGTTATATGAGGGCCCCATTGAAGTTTAGAGTCTAGTGTTAACCCTAAGAAAACTGTACTATTTACAAAATCTAATGGCTCATTATTCAATACTATGTTATGTGAAGTAGACCTTACATTTGGTAGTGCAAATTTAATACATTTAGTTTTTTTGGCGTTTAGGACTAGATTGTTAACAGTAAACCATGCATGAATCTGTCCAAGTGCATCGTTGACTTCGTTATAATTTTGTGATTTCCTACTTACATTGAATATTAATGAAGTATCATCAGCAAATAACACAATCTTTGACAGATTCTTCACCACAGAAGGAAGGTCATTAATATAAATAAGGAATAAAAATGGCCCTAATATGGACCCTTGAGGTACGCCAATTTTGACAACAGATCCCAGTGATTTCGTCCTGTTTACTTGTACCTTTTGAATCCTGTTTTCCAAATATGACCTAAGTAGTTTAAGTGAATTATTCTTAACACCGTAATGTTCAAGTTTTAGCAACAATGTGCTATGATCTACGCAATCAAATGCCTTGGATAGATCACAGAAGATACCAATAGCATCTTCAGATTTTTCCCACGCGCAAAAGATGTATTTTAAAAGTGCAGTCCCGGCATCCGTTGTACTGCGCCCTTTCGTGAAACCAAATTGATGGTCATGTAGTAAGTTATTTCTATTGAAGTGTGAAAGCATTTGATTGAGTATGACCTTCTCAAAAATTTTACTAAGTACAGGTAAGACTGATATTGGTCTAAAATTACTGGGATCCTTTTTGTCACCAGCTTTGAATAATGGAACTACTTTACTTTTTTTCATTAAGTCAGGAAATGTACCATGATCGACACAATCATTGAATATAACAGCTAAATATGGAGATATAGCATCAATGATCGCACTACAGACTTTTACTGACATTCCCCATAGGTCCTCAGTAGTTTTCATTTTAATACTTTTAAAGGCTTTAATAATTTCGTTAGGGGTGACATGATTGAACCCAAATTCAGTTTCGCAGGCGTCCACATTATTTTGAAGTAAATCGCTAGCAAGTGAAGATGAAGAATTGAGTGACTCTGTTGTTTTCAAAGGAATATTAGTAAAAAAGGTTTCGAATTCTTGAGCCACTTCTACGTTTGAACTAATAGTTCCGCGATTTGTATGAAGTGTGATTTGATTGTCACGCGGTTTCACTTTTCCAGTTTCACTGTTTATAACATTCCATACAGCCTTAATTTTGTTATCAGCAGACTGTATTTTTTTCCGAAGAAAAAATGACTTTGCTTTTGAACAAACTAATTTAAACAATTTTGAATATTTTTTGACATATTCAATGAAATTGTCGTCATTTGAATAATTTCTTAGCTCATATAATTCAAAAAGTCTCTCTCTACTTTTGCGAATACCAGCGGTAGCCCAGTCACTGAATTTGAATTTTACAATAATTTGCTTTTTTCTAATAGTGAAAATTTTACTGAATTCAGTATTAATCAATGTGAATAAATCTTCATATGAGTTATTAGGGTTGTTAGTATTATAATTGTGACAGGGCAGTTTTTCTAGTAACGTGTTTTTGTACTTTTCTAACCTACCGCTCGTTAGGCTCCTGGTTTCTATATCTATCTTCTGGGTTACTCGAGAATAATTAAAAGTAACACTTTGACCAGAGTGGTCAGACTGAATCGAGTTTATGATACTTTTCTCAAAATAATCGCAATTACAAAAGACGTTATCAATACAGGTAGCCGAGGATGACGTCACCCTTGTAGGTTCAAAAAATACATGCTCTAAATTAAAACATTTGAAAAGACTTATAAGTTTGTTACTATAGGTATTATTTTCTAAGATATTGACGTTAAAGTCACCACACACTATCACAAACTTATTTTCTTTTGTCACTATTTTTAAAACATCTTCCATTACTAACTCGAACATTGAAAATTTGACTAATGATATCTCAACCGATGGAAAAATTTATTGACTGTTGACCCTGCACACTACACTTACAACGAAGTATTTATGGGATCATAAGTGCTAGGTTAATTTTAAGAGACATTGGGTACGAAAATTACTCTGATGTCTGATGTGAGTGTTGATGTACTCCCTGTAAATGACTTCTACTCTACAAGAAGCTGACAGCTTATGCAAAACCTACACTGCACATGCTCCAAAACAGAAATGGAAGCGATATTGAGTCAAGTATTGGACTTCGACTGTTGGTTATATAACAGTTTATTAGGGGACAGGACTGACTTTGTTCATTACGGGGGGTTTATGTGTCTATCCCGGGGTAACGTTGAAAGACAAAACAACCTGCCTTAGATTGGATGTGTTCATGAGCTGTCCTTCTGACGGGCTGAGTTTGAGACCTCAGTGTTCCTGTGTGGATATTGTTTGTTCGAAATTCTCGACATTTCTGGGGTATAACCAATATGTTCGACGTTTAACTCTTGAACTCTTATTGAAGACATTTTTCTTTTGGTTTAAAACTTACACTACAACAGGATCTACGTGTGTCCACTTTACGGGTTAAAGGTTAATAAATGTTAGATTATCTTCGTGAAATTCAAATGGTGGAAAATTTGCTCCGGGGACGCGTATGCTCTGCGCAAATTTTGGGGGTTGGATGTAACGGGCCGATGGTCCGACACGGAATTACTCGAAGAATATAATAGAGTATATTCTATTTTAGGAGTTTTAAAATGAGTAATAATACAATAGGAATCTTAATATAACATGGCGGAGACTTGATGGATCCGAGGTAATGTGTCCAGAGAACTTTTCTAGTGATTATTTATTAAATTTCTTTGATATAATAAATACATGTAATTTGTGTCAATATAATGGTGAAAGTAATTGTAATCAACGTATCTTAGATTTGGTCTTCTCTAATGATATCTTGTCAGTAAAGTCTTGTCCCTCCCCTGTAGTCCCGGAAGATGCTCACCACAAATCTTTGCTTATAGAAGCAACGTTTGTTGAGATTAATAAGATAAAAGAATTGTGTAATAATAGATTTTTGTTTCATCAGGGTGATTATTCTGCTATAACATCTGCACTTGATATGGTTGATTGGTCACACTTTCTCTGTTCTAATACGCTTGAGGAGGCGGTAAAATTTTTCTACGAGAAATTATATGAGTACAGAGACAAATTCGTACCCCAAAAGACTATCACAATTACTACTTATCCTCCCTGGTATAACAGTGCTCTAATAAAAATAATTAAAGAGAAAGCCAAATATCATGCTAGGTATAAAGTTTATGGAAATAAATCTGACTACATTACATTCACATTATTGCGTGATCGAGCAGAACGTTTTGAGTTAAACTGTTTTGATAAGTATATCGATAGAATTGAATCAGAAATAATAAATAATCCTAAGGCATTCTGGACTTACGTCAAGAGTAAAAGACAGGGCAATACTTACCCTAATGTTATGAATTACCAGAACATGTCATCTGACACTGGAGATGGTATTACTAATCTTTTCGCATCTTATTTCCATTCTACGTTTCAGACGTCACAGCCTCAAGTTTCAAATTTAAGTACCACTATGAATACTGATCATAGTATACTTTCTTCGTTTATCAGTTCTGTAGAGGTGGACCGTTCAGTGGTTGTGAAGCTCCTCAAGTCACTTGATCTTACTAAATCGGGTGGTCCCGATCTGATACCTCCCCTGTTTATTGTTATGTGTGCAGAAAGTTTAGTTACGCCAATTTCGATTTTATTTGAACGTTCTCTCTCTGAAGGAACTGTCCCAGCAATTTGGAAATCTGCATTCATAACACCAATACATAAAAAAGGGAATAAGGCAAATGTCGAGAACTATCGTCCTATATCCAAGTTGTGTCTCTTCGCGAAAATCCTGGAACGACTTGTCTATTCTAATCTGTACAGCGCTCTTAAAAGTACATTCGATGAGCAGCAGCACGGTTTCCTAAGGAAACGTTCTACAGTTACTAACCTAATACTAGCTAATGAGTATATTACTAGTGGCATGGACCAGGGCTCGCAAGTGGATGTAGTATATACTGATTACAGTAAGTGTTTTGACCGTATAGATCACAAAGTTCTTTTAAATAAGTTGCTATATGCTGGTGTACATGGTAACTTGTATCGGTGGTTTAAGTCGTACATAGAGAATCGTAGCCAAGCGGTAGTTCTTCGGGGCTATACGTCATCTTGGACAACGATACCTTCAGGAGTACCTCAAGGGTCAATAGTCGGGCCCTTGTTGTTTATCATATTTATATCGGATGTTAAACACTGTTTTCTCCATTCCAAAATCCTTCTATTTGCGGATGACATGAAAATCATTCAAAAAGTACACAGTGTTGAGGATTCTCGTAATCTCCAAGTTGACCTGGGTAGATTCCAAGAGTATTGCAAATTGAATTTATTGGAACTCAACGTATCTAAATGCTTCTACATGATTTATAGTCGTAAAGCTATAACAATTGATATCGGTTACACCCTTTACGATCAATCTATCGTCAAAGTTGATAACATAAAGGATTTAGGGGTTATACATGATACCAAGCTGTTGTTTGACAAACATATAGACGGAATAGTGGGTAAAGCAAACAAAGCAATAGGTTTCATTATGCGTGCTTCTAGTGACTTTCGTAAAATTAAATCCATAAAAGTATTATATTGCGCATTTGTACGGAGTCACCTCGAGTACGCATCGCAGGTGTGGAATCCTCAATATGAAATTTATAAAACTCGTATTGAAAACATTCAAAAGCGGTTTTTGCGTTATCTCGACTATAAGGCACGAATTAAATCTCGGGATTATTTAGAGCGATGCAAGAGATATCATTTCTTACCATTAGAATTGAGACGAAAGGTTGGGGATATATCATTACTTATGAATTTAGCCAATGGTTCCGTTGACTGCTCTGAACTATCGTCAATGATATATCTACGAACTAACACTCTCGGCTTAAGGCAGCGGTCTGTGATAAGTGCGTCGTATGCGAAAACGAACTACAGGCGTAATACATACATCATAAGAGCTATAGAAAGTTTTAACAGTTTACCATCTGAGTTTGATGTAGACTTATTTTGCTCTAGTGTAACATCATTGCGTCTAAAAATGTCGACTTGCTTTTTTAATGACACAATTGGCTAAAATTTGTTAAAATTTGCTTTTAGTTTATGTTTTAAGTCATATTTGTTTAGATTTTTACAATTATTTAATTTGGTTAGAATGGTTTCGTTTTGCTGTTTTCTCAAATCTCATTTTTATATCTATCATATAAATACTTATGGTTATGGATAATTTAGTTGTATTTAGGTGGAGACTTTTAATTAGCTTTTAGCTACTTATTATGTTATTGTTAGTAGGTTTTTAGCCGTAAGTCTCCCTCAAAATAAATAAAATAAATAAAATAAAATAAATAAATGATCATAGATTTTGTTCGACTCGTAATGAAAATAAAGGCCTGATTATGCATTATTACTCAAAATAATTGCTTGAAAATACTCGTCTAGCGCCGCGAATCGGCGCATATTAAAACCTCCTTGGTTAAAAATCTACTTGTCAAACAGGAAATAGAAATGTGTGAGGGAAGTGGGTAGGATTGGTGACGTTAGCCGTAGCTGCTGGTTTGTAGCTCTCTGATTGGCTGGTTTGGGCGGTCTTATCTCTAAATTCGAAAGGAGTGGAACATGGAAGCTACATCGCCCTTTTTTTGCTGCGACCGCACGAGTACAAGATGGACTCCAAAAAATGTGAGAAAATTCTTCAAAAAAAAAGTAACCGTACGCCGAGTTTCGTCGCTACAACTGACAAAAGCTAAGTATCTAGGGCATTTCGTCACCCAATTAGTAAATTAAGTTCAATTCGACATTACGATTAAATGACGCTTTCCTAAGTTACCCGTCGATGGCGATCTTTGTCAAGAAAATTATTATTTTACTAAGTATTTTTGTGTTATAGCGACCTTTGGAGCTCTAAACGTCAAAACACGTGTTGAGTAAGAATAAAAACCAATATTTATAGAGTAGTTTTACCCGAAGGGGGACTAAATTCCTTAGTGCTTAGTTAATCTTCTCTTTCAAATTTACAGGAGGTCTATGGACCATGTGAAATAGGAACCAAAAGCTACAAACCATTTGAGCGCAGGGGAGCTGAGCGTCCAATTCCAAGCCAGCAGCAGTCCAGACGACCCAGTCATCATTACAGTATGCCAGTCGCAGACGGGTAAGAAGATTTAATATTTACTTCTCAAATCGACCAATCTACTTTGAACGATTTATGCCAGTCAATTATTTGAGCATATCTATCCTTCTCTGGGATTCTATACAATCAATTTTACTAACTTTAAAAGGTATAGCTACAACTGAAAGCTACTACCCACTTCAATATAAAATTCAATTCTAAGTCTGTTATAAAGAAGGTCTTTTTGGCTCAAATGCTGCAAATGAAAAACGCATTTGATTCATCTAATAAACTCATTCTTTTCTATGCCGCAAGCTAAGATACAAAGCTGATGATATATAGATTCGACTTTGGGAAAGACAAAACCCAGTATATTGCAATACATCCATATCGGGGTTGCAAATACAACAGGAGTCAGTTTATAAGTCATCTCGCACATAGAAAGTAATAAAACACCTTTATCTATATGGAAAGATTGAGCTGAAAGGACTCGATATATTTCAGGCCTTTACATTGTTAAAAATAAACTAAATTTCCTTGAAGGAAGTCAAATATCAATCTTGGAGAAGTTTAGATGTACTATTTTGATGTTCTCATGTACCATTTACAGCCTTCGGATCTACCTGCTTCTTTCACACAAATTATTTACTTCTCTATTAATCTATGCATTTAATCTAGGAATTTATCTACTCGACTTGTGAACGGTTCTGACTAAAAGAATTTCTAGGGTTACATTGCCACGGTACAAAAGTAGGGTTCCTAATAGACGAAGCTTTGGCCATTTTATAGATCAAAACAGACTTATACAGATTTTATAGGAAATTCAGAATTAGCATTTGGAAATGTTAGGTAAATAGTTAGGGTTCCCTTTAGATACAGTGAGGATAGTTAGAAATTTAGGTATTATTATATACAGATAACATTACAGATTCATCATAAACTTATATTCCTCTTAATAGTAAAGGCATTAGAATCTTTAGGGCGTTACAAGGTGGTGCCGCGAGCCATGATATAGAAATAGCTTAGAATTTTTATATTAATAGCCTTTAGGCTAGGTAGACCAGGGATGATCTGGCTTCGAGCTGCATCCTACGGTGCCGGTACAAAATGGTTAGCCGTGACTATGAGATGAATCTGGCTCTGTGAAGTTACATGGACCAGTAGTTACTCTGCGCAGCAGTTGCTTGTAGTTGGATCATCTTTCCCCTGGCCGGACATCAGGCGCAGCATCGTTGATCGCTTTGAAAAGGTCGCTAGGCAGCCGCATCCATCCTGGAATTGTTTACAGAAAAATATTTTAACTGCAGTGCTGGGTAGGATTGCACTTCTGATGTTAGAATTTTAAGGATAGAGACCTGTGCAGTTACAAATAAAAGCTTTTTAATAGGAGTTTTCTATTAAAGGAATACTAGGTCTTGAGTTATTTACCTATTGTGCTCTAAAATACGAGGATACAGCCAAGCTGTCTTGTACAGCTAAGAGCGCAACAAGCTTGACACTGTATACAACTATAGCTACGATAGATTTCTTCGTTAGAAAGAAAGTGCACTTCGAACCGATTGGTCGAAATAGCATTTCAACTATTTCAAGCAATAAACATTGAGTTCCTGTGACGTGAAACGCAGTGATTGGTCGAAATAAAAGGGGTGGTTCCCATTCGGCCGGTCGGTCGCTCATTCAATATTGCTCTATGCCAGTTATAATTCATTAGGGGGTGAAGTCGCACGTGCACTTTTGCTAGCCACACCATGGCACCACAAATATCGAGAATTGACCGCGAAACAATAATAGCATTACGGCGAAGTGGGCTTACCGTTTCAGAAATTGGACGGAGAATGGGAATATCGGTAAGTCTAATTAAAATAATTTAATAGTTAATTATTCAAATTTTTGTTCATGTGAAAGTTTGTTTCTTTGCTTTATTATTTATACGTTGAAACGGATTTAATATTTATTGCATCACGGTATTTATTGTGTAGGTATTCATCTGGGGATCATTCTTGAATATCAAAGGGTGACAAAATATCATTCAAAAAATTGAAACCCACAGAATTTTCTTGTAGAAAGTGAAGAATAAAATTCGTTAAATATAAATGGTTGTTGGTTTTAAATATTCATAGTTTATGATTTACATTTTGGGGCCAGTCGTAGATTTTTTATTTTAAATCTGGTTAAAGAATGGGTAGCTTTTGGCGTGTTCTTTACTTACAATAACGGGGTAAAATCAGACACATTCAAGTAAGTTCTCAAAACCAACAATAACACCTTCTAGGCCGATTTCACAAATTTATGGCCCAATTAATTTTAATTGTGATTCATACAAACAATTTAAAAATCACACCGATCCGTTTCTGTGTGAAAGAAAGAGAAACTAACAAATATCATATTTTTATTATTAACAAAAATACATCAAAATGTTATCTATTAGACAAGATACTCATTTTCAAATATATTATTTTACAGCATAAAATAATTCGCTTTTATGCTTTTATTTTTAGAGACAAAAGATCTATTTTTGGATAAGGCGGTGGGAAGAGGAAGGCTCTATAGAAGCTCTTCATAGAGCCCTTTACCAAAGAGCTACAACTCAGGCACAAGACGCCCAGATTGTTGCTGCACACACGGCTGACCCATTTTTACCCACACGCGTGACCTCATCAAATTACAACGTAAGTAACACACATCCTCTATAAAAAAAATCCGCCAAGTGCGAGTTGGACTCGCGCCGGTGCGCTTTCCGGTACCACTAGTTAAATATATTAGTTGAAATTTCAGTAACTTTCTGTGCTAGATTTTTTGAGTCCGACTCGCACTTGATCAGTTTTTATTATTTGTTAGTTTACTTATGCACTATAAATAAACAATTTTTTACGTTTGCAAATATTTCCATGTTTACGATAGAGCTAAGGCAAAAAATCGCCTAAAACACGTTTGTAGTAAGGTAGCCTCCCTTATTTTTCTTTTATTTTTAGTGTTTGTTATTATAGCAGCAACAGAAATACATAATCTGTAAAAAGTTCAAATATCTACCTAGCTATTACAGTTCATGAGATACAGCCAAAACAAAATTCTAAAAAAACCTGGTGGCATTTTATTCCTTTTCTTTAATATATATTAAAAAAAAATATGCAACAATACCCCACTCGATGGGGCTGAACAAAATTTTTTTTCGCGCTCCCCTTTAGCTCTTTGGGAGGCCCCCTAAATTTTTATTTTTATTATTTGTTGTTGTAACGGCAACAGATATACACAATTTGTGAATATTTTAATTTATACCTATTACTGTTCATGAGATACAGCCCGCTGTCAGACAGACAGACAGACATCGGAGGCATATCAATCAATAGGGTCCCGCTTTCCATCCTTTCAAGTATTTTCGACGTTCTACACTTATCACTGTTTTTCTTATTTTTAGAAATCGTTTATTTTTTAATTACATTAAAACACATTTCACAACAAGAAATATCTGTTAAAATGGCGCGCGTATTACTTTTTTCGAAGACACAGATTATACATGCGCGCGCAGGAGACAATGACTAAGCTATCAAACAGACTACTTTTCAATTTTTTTTTAAATTGAATATTTTGTTACTTTAGAGACAAATTTGTAGTTAGTTAGTTGATTAAAATCAATATTTTCGTTTAATTAACGTTTATGTATCATATTATCGAACACAGTTTCTTAATCCATTAAATTATTATGAATGTTATATAGATATAGAAACTCCTTGCACCTTGCCGCTATAGAAAACAAAAATAAAACACTAACCTGCCAAACAGCTTACTCAGCAAGGAGGTCTTTGTTCTGAGGCTCACTCCCTTGAATTATTTAATATTGAATATTTTGTTACTTTAAAGACAAATTTGTAGTAAGTTGGTTGATTAATATAAGTATTTCCATGTAATTAACATTTATTTATCATATTATCGAACACAGTTTACTTTTTCATGAAAATATTATGAATGGTATAGATATAGAAACTCCTTGCATCTTGCCGATTAAAAAAAGACAAAAATTACAACACTAGTGAAATTATAGTAATGAAAAAAGCACGCGTGTTTAATAAGCTGGATTATGGACCTTAATAAAGTGCAAATAGAGCTGTTTTATGAGCAAATGTGTTGAAAAAAATATTAAAGTAAGCGTCTTGCGTCATTCTTTTGGCTCGCATGGGTAAAATGTTACTATTATTAAATAACCTTTTACATTAAAATACTACAAAATAGTAACTATCATCAAAATTCCATCAAAATAATGTTTTGGATATTTTTATCAGAAAATCACAATTTATTTATTTTATTTTTTTATGTCGTCATGGAGATCTTTAGGGGAGGCCTATGTCCAGCATTGGACGTCTTTTGGCTGATATGATGATGTCACAAGTGGGCAAACAAGCGTGCGGGTCACCTGGTGGTAAGTGGTCACGACCGCCCATACCAACCACTGTCTTCTTTGTGAAATAATTTGTTACTAATAAGACAGCAAAGCGCGTTACCAACTCTGAGAACTAAGAAGGAACTATTTATTTTTCTTTTAATATGCTTAAAACATTAATGGCGAAAAAAATAAATGTATCACTAAAATAAAAAAATAACACACAATAAAAAGTTTTAAATTTCTGATGAAGATGATGATGATGAGATGTCTACAGACAGAGTAACAATTTCGTGGTAAATTAATGTAATGCAAAAACTTTATTATGTAGGTAATTATTTTGCAAAAGGTAACTAAAACAATAACGCAAGGCGACTACTTTTTTTTTAAATCGATTATAGCTCAAAAACTGTTAGTTGTTGTGGAACATAATTATGTATGTTTTGTTTATTTGGGAGGTCTTGCTTGACCTAACCTATCACCACCTAAAGCCGGTCGGTCCATTTCTGGGAAAGTGTAAAAAAACTGTAATATTTTTCGTAAGTTTTTGTCTTTCCAGAATTTTAAATTTTGGCTCTTAAATTCGTTTTCTCTTTTTCTTTGGATCTACTACTATGCCTTAAATAAAAATAAATAAACAGCCAAAATGTGGATTTTTAGGGTTGCGTACCCTAAGGGTGAAAAAAGGGGACGCCTCCGAGTGCCTCCGATATCTGTCGCTATAACAACAAAAACTAATAAAAAAAAATAAGGGGGAACCCTACTAAAAACTAATTTTTTGGTATGTTTATAGTGCATGAGTTATTGAATAACAACAAAGAATAATAACTGGTCAAGTGCGTATCGGATTCGCGAGCATTTAAATACACTTCTGCGTGACTGCGCGTCCATAACTAAGGCCGTATTTTTACCTGACTCGTACGGAACCCTCGGTGCACGAGACCGACTCGCACTTGGCCAGTTTTAGCTATTATTGTGCATGCCAAGTTGTCGACACAGCAACAAGCCTATCAAACAAGTCATGTCTGTCTTTACATTCGCTCTCTTCTTTCACAAATTTCAAACGCTTAAATTTTAGCATATTGATGTTCGTGCAATAATTTTTAAAAGATAAATATGTATTAAATAAAACGGCTTACTTTATGAAATTTTGAAGATAAACAAGTTGTTTTGGTTAGGTTTTTTTTTCGACGAACAAAATAAAGCAGCTACAACAAAAGCATTTCTATCACTTCCTAGAAATTTGTGTTTGTTTTATTGTTTCTTTAAATTGCTTTTTATGACGGGGACTAGTGGTTCATTGTAAGTTAAAGATAATGGCAAACGCGGCAAAGAGTTTACAATAAGAAATAGCTTTTTATCTCTGTTTCTCCGAATCGCACGTGCAAATGTATAGTTTCTGAAATAGTTGCTCATTAACATGGACCTTTTATCTACTCCGTATTATTATTACAAATTCTATGTTACTTTACCTTAAAATATGTTTGGTAAGTCTTTTGGTTAAATACCAATCTGAAGCTCTAGTGCACAAATCTAGATTATCACCGCCAGATTTACGAAATAAAAAAAAAATAAGAACTACCATGATAAACTTTAAAAAAGAAATAAATATTACTTGTCAATTATAAAATTGGTAGTATTTCATTGAAAGTTTACATACCAATTTATCATTATTTCAGTTTTAGTAGTTTATAATCAGTTTTAGTAGTTTATCAAAAGTTAAAGTCAAAATCGTTTATTCATTGTTGGATATTAAAATCTCTTAATGACGTCAGCTAAACTACATCACTTCACAAACAATGTGGCGCCATGTCATGGCTAATAATATGTATATTTTTGAATCTCGTAAATTGTGTTTGTCACTGGGTTTGTCTATGGAGCCCAATTTATATCACCGAGTGATTTTTGAGATTCATCAATCAAAAATAGCCCAGATCTACATTCAAAGGTAAATTACGAAACTAATATGAAAATTAGCAATCAAACACTATTATTTTACTTAACGATATTAAAAGTGTCAACCTCAATTTTATTCTGCCAGTTCAATATTCTAGACAATTCTTTACTTTTAAATGGAAAGAACCAATTTTGAATCGTATTGGTATTATTTTATCTATCACTCAGTAATATACAAGAGTTGATCCCCAAGGACTTCTTAAAGAACATCGTGACATTTTTGGTGAAATACCAATGCACATTTTGAAAAAAAAGGACCTTTGATTTAATTTTGCTGTTTAAATTTTTAATTTCTTCAATTCTCCGTTCGCACTATAAATACCAATTTTCATGCTTGAAAATGTTCCCGTTTTTCACGATAGAGTTAAATCAAAAATCGAGCAAAAACCACCAAATAGTCTGTCTGTCAGCGGGCTGTATCTCAAGAACCGTAATAGGTAGACAGTTGAAATTTTCACAGTTTATGCATTTCTTTTGCCGCTCTAATAACAAATAATAAAAATGTTAAAACAAAAAATAAGGGGGCTTCCCTACTAATGACGTGTTTTTAGGCGATTTTTGTTCGATCTTTTTTAGCTCTACACTTACAAAGTGAAAATTGTTATGTTTCTAGTGCATAAGCTGTAGAATAACAACAAATAATAAAAACTGGTCAAGTTCGTGACGGACTCGCGCGCATTTAATACACTTCTGCGAGTCTGCGCATCCATGACTAAGACGGTATTTTCACCTTATAGTAGTTAGGAAACCCTCGCCTCGGTGCGCGAGTCCGACTCGCTTTTGGCCCGTTTTTTTTATTGTTCGAGTTCTCAATAATTACATGGTTATAAATGGGCTCCAAAAAACACTCAACGAAGTATTTTGTATAGTTTTCAAGTAGTTTTACATAGAGTATTTACGTCATACTTGCAATCACCAATAAAAACCCAATAAAATAAGTTATATTAATTATATAGGATTAGCCAAACTCATTAAATCTATTATCACTCCATTTTATCCCGCATATGTCCACTTTGTTTGTGTAGAGACATATTTAACTGACAATTTAAAGTGATTATTATTACCCGACTGCTACGAAGCCCAAAAGGAGGGTTATGTGTTGGACCTGTATGTATGTGAGTAGTAAGTGTAACAAAACAACTAAAGCTGAACCGGTTTTGAAAGTTATTATACCTAGCCTGTATCGTCCCACTCTGGGCAAAGGAGTGTTATACATCGTTAAATTTGTGTTAATAGCGCAAGAGACACTGGCTATATTAAAATTATGAAAACAATGTGATGCATTTTTGGGGTCAAATTAAAAATCCTGAAAAAATATTTTTGTTCTAATCCTATAAATAGTGGTGAGTATAAAAATAAAGGGTTTTGAGAGGTGAATGCAAAAATATATTAGGGAAGTGTTTTAAAATAATGTGACGTAATAAATCGGAGACCAAAAAGTTTAAAAAAAAAAACAATCCCGGCTGCGTAACAGAAAAGAGGAATTCAAGCTAGGATCTACAAAGGATTTGGTAAACTTGACTTCTCTAGATATTGCAGGCAGGGCATTTATAAAACGGGGGCAGGCATTTATAAAACAAAAAAAAAGTATAATAGTTAGTATACCGGGTGTAAGGGACAGCCTTCCGAATACTGAAAGGGCATGATCAGTCAACGTAACTGAACAACTTACAGCGAACAAAACTTTCAGGAAATGAAAAAAAAAATCGGCCTCTTCATACAAAATTGGACAGTTTGTATTGTGAAGCTTATTTTTTTTTTCATTTCCTGAAAGTTTTTGTAGTGTATAGCCTTTGTCTCGAGCGTGCATACTCAGTCTGCAACCGACCGTACAGCGAGTAGGATGTGCAACGTGGTGTGTGCGTTGGCGAGCCAAATAAAGAGCTTAACAACTAACATCAGCGACGCTACAGTTGGCGACGAGGATTAAAAGTGAGTACTTGCTTAGAAAATAATAAAACAGAAAAAAAAAGGAAAGGAATTACTTAATTTCACCAAATAGTTGTGAAAAAAAAAAAATTGGCCTGATGTAAACAAACATAGTTATTGTCGGCCGGCTATAAATAGAACAGGTTTGAACGGACAAAGGATGCGTGTTAGCCCATCCAGATTTTGCATTATATTTAAAGATTTCCTTGGCTGTGGTTTGAGTATTTTAACCAAAGAAATCGGAACGGATAGAAGTCAATACGTAGGTAGTTGCGTCAAGCCAATCAAAATAAGGAGGATTTAAGGAAACTTGAAAATAACCTATAGGGTGCCTGTAGGTTCCGCCGAACAGTGGTTCGGTCGGTCGTTGACAACTTGTCACGGCAAGAATTATTTTTGATAAATATAACTATGAACTACCTACACAAACTTATTTACTTTACTATTAAAAGGGCTGACCCCCCATAATTGACCCACCGTGTGGCATATTACGGGGTTACCAGTACAGTAGATACTAATACTTTGATACATATTTACCATAGGTTTTGATAACACCACCCATGTAATAATATTTAGACTGCTACTTCGGATAACGTATAAAACTAGAACGCACGGATATTACATGAGATAAAACGATACACTTCGTAGCGCATAGACGCAGATAGAATGACTGAAAAAATGTTCGATGAAACTCGATTCAAAAATAAGGTTATTTTTAGAGTAAACGTCGTTGAGTTTATAGGGCCGCTGCTAGAAAACTCCACTGAACCCAAAAAACTAACTAGCTGGATGCTAACTCAGCGCAGGTTATTTGTGCTGTTTTTACTACTATTTATAGAATAATTTACTTACCTTGGATCCAACGAACCAGCCACGAGTCAGTTTTAATGATCCTAATTATTTTATATCCCGTGTAGTGCCGGCAAGAATGGTACCAACCCACACATACTCGTGGGTGTCGTAATAGGCGACTATGGCTCATAAACGGGAGGAGGTAACTGACATGCCAATTTTTATTTATCAATAAGTTTTGAATTGTATTGATGGGTTATCCTCCTGTGTGCCTTACCATATTACATACTGCGGTCACCTACAACCGGGTTCCATGGTGTTAGCCGTAGCGCTGACAGGCGAGGTTCCCCTCCTCACTTTTTACAGAAAAAGCTAGAATTCTGGAGGGAACTCAGCGTCCTGTAGTGGTCGTTACTTTGGATTATGATGAAATATTATATGATATAAAATATACTCTGAATTTGTCAAATGCAATCTATTTAAGTTGCGTTAAGTGGTACTCGTGCTACATATGTACCATGTTATGAGCAGTTATGATTATACTAGGCATTAAATTGCATATTATACATATTAGCAGTTATACACTGGGCAATAAATTGCATAGTCTTTTAGTAATTTGACATATTGGCAGTTATATACCTACTGGGCATTAAATTGCATATTGTCTTTTAATATTTTGACATACAAGCAGTTAAATACTGGGCATTAAATTGCATACTACACGTATTGGCAGTTATATACTGGGCATTAAATTGCATATTACACGTATTGGAAGTTAAATACGGGGCATTAAATTGCATAATACACATATTGGCAGTTATATACTGGGCATTGAATTGCATATTACACGTATTGGAAGTTAAATACGGGGCATTAAATTGCATATTACACGTATTGGCAGTTATATACTGGGCATTAAATTGCATATTACATATATTGGCAGTTATATACTGGGCATTAAATTGCATATTACACGTATTGGAAGTTAAATACGGGGCATTAAATTGTATATTACACATATTGGCAGTTTTATACTGGGCATTCAATTGCATATAACATATATTGGCAGTTATATACTGGGCATTAAATTGCATATTACACGTGTGACGTTGTTAGACGTCAACATTAAATAGTTACTAGTTAGATTTAGATTTTTAAATAAAACTAGCGAATAAATTAAAATATGTAACTGTATTGTTCAATTAAAAAAAACAGGTAGAATAGAACCGGGTCGCGGGTAAGCGAATTGTACTGAGTTCGTTCGGAACGTTAAAATAGTATCCACTTCCCTGGCTGTTATAGTGATCGATGACGTCACGGTCCGGGCAGTCACGGTCCGGGCAGTCACGATAGTGTCGGCTCCAGAACCGTAGGCAGCAAACGGAATATTAATAAGGGGCTCGAGCGTAGTCTCGTACTGGGACCCTGGAATTCCCGGAAATTGGACGTTTTAGAAAAAGTCCGATTTCGAGCATGTGACTGCAACATCAATTCTTGTCCCGGAATCGAAGCGTAGATGGCGAAGTGGAACCAAAGCATGAAATAATGATCAATGATGTTGCGATCACAAGCAAAATCAGCTGATACACTTACATAAAATCACCGTTATACGGTACAAAGTTCAAAACATAGAAAGAAGCATTTGGCCGACACATACAAGACATGGTTCGCCAAATATGTAGTCTATATGTGGAAATTGACAATTAGCTCAAAAGCGTAGCTAACTGAATTAAATTAAACAATATAAAATCAACTATACGAAAATAACGAACATGTAGGTAAGTAGGTAGGTAATTTAACAAGTCACAACGGAACAATTTCGTGATAAAATAGGTAAATCACATATAATTCATCAATATCTAGATGTTCGCTATAAATCTACTAGGTAATTTACAGTTTCCTAAATACAACTACACTAAATACGGACTAAGATTTCTACGTACTTAGGTACTACAATAATATGCAACACTTACCCAATCTGGGGTTACACAAATCACTTTTTGGTAAGATTAAAACATGTAGAACGTAATTAGGTTTAAAGATACTTATACTCGTAAGATTCCTTAATAGTAGAAAGTAAAAAATGTAGGAAGTCCGTTTCAATGATTTAGGTAAATCGGCGACAAGGCGAACGTATTCACACGGCTAGTGTAGGCGCTCGATTGACTGGTCAGCTGGAGGTCACCTTTAAAACCCGGCCGTTAATACGAACCTAGCCGATAACATCCGAGTAGACCCGAACGACTCGCGCGCATAGAAATGCATCGAAAGACAATTCGTTTCACGGTTTGATAGTTTATAAAGTAATGTAAATGTAAAATTATGTAGATATTCATTATTAATAGGTTAGTTCGTTATAATTCATTTTTATTGTAAATAGTTAGATTCTAAAATTATTACTTTTAATAGTTTTTTTATGTAGGTTACTATGACAGTGTTACAGTACCCCCTCTCCTAGATTAGGATTTTCCTTAGATAAATCCGCTAACAATTCTATTTCTCAACAGATACCATTTCCAACACTCATGACTTCATCTTACACTCTTCCTTTCTTTCTTTGCATAATAACATCCATCAGTCTTTCTAAGTAGCACACACATTTTTCTATATTACAATATGCTGCGCAACCTGACATACAGAGTATTTTGTTTAAGAATTACAAGATACTCTAGGTTTACTATTGATTGATGTTAAAAATTCATAATCTACTAGTTTTTTAAAATAGCTTGTTGTTATAATTGTAGCATCTACCTATTTTTCTTACTCTTTTTAGCTGTAAAAGACCAACGTTAGTAGTTAGTTTTACTTTTGTTTTATAATCCAATGGGTTAGTGGCACTGCATTACTTATATTTTTTTATGAATAAGAAATTTTAGAGATAGGTAATTGTAGATTTATATTATTTATTTATAGATTAAGTTCCTAATAGTATTTTAATTTTACCGTAGATTATGGCACTATATTTAAGTTAGCGTTTTTATTTTTACTGTTTATAGTTTGTAAGTTTAATATCTTTGATATGCCAGGTACCAAGGTTGTTGCCTTGCATATCTTCAAGTTCATACACTAATGGTGATTTTTTACCAATAATGCGACATTTAATATATTTAGGGGCAAGCTTTTTAGTGAACCGGTTGTCCTTGTTGCTCTGATAGTATGTTCGCTTCCAAACTATATCATCGATATCGAACTCGGCAACCTTACGACGTAGATTATAATAATTACTATTTCTCGAGTGAGCTTTAATCAAGGATGATTGTACTTTATCAAAGATCTTACGCAAGTGTCCTAAAGTTTCAGCGTACTCATCTCTAGGGGTAAATATTAGATCATTTTGAAGATCGGAGTCAAGGTAGTGCGATCCACAACTAACTAACTCTCGTCCATAGACAAGTAAGGCTGGAGTAAAGCCTGTAACTTCGTTAACTGAAGAGTTAATCGCGAATTGTATTTTAGTGATATTAACGTCCCAAGAGCGATGGTCGTCTTCGATGAAAGTTGAAACTGTTGTGATGATAGTTTTGTTATAACGCTCTACGGTGTTCATTTGTGGCGTATATTTAGGCGTAAAATGGACGTTAGGAATCTTATATTTAGAAAACAGTTGTTTCATAGTACCGCTTACGAACTGTTTGCCGTTGTCCATGAGAACAGTGCTAGGCACACCATGGACTAGAAAAACCTGATCTTCTACTATTTTTGCTATGATATCAGTAGTAGCACGTTTAATTGGGAAAAGAAGACAAAATTTGGAGAAACAGCAGGTAACTACGAACAGGAAAGTGTTCTGCTTCCTTGTAGGAGGTAATGGTCCGACTAAATCCATGCTTATCACTTGGAAAGGCCTGCAACAGTTCTTAGGACGGCCCATGGTTCCAAGTGTAGCATGGTTAGGATATTTGTAGGAATTACACATATCACAATTAGCTACGAAGTTAGTAACGTCTTTGTGCATATCCGGCCAGAAATATTTAAGTGAAAGACGCTTATAAGTTTTAAAAACACCGAAGTGTCCCGCAGTTGGATCACTATGGTTATTTCGAATTATTTCATCTCTGAATTCTAGAGGTATTACTTTTTTCCATTGGAACTCATTAGTAAGTGGATTTAAACTTTTTTTAAAACGATATAGTTCGTTATTGATAACCTGATAGTCGACATAAGAAGTTGGTGAGTTTTGGCAGCCATTGAGGATGTTTAAATACCAAGAATCAGTAGTGGAGCTGTAAGGATTTGTTGAAGGAGTTTGATTGTCGCCGATAGCTGAAACTGGAATGCTACGTGAAAGACTGTCTGGTACGACATTGTCCACACCCCGACGATGTTTTATCTCAAAATTATAGGCAGACAACCGAACTCCCCAACGAGCTAAACGACCAGTGGGATTATTGATATTTAAAAACCATTTTAGTGCGGAGTGGTCTGTATAAACAACAAAAGTCCGACCATTTTCCAGATAGCAACGCCAATGTTCTATTGCAGTTAGAACAGCCAACGCCTCGCGTTCAGTAGCGCTGTAGTTTCTCTCCTGCTTTGATAGCGACTTGCTCATGTAAGCAATTACCTTCTCCTCACCGTCCAAGTTTTGGGTGAGAACAGCACCTAAGCCTACATCACTTGCGTCAGTGTGTACTTGAAACGGTTCAGAATAGTTAGGGCACGAAAGAATTGGGGTACTTATTAAACACTCTTTTAGTTTTCTAAAGGCAGTGTCAGCTTCGGTAGACCAATGGAATGGTGCTGCATTTTTTCCTTGGGAAGTAAGTTTATTTAGTGGAGATGCTAAGTCACTGAAATTGGGAATAAACCTTCTATACCACGAAGCTGTGCCAAGAAACCTACGCACTTCTTTGCGGTTAGTAGGGGTAGAGTAATTTACTATAGCTTCCACCTTTTCTGGGTCAGCGTGTAATCCATTAGAGTCAACAACATATCCGAGGTATCTAAGCTGTTTTCTGAAAAACTGGCTTTTCTCGTAGTTGATAGTGAGATTAGCAGTTCTCAATTTTTCATAAACACGTACTAACAAGGATATGTGCTGCTCGAAGGTTGAGGACACGATAATTATGTCGTCAATATAAACAAAAACTTTATGCTCGAACTCTGGACCATAAAATAAGACATCCATAAGCCTTTGCTGAGTGGCAGGGGCGTTAGTTAGGCCGAAAGGCATACTTCTAAATTGAAAAGTCCCGCGCGTTGGTATGTAGAAGGCAGTTTTAGGACGATCCTCTTTTTTAATACCTATTTGCCAGAAACTTTTCGACAAATCTAAACTAGTCAGATACTTAGCATCGCGTAGATTATCAAGTATGTCTGAGATATAAGGGAGACTATAGGCATCTTTCTTAGTGATAGAGTTTAGTTTCCGACTATCAAGACAAAATCGTAACTGGCCATTCTTTTTAGGCGTTAATAGTGCAGGGGACGACCAAGGGCTCTCACTTGGCTCTACGACTTTCTCCTCAAGCATCTCGTCTAGTTGCTCAGTTAAAATTTTTAATTTTTCTGGAGACATTCTATAAAATCTTTGACGTATGGGGGCAGCATCACCAGTGTCAATAGAATGCTCGATTAGACTAGTACGACCGAGTCCTCGTTCTTCGTAAGAAGTTCCGTGAAATTGACTTATAACATGATCAGCTGTAGTCTTCTGATCTTCCGTTAGACAATCATAGCTATGGATTAGTGAACTATCGTTAGTAGATAGATTTGATAAGCTACTATTATTATCATCGCATATTATGACAGAATCTAGCCGTGTAGGAAAAAGTTCGAAAATTCTCCAGAAATCCATACCTAGAATTAAGGAAGAATTGATTTCAGGGACAACATATACATCTAAGATGTGGAGTTTATCTTCAAACGTAATGGGTACATGTAATTTTCCTATACTCCGTAACTTCTGTCCTCCAGCAGCTACAAAATGTAAGGACTCACAGGGTTGAAGTGTGTATCCTAACTCAAGTAAGTGTTTATGACAGTTATTGCCTAAAATAGTAGCACCTGATCCGGTATCTAGTAAACCAGTCAGTGATTTACCTTCTATAGTCACATTAACAAAGGGACGTGAGCTTGATCCTTTAGTATTGTGGATTGTAGATACAGTGTAACATGAAAAGAATTTTGAAATAAATTGTAACCATTCCTTCCACTCATCTTGATTAAATTTGCAGTTATTGGACAATAAATTAGATTGACTGTCCCTGCAATCCACAGCACCTAGTTTTTTGTGTTAGCTTTATTAGCATGACAGTTCTTGCAATCTGGGTATCGCACACCTTTCATACCGCATTTAAAACAAATTAGGAAATGTGGTTCCCTGCACTGACCAAGAGAATGAGTATCGTTCCTGCACCTAGGGCAATAAATTTTCCTTTTAGGATTGTTAACAGAAGCGTTTATAGAATTAACACCGACTGTCTGATGTTGTTGTTGACTTGATTTGTTGTAATTAGGATTTGGTTTGTAGTTAGTTTGATTTGAATTATAGTTTTTATTATTGTAGTGATAAGAGTTTTGATTTTTGTTTGTGTTATAGTTATTTCCTGAATTAAACTTTGTGTTAGTATTGTAGTTGTTTTTATTTGTATAGCCAGAGTAACTTGCTTGAGTAGACTGTTTCGTGTAAGCAAACTCTCGAGCGAGCGTATCTGAAGTGACTCTAGGTGGTTCATGAAAATGTGCCAATCGTGATTGTATGTTCTCGTAGTTACGGCACAAATTCTTCAGGTCGTCAATGCTTGTAATTTTAGAAGAAGCTGAAAGCGTACTAGCGTAACACGGACGTATATTATGCAGAATAATCTCTAGCTTTTCTTCCTGAGAAATTGGTTTGTCAAGCCTCGAAAACATACCATGCATAATTGACAAGTACACGGTGATATTTTCATGTTCACCCTGTGTACGCATTCTGATTTCGGACATAAGTCTGTAATCATAATCGCTCTGACTAAAATCTTTTTTAAGTAGTTCGACAACTTCATCCCAAGTCGAGACGTTGTCTTTGATACAGCGGTACCAGTGCAGCGCATCCTCAATAAAAATTTCGTAAGCGAAAGAAAGCAGCTTTTTCTTATCGATATCTTTAGAGATAAGCAATTCATCAACTCTTTGAATAAATGAACGGACACAAGTTTTCCCAGAATATTTAAGTTTACCTACAGCGTCAGCGACGAACCTCGTATCACAACCAGATGTTGTGGCAGTTTCGGTATTAGAAGTTGAAGAAGTCTGTGTTTGTGATTTATAACTTAAAAATTCTTTATATTGTGCTTCAAACATAGACTTGCATTCATTGTAAAGTTTTGCAATCTCAGACGAATGTTGAATTCTTTTAATTCTGTAATAGACGTGGTTTAAAAGTGCCTCAGCGCGTGAATACGTGTTCTTGTCAGCCTTTGATTTTAAACTTTCAAGAATAACTTTTGATTTGACTAAAGATTCTTTTACAGCAATAAGATCTTCTTCAGGCTCTAAATGTGATTCAATAATTTCATCAGGGGCAGCTAATGGTGATAGCTTAACTATTTGCTTTCGTAGCTCAGCAACTGACGCTTCAGCTATGACACCTCCTCGAAGAGCAACTTCATATTCTAGTTCAGATTTTTGTAAGGCTAAATATCTGATAGGGTAGGTCATTTTAACGGAAATTTATTTAAATAAATTGCGTAAGTGTTGCAATACAACTAATTGATTGTAAAGCGTTAAAATTTGCGATAATCAGCTTAATATCAAACACTCAAAACAATTGATTGAAAAGCATAAAAATTTGCAATAATCAGCTAACTCTTATCAACGGATCATGTAAAATGTTAAAAATTAAAATAAAAGATGACTAGATACAATTCCTTAAAAGAATAGACTCAAGTTCCAATTTAAAATAAACAATAGTAAGAAATAACAGTAATTATAAAATATGTAGGTAGGTTTATTTTTTTTTTTTAACTTGTCTCGAGCAATTTAAAACACAGTAGTAAGAAATATCAGTAACTTTCAAAAGATATTACAAAATCTATTGACTAGAGCGAAAATTTTTACTAAAATTCTACTTATGAAACCAACACCAGAGATAACTACAACAAACCAATAACAAACCGAACAAACTCAGCTCAATTTAATAAGTGGGCGCCATTGTGACGTTGTTAGACGTCAACATTAAATAGTTACTAGTTAGATTTAGATTTTTAAATAAAACTAGCGAATAAATTAAAATATGTAACTGTATTGTTCAATTAAAAAAAACAGGTAGAATAGAACCGGGTCGCGGGTAAGCGAATTGTACTGAGTTCGTTCGGAACGTTAAAATAGTATCCACTTCCCTGGCTGTTATAGTGATCGATGACGTCACGGTCCGGGCAGTCACGGTCCGGGCAGTCACGATAGTGTCGGCTCCAGAACCGTAGGCAGCAAACGGAATATTAATAAGGGGCTCGAGCGTAGTCTCGTACTGGGACCCTGGAATTCCCGGAAATTGGACGTTTTAGAAGAAGTCCGATTTCGAGCATGTGACTGCAACATCAATTCTTGTCCCGGAATCGAAGCGTAGATGGCGAAGTGGAACCAAAGCATGAAATAATGATCAATGATGTTGCGATCACAAGCAAAATCAGCTGATACACTTACATAAAATCACCGTTATACGGTACAAAGTTCAAAACATAGAAAGAAGCATTTGGCCGACACATACAAGACATGGTTCGCCAAATATGTAGTCTATATGTGGAAATTGACAATTAGCTCAAAAGCGTAGCTAACTGAATTAAATTAAACAATATAAAATCAACTATACGAAAATAACGAACATGTAGGTAAGTAGGTAGGTAATTTAACAAGTCACAACGGAACAATTTCGTGATAAAATAGGTAAATCACATATAATTCATCAATATCTAGATGTTCGCTATAAATCTACTAGGTAATCTACAGTTTCCTAAATACAACTACACTAAATACGGACTAAGATTTCTACGTACTTAGGTACTACAATAATATGCAACACTTACCCAATCTGGGGTTACACAAATCACTTTTTGGTAAGATTAAAACATGTAGAACGTAATTAGGTTTAAAGATACTTATACTCGTAAGATTCCTTAATAGTAGAAAGTAAAAAATGTAGGAAGTCCGTTTCAATGATTTAGGTAAATCGGCGACAAGGCGAACGTATTCACACGGCTAGTGTAGGCGCTCGATTGACTGGTCAGCTGGAGGTCACCTTTAAAACCCGGCCGTTAATACGAACCTAGCCGATAACATCCGAGTAGACCCGAACGACTCGCGCGCATAGAAATGCATCGAAAGACAATTCGTTTCACGGTTTGATAGTTTATAAAGTAATGTAAATGTAAAATTATGTAGATATTCATTATTAATAGGTTAGTTCGTTATAATTCATTTTTATTGTAAATAGTTAGATTCTAAAATTATTACTTTTAATAGTTTTTTTATGTAGGTTACTATGACAGTGTTACACACGTATTGGAAGTTAAATACGGGGCATTAAATTGCATATTACATATATTGGCAGTTATATACTGGGCATTAAATTGCATATTACACGTATTGGAAGTTAAATACGGGGCATTAAATTGCATATAACACGTATTGGCAGTTATATACTGGGCATTAAATTGCATATTACACGTATTGGAAGTTAAATACGGGGCATTAAATTGCATATTACACATATTGGCAGTTTTATACTGGGCATTAAATTGCATATTACATATATTGGAAGTTAAATACGGGGCATTAAATTGCATATTACACGTATTGGCAGTTATATACTGGGCATTAAATTGCATATTACACATATTGGCAGTTATATACTGGGCATTAAATTGCATATTGTCTTTGAATAATTTGGCATATTGGCAGTTATATACTGGGCATTAAATTGCATATTGTCTTTTAATAATTTGGCATATTTGCAGTTATATACTGGGCATTAAATTGCATACTATCTTTAATAATGTGACATGTAAGCAGTTATATATTGGGCATTAAATTGCATATTGTCTTTTAATAATTCGATATATAAGCAGTTATATACTGGGCTTTTAATTGCATACTGTGTTTTCAATAATCTGATAAACAAGCAGTTACAAACTGAGCATTAAATTGAATATTGTCTTGTTAATGATGCGATATGTTATAAACGGTTACAAACTGGGCATTTAATTGCATATTGGCTAATAACTGTGCCAATAATGAGATACATACGAGCAGCTACATACTGGGCATTAAATTGCATATTGTCTTTTAGTAATTTGACATGTAAACAGTTATATACTGGGCATTAAATTGCATATTGTCCATTCAATAATCTGACAAACAAGCAGTTACAAACTGAGCATTAAATTGAATATTGTCTTGTTAATAATGTGATATGTTATAAGCGGTTACAAACTGGGCATTTAATTGCATATTGGCTAATAGTTTTGTCAATGATGAGATACATACGAGCAGCTACATACTGGCCATTAAATTGCATATTGTCTTTTCAACAATTTAAAATATGAGCAGTTACTAACTGGGCATTAGATTGCATTATGTCTTGATTATGTCAATTATAAAATGAGGCATAATTGGAGCAGTTGTGAATTCCAACTGAATTATTAATTGGTCGGCTCCAATGGTTGGAACGGCTTACTCCTCACCAGTAAACAAATACATAGAATTACCATTATATGCATGTTTATGCAGGTAACATGAACAATACCTACATAATTATTTAACAATTCTGTAAACTGAATCAGCTTTCATTTCCTTTTGTTTAATATGTAGGCGTATGGAAAAATGTGTAATTATTAGACAAAAATGATAGTTAATCGTATGTTCATATTTGTTGCATCAATAATATTATGAAACTCAAAGAATAGCCACGCATAAACAAAATATAAAGAGAATAAGGGAGTCTAGATACGATAGCACAGTGGTCTATGCATTGGATTCGTGCTGCTTCTGATGTTTGTTGTATGTAAATACAATTCATGCTTGGTCCGTTCCAAAGGTGCGGGTTTAAATCTAGCTCGCGTCTTAAAATATTTCTCATATATTTTCAGAAAGGTTATATGCGTGGGCGAATGACATGTGTTGTTTTGAGCCATGGTATTAAAGAGTGCAAGGAAATGGATAATGATATGATACGATTCGGGAACCGATTAGTGTGAAGTATAAATGACAAAATGCTTCCTTGTTTAGTTGAAAAGAAGTTGGATTTCAGATTCACACACATTGTTTGACAGTCAAGTTATCTTTATAAGGACATATGGTGACAATTTTATTTTGTCCCTAAATTCAGTTTAAACATGCTGAGTGTTTGGAAAAGGTATGATAAGAAGTACCTACCTACAGTTTGAAATTTAAATAGTTTGATACCTACCTTACAGTTTTCAATACCACTGGTGTAGTTAGGGAGCAGGTAAATTCTGGCACTTGTAGCGAGAGTACCCATTACTGTACATTTCCTACTTTAATTAATACATACCCACGAAAAGGTAAATTATTCTGGAAGGGTTTATTTAATGATCATGTCCCTATTTCATTATGTTTAACATACGTACTTTGAACAACGATGCCACAGCATAAAAAAAAAACTTGTGGACATCGGCGTGTAGCTAGTATATTGTGTTGAACGATTTCACTTAAATTGGAAGGACCGGTACATAGACAATATGCGTACTTAATACATCTTTAAGTTATATTGATTCTCCTCTATGGGCCAAGACAACCACAAATAATACCTACCAACCTATTCCAAGTGCCTAAATCAAGACAATGGGATCAAGGATTATTTCTTCTTCTTGTCGTGTTAATCAATAAATAAATAAAGCTCAAGAAGCAATCGATTTTAAAGATAGATTAGATTCATTTATTTCACTATAACATACAGATATTAAATGTCATTATAATGTCAATATAAAATTACATGCTAAAGTGATCGTCATACAAAATATAAAATTTACATATTTGTAAACTCAAACGATGAAAGAAGTATAATAAATGTCAAAATAATAAAACAGTAAAACTAAAATGTCAAATTAATAAATTCGTTTACAGAGTATAATTCTTTATCCAACAAAAGATTTTTAAGTCGATGACAAAACGTATCGTTATTTGGTTCATTTTTTAACTCTTCGGGTAGATACTCATAGTATGTTGGGCCGATTACACGCGGGTTCTTTGTAGCTAATGTGGTCCGCCGTTGCACTACATTGAGCCTACCGGTGTTTCGCAATTCGCGTCCGTCATATGTTCGACGTTCAAAACTGGATATGTTGCGTCGGACGTACATTAAGACTTCATACATGTATAACGAATACAGGGTCATTATTCTGTGCTTTCGGAATGAGTTCCTACATGTTTGTCTGGGCTTTAAGCCTTCAATTGTTCGAACAGCTCGTTTCTGTAAGATAAATACACGGTCAGAATCTGTGGAGTTACCCCAGAGGATTACACCGTAAAAAAATAAATAAATAAATAAATCTTTTATTTACCAAAACATTCAGTAATACATATTCATTATATTCTGCCAAACCGCACAGCAGTTTGTAGGCAGTATACAGCTCCCTCTAATTATGTTTAGGTATACATACATACAGCGTGAATTTGTAGTGGTTTCGCACCCGAAGCCCAGTGATTCTGCTCATGATAACAAGCAACTTTCCCGAAGAAAAAAATTTTTTACTCGAAAAAAATTTTTCGCCTCTCCATAGTAAAGTGGTCACGTGATCGACTCATTTTGTATGGGGAGGCGAAAAATTTTTTTCGAGTAAAAAATTTTTTTCTTCGGGAAAGTTGCTTGTTATCATGAGCAGAATCACTGGGCTTCGGGTGCGAAACCACTACAAATTCACGCTGTATAACAACATACGATACGAACGATAACAACGTACGATATCAAACTATGGAAATATGCGTAGTATGATTGTTTTAATACAGCTGTTGAAACGAGAGGTTTTAGCTTCCTCAGTGCGTAAGTAGCACTACTTAATTTGTCGCAAAGAGACTGCACGTGAAATTTCCAGCTTAATGTAGCATCAAGAGTGAATCCTAAGAATTTACAATGCTCGCACACTGGAATAGGGCTGTTTATTGATATTGGCCGAGGTACTGTTCTTCCAGCAAAAAGAACAACATTTGATTTTGTTAGATTTAATATCAATCCGTTACAAGTAAACCAGTCTTTAAGATTTTCGCATACCTGCACAATTTTTCTATTTAATTCTTCGTAGGTACGCGCACATACAATAACAGTCGTATCGTCTGCAAACAAGGTTATTAAACCGTCTGTGATAAAAGCAGGTAAATCATTTACGAAAGCTAGAAACATGGTATTGCCAAGTGCTGAGCCTTGTGGAATACCAATTGTGATCTCTCCAGCAGCTGACCTGAGCTTTCTACCATTACTAACAATTTCTACAGTTTGCTTTCTACATGTCAAGAATGAAGTGAGGAGACTCAACTCATTTTTCGTAACTCCATATTGTTTCAGTTTTTGCATAAGCAGACAATTATTTATAACGTCAAAAGCTTTAGAGAGATCACAGAATATTCCGGCTACTTTATATTTATCGTCTATTGCGGTTATTATACAATCTACAATTTTATGTCCTGCCGCAGAAGTAGACCTATTTTTCCTGTATGCATATTGACAGTCTGTGAATAAATCATTTTTCTCAAAGTGCTGCATTAAACTAGTTGAAATCAACGACTCAATGATTTTCGACACACTTGGAACAATCGTAATGGGTCTATAACTGTCCACTTTATCCTTTTCGCCTTTCCCTTTGTATACTGGACACACGCGGGTACACTTTAAGACATCAGGATATAGACCCATAGCGAACATTTCATTAATAAGGGACACTAAGATATCCGAAATAACCGGCCAGATTGATAAAAGGATGTTCACGGATATGTCATACAAATCCAAAGTATTACGAGTTTTCATCATTGACTTTAATACCTTATTTATCATCTCAAGTGAAACTTCAGGTAGGTTGAACTTCGGTACATTTAAATTTGATGTAAATTGGTTTAAGTAAAGTATAGATAAATCATTACTACATTGTAGTGAAAATTTTGAGGCAACTGTTAGAAAATGGTTATTTAGTTTATTAGGTATTTCACTATAGGGCACTTTTCTTCCTTGATCTTTTAAGGTTATCGTACTACGCTTGTTTTCTCTAAATACAACTTCGTCGTTTATAACTCGCCACACCTCTTTTGAAGGATTTTTTGCTTCTACCAGGCGCTTTTCTATGTGTGATTTTCTGTCACGCAAGCTGGTTGTTTTGATAAGGTCTGCATAATAATTCACGCACATAGATATCATTTCATTACTGGGATATTGCCGTTTAATTTCGCAAAAATCTTCAAAACTTTTAAGATAAGTAGAAAGTTCATCACTCAGCCATTTTAATTTATTTTTCCTTTTAAATATTACTTTTTTTATTGGAAAATGCATGTCCAAGTAGTAAGATAATATGTTAAATAAATTTAAAAATTTTTCATTAATATCAATGTCAGATTTGTATATAAAATTCCAATCGTAATTTGTAATGTCAATATAAAATCGATAAATTGATTCGTCCGTATATATTCGTCGTTCATTATAATTTGGACACATTTTGGATTTCAACTGTGTTATAATATTTAATTTAAATAATTGAGCATTATGATCACTAATAGCTGTGTCAACAGGGCACGCAGTGACGTTGTCATCACAACACGATATTATTCCGCAGTCTAATGATGTACTTGTATTTTGCGCTACCCGTGTTGGAAAGTCAACAATATTTTTTTAGGTTAAAGCACAACAGCAAGTCATCTAACTTACGTTTAAGGCGGTTATCTGTCATGTAATCAACGTTAATGTCACCGACCATAATGAATCTTTTGTTTTCGTCAGATAATTTACATAATAATGATTCCAATGTTGTCAAAAAAATTTCAATGTCACATAGACGTGATCTGTATATTCCTATAATAATTAATTTTAATTCAGTCATTTCTATTATAGTGAATTCACAGTGGTATTCAACGGCTAGCTTCTGTAGGTCATTTCTTTGTTTATATTTCGACCCGTGGCGCGCATACAGCGCCACTCCACCGTGCTCGATACGCGTGCGGCAAAAACTGTTTGCGAGCTCGTAGTTATAGATACCCACTCGTTGAATCTCACTGCGCTTGCACCAAGTCTCAGTGCAAGCTATCACGTCAGGTTCATACTTATCAGCTAAAATATCTAACAGTCCTGTTTTACCGGTTATAGAACGGACATTTTGGTGAATAACAAAGAATTCCCTTGTATGTAAACAAAGTCTCGCGACCGATGAACTTGAGTTACCAGTGATTGAGGTTATTTTTTCTTCATTATTGTGTGTGGGAGCTTGGCGTTTTTTGTGCAAACGGTGTTGAAATATCTGATCGAGACGCCTTCAGGCCACAAGCTTGGTTTACGTATAAGTACCGATTTTGAAGCAGGAACATCTAACTTGAACGAAGAATATTTTCCTCTAGTAGGCAGTTGTTCGTATTTCACATTATCAAGACCAAGCTTCGTTTTTAAGTGACTTGTAATATCATTAGGACGTGTTTCCTCACTGAAGTTAAACAAGTGCAGGCTGATGATCCTGGGTGGTGCAGCACGGAGTTCCTGTTTGTTGTTGTGCGTTGTGGGATAGAAAATACGCGAAGATGACGGAACATCAACGCCGGCGTCAGCAGCACGTACAGGAGATGATGTTACCAGTGGAGGGCAAACCTTCTGTAGGCAGTGACGGCTGTCTAGCCGTGATGCAGCAGCTGCATATGTTGGTGACGATGATTTTACCGTTTTATGCAGGTCTATGATGGTATTCTGTGGACTTTCGGCTGTAGTGTTGATTGTACAGAGTCCCTGTGGCCCAGAGTTGTTCTGGGCATTGTTGGTGATACGTAATATTGGTGGTATTCCGTTAAAAAACAACCCAGTGACTGATTCAGGTGATGGAGGTACCGAAGGAGTCATCGTCTTTTCTGATACAGGTAAGTGGTTTTTCTGTAGATACTCTTGTATTTCTGTTATTTTAGTAGTTTGTGATCTAATCATTTCTTGTTGTCTCGTGATTAATTCAGTGCTAGTATCTATTTTAGCTTCTAAAATAGAAACAGTATTTTCCAATTTCGTTATAACGGCCACTAACCTGTCGATCGCCGTATTCTTTGGTGGAGCCATTATTTCGGGAAAACTTTAATCACACACTACTGTAGACACCTAAACAAGATATTACTTAACTTTCGTTACTGTTTAGTATGTTTTAATATTTAAAATGAATAAATATACACAACAGATTCAAAATTGGTTGTTTACACACCAGCGCCCCCTGGTGAAAAAAATAATTAAGTAAATAATTTTACAATGTTTGAAATAAATTATGTGGTTTGTCCATTTACAACGATAAAAAAAAAACTAACCTATCATTCTTAATAGGTACCTATTTAAAATTAGTGCATACTCAAATATACTTTGGTTGGTAAATAGCTTGGTTCCTGTGAAAGGCTACAGAAATTGGAATAATAATCCGGTCACCTAGTAGGATCTTAAAAAGAGAACTATTGAAAAGCAGTTTTAATTTAGGTTTTCTTATGTAACTTTCCTGTAAAGCAACAAAATACTATTTAAAAGCGTTGTAAAAATAAGGATACCTATGAACTTACGAAAACGTAATTAGGTATATTTGCTTAAATAAATGAATAGTTCTGTCTGAATAATGTGTCCCAATGAATTAAAAATTTAATGGAAAAGTTGATTTGTCGACATACACGGTACAGGTAAGATAATAAAATCAACAAAGTGGACAAGCAGCAATTCCACAAGAAATTTGTGAGCAAAGGTTTTAAGAGATTAGAAAAAAAAATAAACGTGGTATAAAAAAGGGGTGCTGTTCTTTTGTGCAGCGGCAAATGTATAAATAATTCATTTACAAAATTGATACAACAGAAAGAAGTCTTAAAAATAAAAATAAACAATAATATTAATTCCTTAAATTTGACAATAAGGTTTGAAAATTTATCAGTAACATAAAAAATAGTTTTCGATAAACATTTCGAGTTTAATTCTGGTGAGATTCTACATTCAGATTAAAGGTACCAGTAGTTGAATTAGATTGAAAAATAACTTCATTTGATATCGCCATCTTATTAATTTATGTCAAATTGTGACAAAGCACTTTATTGCGATCAGGAGAACTTTAGTTTCCTTTTTATATGGGAAAAACACCATGGTAAACAGAGATCATTCACCTGAAAGCTATCATTAGCCTATCTATATTATAAATGATTGATGTCATAATTGCCACCGTGCTAACAGAAATAATATAGAACAATAATAGTTTAAAATACTTATTCTTATCATAATAGTCTTGGAAGATGTGTTGGACGCTCGATCCAGACGTGGTGGGTTGGAGTTCAGCAGGTACGTGCAGAGTAATGAGCTGAATTGATAGATCGACTTTCCGAGGAGTTCCTGGTTTGAAACAGCCAGTTTGTATCATCACCACACATTTCGATGACATAGGTGTGCACCATATAAATATGTACTTTCAAGAGTGCGTTTTGTATGTCTGGGTATAGATCATAATTTTAATAGGTGTAATTAGAACACCAAGAATTCGTTGACCCTGCAAACCATACGAAAAAAAAGAAAAGAAATTATATACCTATAATAAATAGCTGAAGAACTTGTTATTGTTCTGGATTAGTTGTAATATTTAAAACCTTCATTTAATTTGAATAGTCTTTGTATTTTTCTTTGTTTATCACCTGCAAACCTATGGAAACCAGTAGTGTGAAATAAAAATATTAAGAAAAAAGGTAGAGGAAAGACAGGTAGTGGTGTTTCTCACTCTTGCCTTCCTCTCAAGGCTTTAAAGTAACACAGGGCTTAAAAGTAAGGTCCTCCTGGAGTTTCTGGGTTGGCTGCTGTAGGCAAGCTTCATTGGTCAATAGTTGTTGTAAGTCCAAAACAAGGAGACGGGGCAGATAAGAAGAAACGTAGTACATTTGAAGAATATACAAGGAGACTGGAAAGTGTTAGACATAAAGAATAATTTGGGAAAAGATAACATTTGCAACAGTAGTGGAGAGGTGGAGTAACTTAGGAAACGATGAAAAACTATTTTGTAGAAGGTATCTCTAGAAGCGTATTATGATTTGATAATTTCCGATTCAAAGGTATTTTATAATTTTAATTCGGTAATTTATGAACGATATAAAAATCTAATTAAAATAGGGAAGGGATGTAGTGTATAGCCTTTGTCTCGAGCGTGCATACTCAGTCTGCAACCGACCGTACAGCGAGTAGGATGTGCAACGTGGTGTGTGCGTTGGCGAGCCAAATAAAGAGCTTAACAACTAACATCAGCGACGCTACAGTTTTGTTCGCTGAAAGTTGTTAAGTTCAGTATTCGGAAGGCTGTCCCTTACAACCTGTATAGTATATGAGATTTTCAGTTGTTCATTTACAAGAGAGATTCACATTCTTCATGGTTTTAATACCGTTATTTATAAGCCTCTTCAACTAAACTATGTAAAGGAGTAAGCTTAGCAAAGTTTTAAATTACGATTATATTTTTCAGATAACACCGTGGACTGTAAGAAGAAGACTTAGGGATGGAGGCCTTAAATGCAGGAGGCCGGCAAAAAAAATCAAATTAAGTGCTGTTCATAAACAAGACAGAATTAGTTTCGCTTTACAGTATTTAAATTTTGACTGGCAAAATAATATTGTTATTTTCGTAGATGAAAAAACCTTTCAAACAACGGATGACGGCAGAAAAATCTTATGGCGATTTGACCACGAGAGGTTTGAAGAAAAAAATACTCTACCAAATCGGTCGAGTGGACGCGTAAGTATTGGGCTTTGGGGCTGGATGAGCTCTATGGGTTCTGGGGAGCTAGTGGAAGTTAGCGGTCGGATGAATTCCTTGGACTACATCGAAATATTGCGAGATGTGTTGATTCCGACCGTGCGACTTCACTACCCCGATAACAGCAGCGTCCACAACTCTCATATCGTCCAGCGCTGGATCGGTTCGCAACCTGACCTGCAATTGATACCATGGCCTTCAAAGAGCCCAGATCTGAACCCAATAGAGAATTTATGGGGACTCATGGTTCTCAATTAGGACGCAAGTGAAGTCCGGAACAGGGACGACTTATACGCGCAAGCGTTTCGCACGTGGGAGTATAATAGAGGATCAGATGCGTGCTGGAACATGGTGACTGGAATGAGAAATAGATTAAATGCTGTATTGGATGCTAATGGGGGTCCCACCAAATATTAATATCATACGGCATTTAATTTATTTGTCATCTTTTGCTTGTCCAGCACACATCTTATCCTCTCGTTTACTGTTTTAACATCTTATTTCTTTCTTTTTTCTAGGCTTCTCTTGTAGGATTTGGGTTCTTTTAGGTCATGGTGTAACCTAAGAGGACTTCAACATCTTTTTTCTCACAGGCAGGTTACTCACGTTGTCAAATCACCGTAAGATTTTCTGCATTCATCCGTTGTTTAATAGTATTTTTCTCTTTAGAAAAGAAAATTGTGAATCACAACTATATCTTGACCTAGCAACCCATACCAGTATTTTGATGGCTTTAAATTTTATTTAATTATAATAGGTAAATTATTGTAAATATTGTAAATGATTAAATACATCAGTTAATTTTAGTTTTAAGTTTCGTGTAAGGATGATTTTGGTTGTATTTTATGATTTGTTGATTTTTTATTTCGTTAATTCGCAACAGAAACAAATACAGGGAACGTTGAAACTTGGCCTATAAATAGAGATAGTATTTTTCTCTTGGGAGAAGAAAAGCGTGGAGCACAACTATATCTTGACCTAGCAACCCATACCATTGTTTTGGTGGCTTTCACGTAGGTAAATTATTGTAAATGATTAAATACACCAGTTAATTTTAGTTTTAAGTTTCGTGTAAGGATTATTTTACTGTAGACAAGTTAATTATATGTATGAAAATTGTTGATTTTGGTTGTATTTTACGATTTGTTGATTTTTTATTTCGTTAATTCGCAACAGAAACTCAAATACAGGGAACGTTGAAACTTGGGCTATAAATAGAGATAGTATTTTTCTCTTTGGGAAAGAAAATTGTGAAGCACAACTATATCTTGACCTATCAACCCATACCATTGTTTCGGTGGCTTTCACGTAGGTAAATTATTGTAAATATCGTAAATGATTAAATACACTTGTTAATTTTTGTTAAAGTATCGTGGAAGGATGATTTTACTGTAGACAAGTTGATTTTATGTATGAGAATTATTGATTTTGGTTGTATTTTATGATTTGTTGATCTTTTATTTCGTTAGGTGATTCGCAACAGAAACTCAAATACAGGGAACCTTGAAACTTGGCCTATAAATAGACATAGGGCTATAAGTTATTATTAAAAATATAAAACTTTTTTTAATACAAATAACGTAGTAATACTTTTTTTTATTTTCGTAAAATATGGATTCTTGACAGAATATAACTTAGTCGTAGCCTATCACAGAATTTTAAAATAGCTGTCATGTCACTATGAGAGGCTGGGCCTAGATAAATACTAAAGAGAGACGACAGTTTCTATTTTTAATTCTTTAATAGGCTGACTATATTTCATTCTGCCGTATAAAAATCGATATTTACGAAAATAAAAAGAAATGTTAACGGCTTTATTTGTGTTAGATTTTTTTTTCTTTTTTTTATAACTTAATGACCCCTCTCTCTTTATAGGGGCCAAGTTTAAAGGTTTCTTACATTTGGGTTTCTGTTGCGAATTATTATTACTTGACTGATTGCCATTACCTACTTATTCGTTTTATAGTTTTTACCACCTAGATCGGGTAAAATTATTGTCAAAATAGCTAGTCTGTAGTCTTCGTTCAACATTGATGACACTTTAGAATTACGAAATATAAGTTTACTTCAAATATATTTTGGTGTTTTACTTACTTTTCCTTAAATATATTACCTTTAAGTTTAGAGCAACAGCGAGATTATTTTCAAAGTATGTCGCTTACCTATCTCTATGCTGAACGTAAATAAATGTCTGTTTAGCAATCAGTTCAAAGAATATCCCAAATAAGCTTTAGCTCACTGTTGGTCTCGGGTATCGAATCACTTTTTAAGACAATTTTAATTTTGACACAAACTATTAGGGCTCAGGTAAAGAGTTATCTCTAGAACTACTCCTAGTCAATTCAAAAAGTATTTCATAAATAAAACATTACATATTATTTTGTAGGCAAAACACGAAACTGTGCATTCAGACCACGAAACTGAACAACTTTCGCTAAGGAACACAGGTTGAAATATGAAGAAAAAACATCTCTTATACAAAATGCGCAATCAGCTTGTGCAGTTTTTATAAGAAGTAAAATATTTTTCATCGTATTTCAACCTTATTATATTCCTAGGCGAAAGTTGTTCAGTTTCATTGAGTCTGAATGCATAGTTTCAAGGATCACTGTGTATACCCTAACACCCTGTAGGTATACTAACCAAAACTACAAAAACATTATGAATACAGTCGAGTTTTATTAATCATTGATTAGCAAAACTCCCAAAGTTCAAAATATAGTTAAATTATTCATATAAAATTTTCCCCAAGGCGACATAAATATGCACAAATTTTTTTACTCTCTTTTTTTTATTTATCACTTTTTTATTTTATCATTAATGTTAATATATAAAGTTCAATAAGTAGAAATAATAATAATTAAATAATAAATAATATTCTTTAGTAGGTGACGATTACTTCAATAAAATAAAATCAAAGTAATACTTATTTCAAATTAAGATTGCGAAGATACGAGTAATTGGAAAGAAGAAACCAAAAGTAAAAAACGATTCTTTTATTTTCTTAACACAAACAGTAAAATAAAACCAGTTATGTTAACTGCAATGACACGCACACTATTATATAGGTAGTTCATTTATTACACAACGCACACGCTAACACAAAGCGCTGCGGCACAAAACAAGTGAAGGCGGAAGAGAGAGAAACATACCTATCCTTATCATTCAATTCTCCCGTTCAACTTCGAATGGGGCAAAGTCCAATGTGTCAAGCTTGATGTGCTCTTGACTGTACTACCTACCTAAATTAACCACGCCTTTTCGTGGATTATAGCTACATAGGAAGGGAATTTTAGAACAAATGATAAACGAAATAAATGGTAGTTATAAATGTACTTGATTATTCAAAGAAACAGCAGTAAAACAGTTACTAATCCAAGCAGAGTTGAAAATACAGTTATCTACATTTAAAGACAAGAAAATAACACGTTTACAATGAGATTTACTTCTATTACAACAACATATTATCACAAAAAATACACATTAATATCAGATCACACTGTTTATTCTACAAATATTCAGTACACTTTTTACATTACCATTGTTATTGATATAATTTAAGCCTATTTACAATAATAAAGATACATACGTTACCAAATCACAGAATACTTATTTTCACTACAACTTTCTTCTTCGATGGTCAAACTAGGAATGCGCTCGCTGCCCGCTACACTTCGCTTGAAAACTCCGTTAGAAATTTAAATTCAAACCGTTGACGTCGTCGCTCCCACCAACATGGCTCCTATTGGCTGCATTATGGCTGCGTTCAATGCTAACCTTTTTAATTTACTAACTTGGAATATCGTATTTTTAGACTAAAGTGCTGCCATTTGCTGTGAGCGACAACATCCGGCCCTCCTGCCTACGCATTCGTCCTCGGATGCGTCAGTGTCTGGTGCATCTGCGAAGAACAACAAAAAACGTTACCATGAGGTTCATCTGTCATGCATAAAACGTTAACACGCATCACATAACCTAAGCGAGCTATTTTTCCACGAATAACTCTATTAGGGTTATGTAACAGTCAATAAATGGTGTAATTCATCTGAAAGCATTGTGCCATCGCCGGTCCCTACATTCAGATGATTTAGCATAGTGCAACGTCCGCTCACACACCCCACATACACAATTCGTACAAGCTGTTCCATCGTCGGCCAGCTCACTTCGTAACGGTTTACTCTAGGCGATGCCTTTGGCCAACCCTAGATTGCGCTATACCATCACTAAGTGTCTTACTAAAATTGTACACGTGTAGCCTTTGTGTTCGGAGCATATGCACTTGACTCGACACAAGTAACTGATAACATTTACCTCTTAAATTAAATGTTTTTGCTATTGTTGGTTATCTTAAGATTTGTAAGCTAGTTTGAAAAGATATGTAAATAAATACAAGTTTCCATACCTGACAACATCCAGAGGCCATCAACCCTATTACTCATTGGTCCATATCTGCTAATCTGATCCAGGGTTTCATGTTTTCAGCGCAAGTGGTTCCTTCATAGCGTTTCGAGGTCCTGTCTGCACCACGCATATCTTCTACTTTGTATCTGTCATGTCCTAAAATTTCTGTAACTTAAAAGGGTCCTTTAAACACCGGCAACAACTTTGTACTCTGACCGTCATTAGACTGGCTTGGAATTTTAATAACAACCAAGTCCCCTTTATGGTACAATGGCGCTTCTTTTCTTTTGGAGTCAAATGTTTGTTTTTGTGTATCGGCACTTTTTTTTATGTTCTCTTCAACACTTCTTCGTAAGGCTGTGACATCCACTGGGGTATCTTCAAGTTCAGTGGTGGTGTTATCAGCATCCATCTGAACTCTGTACCCAAAAAATACTTCACTCGGGACAGCAGAAGTTGTCTTGTTTATGGTGGAGTTTATACCCTGTTGGATGGTGGTGATATGTAGATCCCATTTATTGTAGTCTGTATTTGCCCCCATACTACGTAAAGCTTCTAAAATCGTTTGATTATACCTTTCTACCTGCCCGTTCGAGCGAGGCATGGCGGTAGCAATTACATGTTGCCTTATACCTTTGTCTTTACAATAATTTACAAAATGTTTGGAGGTGAACGCACTTCCCGCATCGCATATCAATCTCTTGGGGTTACCGAAAATTTTGAAAATCTTGTTTAATTCATTTGTGACCGTGATACTTTTAGTATTTCGAACTGCAGAAATAAAAACAAATTTTGTAAAGGAATCAACCACAACCAGCAAGTATGTATTATTTTGGGTAGTTTTAACGAATGGCCCCAAATGATCGATATGCAACGTGTGAAATGGTTTTGCGTATTTAGGAATAGGAAACAGTTTACCAAGTTTTTTTCCATGCACATTTTTATAATAAATACAGTTAATACAGTTTTTAACGTATTTTGTTATAACTTTTTTCATGTGTGGAAACCAAAACTTGTCTTTTACCCTGTCTAAAGTCTTATCCACTGCAAAATGACCTATATCATCATGGTTGGCCTTGATAATTTGCCAAATACACTGCTTAGGTACGAGCCAGCGCCTACCAAAATTTGTCCTACGATACACTTTGTTTCCTAACAGCTCGTAATCATTAAAAGTTTGTTTATGCTCATCGGCCTGTCCTGACAGTAAAATTTCTCTAATGGCGCAAATATTAGGATCTTGGAGTTGTACAGAAAGTAACCAGTCAGATTCTGTAATCTGCATCACACTTTCGTTGGTCATGGGAGTTGACTTAATTACCGGGTTCCTGCTTAAAGCGTCTACGTGTTGCATTTGGGTTCCCGGCTTGTGCAATATGTCAAAAGTAAACTCTTGTGTTTGAAGCACCCATCTGCCTATACGTGGGTTAACTTCCTGCTTGTCTAGCGAATATTTGACGGCGTTACAGTCTGTAACAATCTTAAATGTCGTACCCAAAAGATAATGCCTAAATTTTTGTAGCCCTACTGTAATAGCTAAAAACTCCAATTCAAAAGAATGATATCGTTTTTCTTCTTCAGTAGTCTGACGACTGTAAAAATGTACCGGTTTTTCTCCATTTTCAGTCGTTTGCACTAATATACATCCTACTCCATCCCTACTTGCGTCAGTAAACATTGTGACAGGCAATGTAGGATCATATATGGCAAGCGTCGCATCAGATAAGGCAGATTTTAAACTAGTTACAGCCTGATTTTGCTCATGTCCCCATTCCCAAGCAGCATCTTTCTTTAATAATTTTGTGAGTGGTTTGCAAAGTATTGCACAATTCTGTATAAATTTTCGGAAGTAATTAATAAGACCCAAAAACTGACGAACCTGATGAATGTTTTCAGGTGTTGGGTAATCTTTGATTGCTTCCAGTTTCTTTTTGCCTGGGCGTACACCGTCCACAGAGATCTCGTAACCAAGAAAATTTATACTATTTTGAAAAAAGTTAAATTTTTCTAAGTTAATAGTCAAACCGTTATCTTGCAAAATTTTTAACACTTCTTCTAGTACTTGTACGTTTTCTTCAATTGTCTCTGTTGCAATAAGTAAATCGTCCATATAGCATATAACACGATCAAACCTAAGTTTACCCAACACCGTATTCATCAGTCTTTGGAACACGGATGGACCGTTACACAAACCGAAAGGCATCCGAACAAATTCATAATGCCCGTCCTGCGTAATGAAGGCTGTCTTGGGAATAGAGCTTTCGTTTATTTTTATTTGATAATATCCGCTTTTTAAATCAAGAGCAGTAAAGTATTTACAACCTTTTAATCTATCTATCAAATCGTCCACGATAGGCATCGGGTATTTCTCTTTAACTGTGATTTTATTAAGTGCACGGTAATCTATGCAAAGTCGTTTTTGGTCATTAGGTTTGTCAGCTAAAAGTGCAGGGCTTGCATACGGTGAATTGCTTTCTCGAACAATTCCACATTTTATCAACTCTTCTACCATATCCCGTGTCTTGGCCCTTTCTGACTCAGACATTCGATACGGTCTTCGAGTAACTGGTTTGCTTGTGGTCAATTCGATATCCAATTCAACGCATGTTGTTGCACCTAAAGTCGACAAATCGTTAGAAATAACTTTAGGAAATTTGGAAAAAATGACATTTAATTTTGTGAAATGCTCACTGGAATTTGAACTCAACATTGATGACTGTATCAACAAAACTTGCTCTTTAGTAACCGATTGAAATGTTAAGCTGTTACCTACTCGCGTGTACATGATCTCACTATTTTCGGTAAAGTTTATACCTATTAAAACATTGCACCCCGATAAATTGTCAATAATATAGAACAAAATAGATAGTTCCACTTTATCTACTATAAGATTAGCTTTAACTGCCTCTTTGACTTCAACATACGCTCCTGGAGTAAAACCTGTCAAACGGACAGGATTATCTAATAAAAATGGACATACGTTTAAGTCTTTGGATAACTGAGACGTAATCAACGAACAGTCACTTCCCATGTCAACGAAAGCATTGCATCCGCACTTGTTAATGTACACTTCTTTGTAAAACTTCTCTTTAGCTTCCACAGTTTTGATCAATTTTACTTCAGAATCTTTTTCAGTTTTAGTGACAGGTTTTGATCTACAAGCTGCCTCTAAGTGGCCAGGTTTTTGGCAAAAATTACACTTCATATTGTTCGATTTTAATTTGCAGTTCAACTTTTTATGACCTGGCTCACCGCAAATAAAGCATTTAATTTTACTTGATGCGTTTGGATTTATTTCATTACTAAAATCTGTTTTCTTTTCAGAATTAGAGTGATAGGATTGAGAAAACTGACGTTTTGAACTTGAAGCCGAGCTATTCCTTTGTGTTGACTTTGATTCCACAGATGAATAGGTCTTTGAATGCAAAAAAGAAGCTAGATCGTCACAATACCGAAAACTACCTGCCTCAGCAGCTGTACTAATATTTTTATCACCAATTGAGCCAACAATAATAGAGATTATGTCCTGATCCGAAAAAGCTAATCTCATCCTATCAATTCTAGATTTCTGTTGAAAATAAAACTCATACAATGATTGACCTTCATTAGGTTTTATCTCCATCAGTTCTTTTAGCATGCTGTACATATTTCTTTTAGTTTCAAATGTATCTAACAAAGTAGAACGCCAGTCTTTCCATTTCCATGTAGTCCAGGTAGTCTTAGTCTTTTGCAACGAGTCATACCAAGTTTTTGCCGTATTGCGTAACTTTTGCAATGCCTGGTATTTAATAACCCTATCCTTCCATCCAAAAGCTTCGGCATTGGCTTCAACTACGTTTACCCACATTCGAATATCATCGACTAATGGATCAAACTCAGGAATAACTGAAGATAAAAGTACATTTTGACTCACGGTTGTAGGTGACCGGCGGCGCGATCGCTTTTTTGACGATCGTTTCTTACTTCTGCTTTTCCTGTTCTTGCCCGAACTGCTACTGCTCGTGCTGGATGGGCTGCTACTCGATGAGGATGTCGAGCTGCTCCTTGACTCACTGGATGAAGGAGCGCGCCGCTTACGTTTGCGCCTCTGGTTCCTGCCACTTGCACGAAACGGTGGCATAGCGAGTTCTTGTACCACTTCTGATATCACAAAAAATACACATTAATATCAGATCACACTGTTTATTCTACAAATATTCAGTACACTTTTTACATTACCATTGTTATTGATATAATTTAAGCCTATTTACAATAAAGATACATACGTTACCAAATCACAGAATACTTATTTTCACTACAACTTTCTTCTTCGATGGTCAAACTAGGAATGCGCTCGCTGCCCGCTACACTTCGCTTGAAAACTCCGTTAGAAATTTAAATTCAAACCGCTGACGTCGTCGCTCCCACCAACATGGCTCCTATTGGCTGCATTATGGCTGCGTTCAATGCTAACCTTTTTAATTTACTAACTTGGAATATCGTATTTTTAGACTAAAGTGCTGCCATTTGCTGTGAGCGACAACAATATTTTAAATATTAAAGAAAATTACTTAACTCAGGACTAGGGATACTTCCAGTTTCGCCGACACTAATATAAGAGAGATTTAATGCTCTGATGGAGCTTTTTATCATACAATATGAAATGAAGTTTGTACAGGTAGTGAGCAATACATTTATCCAATCAGGAACGAGGTGAGTGATATTAGCCACATATTGACCAAAAAAATCATTCTAGTTACATTAACCAATGAGCTACATTGAACAGCATCAAAATTAATACTTTTACATACGATTTGGTATATTTTACTAGATGAATCGATAACAATATTAATACAATATTTTGAACACATTATAAACCTTGCAACACATGTCATTTTTATGATTTTACTTCATACAATACTTTAGTTAATTACATTCTACAACTTCCGTTAGGAAAGAGATGAAATCAATACTATTACAATGAAATTTATTACTCCTAACTATCTATTATCTCTGAAATACAATTTAGCTATATAGCAATATTTTTAGACATATTTTCAGGTATTATAATCTATCACACGCGTCCAATACCGAAGCGCAATGTTCAATAAAAAGTAGGTAGATTATACCTGAAGTTGTAATATTGAAGTTAAATTACAAATATTTAAAATTATTTTCGAAAAATAAGTTTTCGCTCCGTGTGTTAGTGTAATCGTACTGGATTCAAAACTTTTCAGTAAGTGTTGTTTTGATTATTAATTCTTTCTGAGAAAGAAAAAATTTCAAGATTACCCACATGTTCTGTTCTTAAATTTGCTAAACGAATTGAAGTGTTTATTACAGCCTATCTTGCGGCCCGATACCTACAGTTACTTGTTTTGTATACAAAAACGTAACATGATAACGTAACGACCATGATTATGACCTATCGGTCGCACCCAGAACTTTAATAAAATGATGGAAAATTTAATAAGATCTAAACCTTTTCACCATATAATGACATTTTGTTTATGATAATTCCGACAAATGTTAGAACACTAATCGAGAGATTTTGAAACCTTTTCAATATTTTTTTTTGTAGTTAATTACTACAAAAGTTCATTACCACCTACACAGGCTTAAAATTTTAGCCTTCGTTTACGTCATACAATTTTATATTTTCTTACCTTCCGACAAACAAAGTAAAAATAAAAGAAAATAACAAATAAAGGAAAGTAACAAAATTAAACGTTACCGACGTATTAAGTATACGTGTGTATGACGTGTGTTAGATGTTTTTTCGTCTAATGGCGAAAGTTACGAGGGTAAGTAAAAATTGAAATATTTTTTTGTGTTTTAAACATTTATTACCAAGTGAATCATAGAACAACTTACGTCGGAATGGACTGCCAGTCAATTGCGACGGCAGTAACTTCGAGTTACCGCCTAATATTATTTACGATGTGTTACGTGAATGGATATGATGGAATGCGATTGTCTATCTATTATTATGTCGGGATTGACTGCGAGTCAATTGCGACGGCGTTAACTGCGAGTTAAGGCCAAATAATATTGACAATAAGCGATATCTACATAGATATGAACTGTGGGTTACCAAGTATCTATTGTTTGTCGGGATTGACTGCGAGTCAATTGCGACGGTGTTAACTGCGAGTTAACGCCACATATTATTGAAAATACGTGATGTATAAAGTTGCCTATTTATTATTATGTCGGGATTGACTGCGAATCAATTGCGACGGCCTTAACTGCGAGTTTTGGCCAAATAATATAGACAAAAATTGACATCTGAATATATTTTTACTGCGATTAAACTATCTATTGTCTGTCGGGATTGGCTGCGAGCCAATAACGACGGTGTTAACTGCGAGTTAACGCCAAACTATCTGTTAGTTGTCGGGATTGACTGCGAGTCAATAACGACGGCTTAACTGCGAGTTATGTAAAACCATATCAGCATAAATCATGCATAAAAATACAAGTTATCTATTTTCACGTTGGGCTCGACTTTGAGTCAATCGTAACGGCGTTAACTGCGAGTAAAGGCAAAATAATTATTACAATATGCGATATTAAAATTGCTATTGACTGAGAGTCAACTTTTTATTGTTACGGTCGGCATTGACTGAGAGTCAATTGCGACGGCGGTAACTGTGACTTAACGTCGAAATTCATCGTCAATGAAAACAATAATATCAAGTTCATCTATGTGTGTCGTCTGCGATACCATTGTCTTTAGTTTTCACAACAAGCCTTTTTGTTTGTTAACCATAACCAGAATATTTTTATTGTAAAATACCCACCTACTAAAATTTTATTTTTGGGTGCCAGTAATAGTAAAGGGAACAAAACCGTCTACGAGGCAAAAGATCATGCCAGCCCTGGACCAACCGACGCCTAAGGTCTGGACACCTGAGGAGTCTTTTAGACACCTTAGGCGTCTACGTCTGATACGCCAAACTTGTTCCCTATCATATTCACGACACACTGTCGAACTTTTGTACGCCTAAGTATATTGAAAAAAGGCATGCCTATTAGACAAGTACATACTTCTCAAATATCACCCAATACCGGTTGTAAATTATAACAAACACAGCTTTCAAGTTCGCTGTACTCTTAGTTTTGCTCTTAGTGACAATCCTTAGCGATTTATGTTTTTTTTTATGACAACGAGATCCGGACGCTGTAGCTATGGATACTTTATCCTTTGACCTGGACATTTTACGCGGTTCCGCCATTTTTTGTTTCCTTTTAAATTTGGAAAAAAATACTGATGACGAAGGCACCAGTATTTTGTGTTTTCACAAGGCCTTCTCTGCCTTTTAGCCCATCTTAATTATTTAAATCATATAAAATAAGTGTCCTTCAACACTTGAAACGTTTATAATCCATATCAGAGTATACTGTTCCTTTTTAACTAATCTTACAGGTCCTGCGAGAAGCATTCACGCGCCACTTGATCCTCTCGCTTGCACTGATGTTCAGTTAAGCTTCGCTGTCTGAGGCTCCTATTTAACAATATATGTCAAAATACGCTTTGGGTAACAGTTTGTCCCCAGAAAAAACGCAAACGTGTTTGATAGTCCTACAAACATCAACTATTGTTATTTTTAACAAAACAACGTGACGAGATGTTTGGTTCGTATGAAGAGCTGTACAGCAGCTCTCTTGACAATCATCGTTTGGCGTAATCTTTGCTACACTTATTACGTGATAGAATTGTAACCAATAATTGGTTTAAAACCTTCTTCTTCTTTCAATCACAAGCCTAATCGGCCTAGATATATAATAGTTACTCGGGACACACAACTAATAAGTAAATAAGTGTGTATCTAAATAGTCCCTTAATTTAGAAATAATGATATAAAATAAAATGAACAGATCAGCGATTTTACTATATGCTCATGGGGCACAAACATTTTCAATAATAAAAAGTGAATACTTATATTATTTTGCAAATAATGGAGTTGAGATAGCCATAACGTATTTAATCAAACTTCCACTGCGGGCTAAGATTAGCCAATATTGTTCTAATATTATTTAACTGAATATATTATGCACTCGTGTTCTGTCCATATTTTTGTTCAAAAAATAAAATCAAGAACTGCCAATAAAGGAAAATTGTAAATATCAATTAACATCCACGTTAATCAGCTTAAGGCGGTTACAGAGGCGTCATTTTCATACAAAACGTTTGACCAATACATGCTTAGACCACAATGGTGTTAAGTTTTCAAACAACATTAAAAAAATTCTAAATAAATCTTGTTTCCGCCAATCAAATAAAATTTGCGTTCAATCGGATATTAACGAAGTTATAAGGCTTTGAAAGATACACAAATATTATCCGTTTTCTCTGTGTGTGCGTATCAATTACACAACATAGATAAGTGTACGCTATTCACGTACAGTACGTTCTGAAATAAAACTCTACTCCGCCTTGTTTTAAGAAAATAAATATGAAATTTTTCTGGGTGCAATAACAAACACCTGTATTTTTTTCATTAAATTTTGATATGAAAATACTTATTAAAATGTAGTAAACCACTGTTTATTCACGATAGTTTCAGTTTTATTCCTAAAAAAAACGAAAAAATTCCAAGTAGTTTTCGAACGCACGCTTGCGAAAAAATCTTTTTTATCTGTGTTCTATTTGTGAATGAATTGTAGCCGAAGGGGAGTTGTGTAAAATGTATTATTTTGCGGCTAATTACATATTTTTCCCAACGTTTCGAGACCTATTTGCACCGGCGGCCTCACAAGGAACGTAAAATATTAGTCACGGATAAAGTGACTACGGGAATGTGAGGAAACCTGGCCATCAAAACAATCTGTAAAAGTTTGTAAATGCTCTGATAAACACAAACTGTGAACACAAAACACGATTACACTGGACGTAAAGTTAATCCTAAGCGATTGCGAGTTGGATTGTATCGATATCATGGGACAGAAACGACGTCGTAAGTATATAGTGGTTTTAGGTTATTTTCCTGAGGGCCTAGGTTGTTTTATTACAGTGTTTCTTTTGTGGCTTCGTCTTTTTAGACTCTAATACATAGGTACATTACGTACGTCACATACTAACGTAATAAACCTAATGTATGTAACGTAGGTACCTACGTTATATATCAACTCTTTATTTATTATTTTGCTTGGACGGGTTGTGTGTGACTTTTGACTAAATTGTATTTTGTCTTACTAGGAAACCAGTTGAAAATTTATCCACAAGTTGGAATAATACCAACAAGATCAACACAGGATCTACAAGATGTGGAGAAACCTGTGGGTACCTATATTGTAAGTGTTGTAGGCAATTGTGTACCTCTATATTATTTAGTAGACACCGCTACTAAATTTCTAATTGAATTCCAGGCTAAGATAAAAATATCTACGCTTTCATGTACAAGTATTGTAACAACACGTAACCTACCTAAATGGTTTATTGTTGACTGGAATTTATTTATTTTATTTCTGTAATAATTTTGGCCATGAATGCGTGATCGTCTAACTTCAACATCTAAAAGACCCATACATTGTGGATTGGTAATTAGATTTATTAAAGAAAAATAAGTTGATTTGTGGTAATATAGAAGAAACTGAAATAAAAAGTGAAAATAATTAAAATATAATAAAATTATTTAAAATAAAACATACCAATTCAGCCCGCTAGCTTGTGTGTGATGTCAAACCGAGCGGCGCAGACTCATCTCAACCGCGCGTCTCTTTCAACTTCTAGATGACCTAGGTTTCCTAGATTTAGACCTAATAGTGGGAAGTAAAATAAAATTAAGTGTGTAGTCTCTTCGTCTCGCGTTGCTGGAATAAAAGTGACTCAAAACCAGGGATAGGGTTTGGATGAAGACTAGAAAGTCTAGAATTAGGTTTCCTATAGATTTAGATTTTCAGAGGCTCCCTTCCAATTCCTAGCACCTCTGCTACCCATCAAATCCTTAGAACAATCCTACGCCCAAAGTATAAAATAGGTTACCTTGCAAACCATCACACACATTATTCCGATCATCTCAAAATAACAGCCATCTCCTCCTGCCTAGAATTTATCTACGATTAGTAAATTGCTTTATATCCATTTGATCCAAACGAAACAAAATTCGACACTCAATTTTAACGTGGAAGAGTGCTAAATATTGTCCCTCTATAATACAGGCTAGGCGACTTAGGAAATCTAACCAGTACTATATTCGTGGAACATTAGATAAAACCAATTTACTAAAATAATATTGTCTTATAATTGCATGTGTTATACCGATTAATTTTATTGTGTATTCATCGATATAACATTAGAATACCTACATCACATTTTAGCGTTATACATCCATCACCACCTAAGTGCCCTAATAACCTAGCATCAAATGAACCCAACCTAATTCTCACGCTGGCTCCATAAAACACAGGATTCAACTGCACCTAGATTTAACTCAGAAAACTTGTCGTTGATCACCCCAGCACCATCTCAGATGACCTATCATTTCAAGAGACCTAGCAAGCACTTCTAAAATGAATAGGTAGTAGGAAATCTGAAATAAACTCACCAACAACGAAGCCATAAATTCCCGGCGGGAAAGACACAAACACGAAGTCCTCTCGTACAATACCTGTAGCCTGTTCACTGCACTAAATGGAAATATAATTATAAATTTACATTACACAATTTTATACTTGTTTTAAAAAATAGTATTTGTTCCCTATTACAACGCCTGACGCTCTATTTTCTAATCAAAACCCTACTATTTATCACTAGTGTGCTATAATTGGGCGTCCGCCGCAAAAATAATTCGTGCACGTAATTCCTAATGTAAAGCCAGGCGTTGAATGTCTCAAACCCTAATGTTTAACACTAAAGTACTAGGTATAATCTGGCACTCGCCGAAAAAAATAGAAAATAAACTATTAATTTGTGCACGTAATCCCTATTGTAAAGCCAGGCGTTGACTGCCCCTCTCCTGTCTCTCTCTCTCATTCAAAATCCTGTGTTTGTTCCTTACAATTTTATACCTGCTGCGTCTCTCCTAAAATGAACCTTAAATCAAAACAGTAAAAATTACCAAAATTATAAAACAGTATTAATTTCGCTGCAGTGTGTTACGTCACTGCCTCGCTATGCCTTTTTTTCTTAAATTTCTAAGAAGTATTGTTTTTACAATAATACGTCCATGGCGTCTTTTTACCAAAATGAATCTAATTACAAGGCATTACAGTCCACTACGAGTGCAATGCTATTTTGTAAGCGAGAGGTCTATTTAGATGTACAGTCAAGATAACGTTCAGCTTGACACGTTGGACTTCGTACCATAACTATTTCAATCTCCGCAAGAGCTAAAGACATACTGCGAGTGTCAAGCTTTACCTGTCGTTGACCGTACTTGTTGTAAATTGAATATTGGTGAAATATTATAGGGTCTTATTTGTTTTAACTTAGTAAGTCTATATCATTTTATACGTTTATTATTAAATTTCTAAAACTGTGACGAATATGATCGTTACATCGCCCCTTTATTTCCGAGTTGGATTGATATTTGCTATAAATAGCAGAAGACAATGAGGAAATAACAATAGGAAAACTAAATTTGTGCTTGTCAATATCAAGATCACTTCAGTAGTTTTTTATTACTATTAATGATGTCATATCCCTTACACTAAACGTTTTAAATCATCTTACACAAGTACTAGCACTCCTGCTAATGATGTCTTGCCACATCATTTACCACTGCTGTCAATTAACCTTAATTTACCTTACGCCCCTAACTTTGAAAAATCTTTCATACTTGTACTTCTTATAAGAGTAATGTCTTCCTACATCATTCAACCCTTCTTGCAATAAACCTAGACAAGACAGACTTACTTTCAGATATTCAGTTCAGTAGTTTTTGCATGTTAGGATGTTGTTTGATGCTAAACGCCCCTAAGAATTCAAGAAATATGCATACTTTTTTTCTATTAAACCTAATAATATACTTCCAGTATTATTTAAATATACACTTAATACAATCTCATTTCGACTTTATCTCTGATAGGATTGTGTTTGTGTCCTATTGGAATAGTCGCATAAAGTTAAGACCCAATTCTGATTGTTGAATGGCTCAGTGGTAGTGCACTTGCTTACCGTGCAGTAAGTTTCGGGTTCGATACTTGATCGAAATCGATGTCAGAATGTAACTAATGATTTGAAGTCTGAGTATCTGTGTACTGATATTCTACACTTTTCTTGATAGTAACAATAAAATAAATATTTTGAAATTAACCGTAACTATTATTTCCTTGTCCGTGTGGTACCGGCAAAGAATAGTACCAATCTGACTCTACCCGAAGGTGTCATAAGAGGCGACTAAGGGATCATGAACCGGAAAATGGGCAGCAACATTTTTCTGTATATCGTCTCATCTCAACTGCGGTCACCAACAACTCTAGTCTCCAGCCGCAACGCTTACAAGTGCGTTGGTAAATCCCCTTTTAGTACCAAGCGTTTTTAGTGAAGGTCTGTAATGAACGTTTAACCGGGCGAAATATTATGAAGATGATTCTTTCCTAATCACAATAGCAAAAGAACATCGACTGTGGTGAAAACCTAAGTAGATAAGGCATAGCAGTAAGAAAAGAGCGTTTTCTCTGCTTCGTAAGGCATGTTAAGTCGTTCAAACGAGCTTGGTTTCCTGCCAGTAGTCATTAAACTATATCAAATATCTTTATAATAAAATTGTGCGATGGGCTGATTTTCGCAACTATACGTTAAGAAATGCCCTTAAAACTATTTACTGACTTGAAAAACTTCTGACTCTGACACATGTTAACTATTTAACTAACAATAGACTCCGTGGACTAGTGGCTAGAGTGCTCGGCACCCGATCCGTGGTTCCGGGTTAGTTTCCAGGTAAGGACACAGTTAAACAAAATCACATTGAGCAACCTCTCCAGTTTGGTTAAAACATTAATGAATTAATAATCTGGTTTTCCGAAAAGCACGATGATTCCGTGCTTCGGAAGGCGCGTTATGTTTTTGGTCCTGACTACTATCTACGGATGCAGTCGTTAATGAGCCATGTCAAAGGCTTTTGGCGGCACTACAACTCTGACACCAGGATTTGTGAGGTTGGTCATCGACCTTGAAACCCGCATGATGTGATGATGATAATGATGATGATGAACACAACCCATTAAAGTCCACTGCTAAACATATAGGTAATATTTTTACGCCCCTAATTTTTAACTTAATTTTTGACTCAAAGAAAAAAAAATGAAACTCAACAAGCAACAGGTATAAAATTCATACCGAAATTAAGTAATTTCGCCCCTATAAATCTTATTTCTCTGTTTATAATAAAAGCGACGTCATAAACTTACAGGTAGGTATGTATAACAAGAGATATTTTTTTTCTTTCAACTGGCGGAAGAAACCCACATTGAAATAAAGTTATCAAATTAATTAATTTCGCCCCTATGAATCTTATCCATTTGTTTATGATAAACCTACTGTCATTTCAACTTATTTCAAATAAAAAGAATTCTTTGAACGCTCAACTGCACTTAATTGTATTTTTCAAACTGCATAAAACTTTGTATTCAAACTGTGAAATGCTATCTCAAAATAATTAATTTACTAACAAAGAAAGCTACATTAGGTTCTTAGATTTAACAGAACTTAACATTTTACTCAAAATTTTAGGGTTCCGTCCCTCAAATTTGAAGATTGAAAAACCTCGTGTTATAAATAACGTTGAGATCCGTCGGTCCGCGCGTGTCATGTACAAAATATTGGTACCTTGGACTTTGGATAGTAATTTGACAAGTTGTGGTCAGAAACCTATTTAAACAAATAAAAGAATCAGAGTTTGAAAACAATAGCTAATTTAACTACCATAATACCCAATAAACCCATTCTCTCTACTACTACATATGTCATACCTATTAACTGAACATTCAAATACATCACCTAATTATGCGGCCTAAAAATCTTTAATATAAAAGTAAACAAACTACAAATATCCTTTGACGAATAATCGTCAATCAAACTCAAAACTTAATAATTTTAAATAGTACAGAACCCTATCGGAGTTTGATTTTCACACTTGTCCGACTACGAACTAGGTCTGGGAATCACCGAACTTCACCGAACCCACTCGTCTCACTTCGTCGTCAAGCGTCAACAAATTGCCACTTTTGTACCTATGTGTCAAATACGACCAAATTTATTACTTCAAAAGTGATTCTTAAAATTCTTTGAACTGAAGTGGATTACCTACCACGAGAATTCATTTGAGTTATCGACAACTTCAGAAAACTTAAGCACAAAATAATAATAAGTTGTTTAACGCGTTTTTGTTTTGAGACGGAGATCTTTGTTTTTGAAACAGAGGTTCCCAACCTTGGTCTATAAAATCTTGGTTGGTAAAACAGAGTTGATAAACTTGAAAACTAACACAATAAATAAAATTAGTTTTAAATGAGGAATAGTACTAATGCAAATAACTGAACGACTTTGTGTGCTGTTCAAATTCACCAAATAAATTTAAAATATTGCATTAATTAAAATTATGCTTGAGCAATTAGGTTTGAAACTTGTGTAATGTACTTTTGAAAACAATTCAAAGCTCAAATTCAATTTTTATTTATTACTTTTTTTTTTTGAATACATACTATCTTCATACTTTGGGTATGAGGTACTGTTCTGAACTTTTTCAAAGCCCGTACTTTTTTAAGTCCAAAAGTTGTAAACCACTGACTTGCGACGCACAAACATGTGTTACCAAAAAAAAAACTGACCTGCCCATGGTACGAAATAATAGAAAGTTAAACTGTGCCATAAAACTGTAAAACCCAAGGGTCCGTTTGTTTTTTATTGTTTGACTGATATGACCTGCTCCAAATATAGATGCCTTTTAAAAAAATAATGCTTCTATTCATTTTTAAAACTCATGTAATTTTACTCTGTTTATTACCTAAATATCCTTAAATTCAGATTGTTTTATACAGTTTCATTGAGGCAGTCCTATTTTTTTTTACATCTTATTAAAACCATTAAATTTAATGAGAATATCTAACCAAAATTTTTTTTTTACCTCTAAAAATCTATCTGCTTACTAAAATACCTATAATACCAATCTTAAAAAGAGTACTTAATACTCGCATGTTTGTACTAAGTACAGCCGACCGCATATCAGTGGCAAACTCCGACCCTGAGCGAATCTCTGGTTTCGAGCGTTTGTAGTGCTGAGCAAGTTCAGTTTATACTGATTTTGTTACCACCTACTTGCAGCTGTGTTTATTACTTTTATCAATAGATATGTAACCGCTACCTGGAGTTGTAATAAATTTAACTACCAATCCACAATTTTTTATACCGTTCCTGCATAATTATTGTAATTCACAAGACATTAACGTCCAAAAATATTTTTTATGTAACAAGTGACCAAGCGATCTCGCGAGCTACCTGATGGTAAGTAGTAACCAGTGCTAGTAGTGCCTACTGTCTTATTAGTAGTATAAATGACACTAACAAGACAGCAAAACGCATTTCTCACCCTAAGAACTAAGTTGGTTTGTCTCATGTGCCAGTAATTTGACTAGCTCTTTTGCCCTTCAAACTGAAACAAAGTAGTGCAAGCACTGACGCTTTACGGCAGAAAAAAGCAAGGTGGTGGTACTTCCCCAGACGGACACTACACAAAAGCTCTACCACCTTTAATCTCAAGCATCCACTGCACTAAACTTTTTTGTTAAAATTCTAAAACGAACTTAAATTATTAAAACTTAGATGTCAAAGGTTTTCAATTTTTATACCTATTAAATCATTAGAATATAACGTTCGATACAAAAACGCTAAAATAAACCTTAACTTGGCAAACGAAAACACTCTTACTTTGTCGAAACAAAAGAAAAATGCATCCCATTTCGAAGGGCATGTGGCTAGGCCGGTAGCGACCTTGTCTTCTGCGCGCGCTATGTTGAGTTGCAGGTTCGATACTTGGCAAAGCACACATTTATATGATTAAGAAAATCATTTTTTTTTTGTGTCTGACGATATTTATCAATTTATTGTTTCAAGTTAAGGATCAAATTACACAATGAAATGTCTAACGTAATTTATCTATGTATTTGTGTACAATATTGTCACAGATATATCACCATAACAGTCATGTTTCAAGATGATAAATGACCACCATACCCACCTTTCTTTCATTCTTATTTCTAGCCTATTTTGTGTCCCACTGCTGGCCAAAAGTAGGTATTAGCGTACCTTAGTATATCTATTTATAAAACTCTTTATGCCATCACCATCACATAAAATTCATAAAACAAAATACAAACTAGTCATACATTATATGGGTTTGTAATGTTGTTCTCTATAAATCGTCTCAAAAAGTGAAAAACACATAAAAAAAAATTTTAGTCATCCTAATAAATGACCTATTCTAAGCCACATCTACACGTAATAAAACAGGTTATTTTATTGTGTGTTCGAATCAATCAAGATCCGCCCTTTAAGAACACAATTCTGCGTCACGAGGCACCAATGTAACAACACGTAACCTACCTAAATGGTTTATTGTTGACTGGAATTTATTTATTTTATTTCTGTAATAATTTTGGCCATGAATGCGTGATCGTCTAACTTCAACATCTAAAAGACCCATACATTGTGGATTGGTAATTAGATTTATTAAAGAAAAATAAGTTGATTTGTGGTAATATAGAAGAAACTGAAATAAAAAGTGAAAATAATTAAAATATAATAAAATTATTTAAAATAAAACATACCAATTCAGCCCGCTAGCTTGTGTGTGATGTCAAACCGAGCGGCGCAGACTCATCTCAACCGCGCGTCTCTTTCAACTTCTAGATGACCTAGGTTTCCTAGATTTAGACCTAATAGTGGGAAGTAAAATAAAATTAAGTGTGTAGTCTCTTCGTCTCGCGTTGCTGGAATAAAAGTGACTCAAAACCAGGGATAGGGTTTGGATGAAGACTAGAAAGTCTAGAATTAGGTTTCCTATAGATTTAGATTTTCAGAGGCTCCCTTCCAATTCCTAGCACCTCTGCTACCCATCAAATCCTTAGAACAATCCTACGCCCAAAGTATAAAATAGGTTACCTTGCAAACCATCACACACATTATTCCGATCATCTCAAAATAACAGCCATCTCCTCCTGCCTAGAATTTATCTACGATTAGTAAATTGCTTTATATCCATTTGATCCAAACGAAACAAAATTCGACACTCAATTTTAACGTGGAAGAGTGCTAAATATTGTCCCTCTATAATACAGGCTAGGCGACTTAGGAAATCTAACCAGTACTATATTCGTGGAACATTAGATAAAACCAATTTACTAAAATAATATTGTCTTATAATTGCATGTGTTATACCGATTAATTTTATTGTGTATTCATCGATATAACATTAGAATACCTACATCACATTTTAGCGTTATACATCCATCACCACCTAAGTGCCCTAATAACCTAGCATCAAATGAACCCAACCTAATTCTCACGCTGGCTCCATAAAACACAGGATTCAACTGCACCTAGATTTAACTCAGAAAACTTGTCGTTGATCACCCCAGCACCATCTCAGATGACCTATCATTTCAAGAGACCTAGCAAGCACTTCTAAAATGAATAGGTAGTAGGAAATCTGAAATAAACTCACCAACAACGAAGCCATAAATTCCCGGCGGGAAAGACACAAACACGAAGTCCTCTCGTACAATACCTGTAGCCTGTTCACTGCACTAAATGGAAATATAATTATAAATTTACATTACACAATTTTATACTTGTTTTAAAAAATAGTATTTGTTCCCTATTACAACGCCTGACGCTCTATTTTCTAATCAAAACCCTACTATTTATCACTAGTGTGCTATAATTGGGCGTCCGCCACAAAAATAATTCGTGCACGTAATTCCTAATGTAAAGCCAGGCGTTGAATGTCTCAAACCCTAATGTTTAACACTAAAGTACTAGGTATAATCTGGCACTCGCCGAAAAAAATAGAAAATAAACTATTAATTTGTGCACGTAATCCCTATTGTAAAGCCAGGCGTTGATTGCCCCTCTCCTGCCTCTCTCTCTCATTCAAAATCCTGTGTTTGTTCCTTACAATTTTATACCTGCTGCGTCTCTCCTAAAATGAACCTTAAATCAAAACAGTAAAAATTACCAAAATTATAAAACAGTATTAATTTCGCTGCAGTGTGTTACGTCACTGCCTCGCTATGCCTTTTTTTCTTAAATTTCTAAGAAGTATTGTTTTTACAATAATACGTCCACTGCGTCTTTTTACCAAAATGAATCTAATTACAAGGCATTACAGTCCACTACGAGTGCAATGCTATTTTGTAAGCGAGAGGTCTATTTAGATGTACAGTCAAGATAACGTTCAGCTTGACACGTTGGACTTCGTACCATAACTATTTCAATCTCCGCAAGAGCTAAAGACATACTGCGAGTGTCAAGCTTTACCTGTCGTTGACCGTACCTGTTGTAAATTGAATATTGGTGAAATATTATAGGGTCTTATTTGTTTTAACTTAGTAAGTCTATATCATTTTATACGTTTATTATTAAATTTCTAAAACTGTGACGAATATGATCGTTACAGTATCTGTAAAAGACAAAACTTGTTTGTTGACATAAATTGGTAACAGTTTGTCCCCAGAAAAAACGCAAACGTGTTTGATAGTCCTACAAACATCAACTATTGTTATTTTTATCAAAACAACGTGACGAGATGTTTGGTTCGTATGAAGAGCTGTACAACAGCTCTCTTGACAATCATCGTTTGGCGTAATCTTTGCTACACTTATTACGTGATAGAATTGTAACCAATAATTGGTTTAAAACCTTCTTCTTCTTACAATCACAAGCCTAATCGGCCTGGATATATAATAGTTACTCCGGACACACAACTAATAAGTAAATAAGTGTGTATCTAAATAGTCCCTTAATTTAGAAATAATGATATAAAATAAAATGAACAGATCAGCGATTTTACTATATGCTCATGGGGCACAAACATTTTCAATAATAAAAAGTGAATACTTATATTATTTTGCAAATAATGGAGTTGAGATGATCATAACGTATTTAATCAAACTTCCACTGCGGGCTAAGGTTAGCCAATATTGTTCTAATATTATTTAACTGAATATATTATGCACTCGTGTTCTGTCCATATTTTTGTTCAAAAAATAAAATCAAGAACAACCAATGTAGGAAAATTGTAAATATCAATTAACATCCACGTTAATCAGCTTAAGGCGGTTGCAGAGGCGTCATTTTCATACAAAACGTTTGACCAATACATGCTTAGATCACAATGGTGTTAAGTTATCAAACAACATTAAAAAAATTATAAAAAAATCTTGTTTCCGCCAATCAAATAAAATTTGCGTTCAATCGGATATTAACGATGTTATAAGGCTTTGAAAGATACACGAATATTATCCGTTTTCTCTATGTGTGCGTATCAAATACACAATATAGATAAGTGTACGCTATTCACGTACAGTACGTTCTGAAATAAAACTCTACTCCGCCTTGTTTCAAGAAAATAAATATGAAATTTTTCAGGGTGCAATAACAAACACCTGTATTTTTTTCATTAAATTTTGATATGAAAATACTTAAAATGTAGTAAACCACTGTTTATTCACGATATTTTCAGTTTTATTCCTAAAAGAACGAAAAAATTCCAAGTGGTTTTCGAACGCACGCTTGCAAAAAAAATCTTTTTTATCTGTGTTCTATTTGTGAATGAATTGTAGCCGAAGGGGAGTTGTGTAAAATGTATTATTTTGCGGTTATTTACTTATTTTTCCCAACGTTTCGAGACCTATTTGCACCGGCGGCCTCACAAGGAACGTAAAATATTAGTCACGGATAAAGTGACTACGGAAATGTGAGGAAACCTGGCCATCAAAACAATCTGTAAAAGTTTGTAAATGCTCTGATAAACACAAACTGTGAACACAAAACACGATTACACTGGACGTAAAGTTAATCCTAAGCGATTGCGAGCTGGATTGTATCGATATCATGGGACAGAAACGACGTCGTAAGTATTTAGTGGTTTTAGGTTATTTTCCTGAGAGCCTAGGTTGTTTTATTACAGTGTCTGTTTTGTGGCTTTGTCTTTTTAGACTCTAATACATAGGTACATTACGTACGTCACATACTAATGTAATATACCTAATGTATGTAAAGTAGGTACCTACGTTATATATCAACTCTTTATTTATTATTTTGCTTGGACGGGTTGTGTGTGACTTTTGACTAAATTGTATTTTGTCTTACTAGGAAACCAGTTGAAAATTTATCCACAAGTTGGAATAATACCATCAAGATCAACACAGGATCTACAAGATGTGGAGAAACCTGTGGGTACCTATATTGTAAGTGTTGTAGGCAATTGTGTACCTCTATATTATTTAGTAGACATATTTGCAAGCCTCTCAGGCTCTACTCAAGAAACTGAACTACATTTGTTGTACACTTCTTTTGTGAATTCACAAAATATTTTATGGCTTCTTCATACAAAGTGACAAGCGGAGCAGTCGTCTTGAAATATAAAATACTAGCTGTGCCCACAGCTAGTATTTCATATTTCAAGACGACTGATTAAACTTGAAAGACACTTTCAGGAACTGAAGTTATGTTTTAACTATTTTGTTGAATCATGTACCTATTTTATTCTATAATGATGTTATTAGATTTACGAGAGAGAAGAGGCACATGGTCAGGTCTTATACCATCGATGGTGAAGCTTTGGATGAAGTAAAATGCATTCGTGACTTAGGGGTTTTACTTGATAGCAAACTGCAATTTCACTTACATATTGATAGTATAAGTATATTGTGACATTCAGGTTATATTATTTAATTGTTTTTGTATGATTTCGAACACAAAATTTTTTTTTGTTACCGAATAAATTGAATTGAATATAATATGTAACAAAAGTTTTAAAATCTTGGGTTTCATCTTGCGTAACACCAAAGAATTCCGATATTCTAATACAATGATAATGTTGTTCAATGGCTTAGTAAGTAATCTCGAGTACTGTAGCATAGCATGGAATCCTCATTACGAAGTATATGCAAAAAAAATAGAAAGTGTACAGAAAAGATTTTTGTGGCATCTTTCTTATAGATTTAGGTTGGCTAAAAAGTTAAAATCCTATTCAGGAAGGCTCAAGCATTTTAAGATGGGTTCGCTTTCTGATCGTAGACGCTACTTGGACATTATGTTTTTCTATAAATTGGTGAAGGGCTCCCTGGATTGTCCTGAGCTGCTCTCTCAGGTTAATATCAATGTACCAGCTAGGGTACCACGCCCTAATAAATACAGACCTTTTAGTAGGAGATCAGCCAGAACTAATCCGGGGTTCCACTCACCTCTCAATAGAATGGCCTGTGCGTATAATAAGTTTGCTTTACAGAGTGACATTTTGGCGGATAACTAAGAGTTATCTGCCATTTTTAGCTTATTTGTATAAATGTGTTTGAACCGTCTCCTTTAGATAGCAGTTATCACCTGTAATTGGGTTACCATTTAGTGTTAAGGTGGTCGTCGAAGAAACCGAGATAGCCATGGCGAACTAGATGGCGCTAGGGAGCAACATTCGTGGTTTTTATCGATTATTTCGTAATTGAGATAGAATTAAAACAAAATTCTTGAGTTGGCGGGAGCTCTTATTTATTTTTCATCGATCTAGTAATAGTTTAACGTAAGTTTATTGCTTATTCTCCTGTGTATTGGTCTAATCTACGAAATCTGCAGTCACGCACACTAAGAGACGCGAATTTTGAGCATGTGTGAGTAATTCATTCATAATAAATCTTGCGTATTATCTGTCAATTTGAATAATTTCGTCAACGCTGAAATCCTTTAGTTTCTCCTTTGTTGATTGAATTAAATAACCTTCGTAATTATAAATTTGATTTAGTCTAGGTAGTCAAGGCCGTATCAAGCCAACCAATGATTTTTGTTGTCGCGGTCGCATTAGGGTGGGCCACCTGAAATTAAGTGGTCACCACCGCTCATAACACACAATAGTAAGACAGCAAAGCGCGTTGCTTACCCAAAAAATTAAGGAAAATCTAAAGCTCCACGAAATGACTTCAAGCTTAAGATTGATGATTAGATCATGTACAGATATAGAAGTTGCTAAAGATTTTGAAAACATCTTTACGGATATTCCAGTTTCAACTACCAAGTCCTTGAATTAAACTACCACTCTTGCCAAATCCTATATCTACATCAAAATGTTGATGTTTGTGTAGTAGATTTTAAATTTTATTAAGTCTATGATATTGATGTAATAAAAGCCTTTCAAAGAATAGTACCAACCCATCTCTACCCGTGGGTGTCGTAAGAGGCGCCTAAGGGATTATGAACCGGAGGATGGGCAGCGTCCTTTTGTGTATAGTCAGCTTAAAATAATATTTTTGTCGAAGTAGGTAGGCAGGTAGGTATTGCCCCGTTCGATGCCGCCAAAGAATATGTAGGTAACAACCCATGTTTACCCATGGGTGTCGTAAGAGGCGACTAAAGTGCTTGTGACTGGAGTTTGGGCAGCAATGTCCTCCTGTTTATCGAATCATCTTTATCACTACGGTCTCTTACAACGGCGGTCCATGGTATCGACTGCAACGCTATCAAGCGTGGTCACTAGTTACTTCCCGTTCAACTTATACCATGTGTTTTTGCCAGATTTCTGGGGAGCTCCTTGTCCAGCAGTGACCGTTTCATGGGATGTTATGATGACCTACGTAAATTTTCTGAAACAACTTGGAGATAGGTACTTCAAAGCACATTTTGTTGTGTTTGTTTAGGTAGGTGTAACGGGAAAGGTGAGCCTTTCCCGCCACAAAAAAGCCACAAAAAAGCCTTGAACATTAAATGAAAAGCCCACAAAATATCAGTCTCCTTAAGTACCTAGGTATGTCCATACTAGGAAGATAATTAACGTTGGCTAAAATAAAAATTCATTTATAAATAAATACAATTTTATTTATTTATTTAAAGATAAGGCCACCTACAGATTACACACCAATACAATTATAACCGAGTAACATATATGAGCTTAACACTAAATGGTAACCCAATAGATAGAGGATAAAAAACATGATCAGATATACCGTCACCTTCTCCGTCACTCCCAACATGACCACCATTACAACCGCATTATCCTCGGGTGGAGAACATGACGGATGTACAGTTCACCAGAAATGAACTAACGTTGATGGAGAAGGGTATCAAATATAATATTGCACCAAAATTAACACAAAAGCAGGTGGAGGAAATAGCAGTGGATGCAGAGGTTGCATGTGCTGTTAACCGTAAAGATAATTTGGTTAAGGGTGAGATTGCTAGTGAGTTAAGGAAGGTAAACATAACAAACAATACTGTTGGACCCGAGATACGAACGGTGAGGTCGTTACAACACAAAATTACTAGTAACGACTTGATTATAACAAAAGCCGATAAAGGCAATAGTATAGTTATTCTGAAACGTGATGATTATAATGAAAAAGTTGGGAACATTATTAAAAGTGATGATTTCACGGTTCTACGCTCGGACCCAACGATGCGGTACAACACGGAAGTAAAGTCAGCAATAGATAATTCAAATTATCTATTTCAAAATGAAAGTTCATCCAGGCAGATTGCCCCGATGAACCCACAAGCTCCTGTGCTGTACGGCTTACCTAAGATCCATAAAGACAATGTTCCTGTTCGTCCAGTAGTTTCGTATATTGGTTGCCCAGCATATGAGTTAGCAAGAAGATTAAACGCTATTATCAAAGAGAAAACTTTATTTTCTCCAAAATACAGCCTCCAGAATTCCCTGGATTTGATTGGAAAAATAAAGGATGTTACTTTACCAACTGACTGTTTTTTGCTATCTCTGGATGTAGACAGTTTGTTTACTAACGTACCATACCAAGAAAGCCTACAAATTTTATTAGATATTCTTAATAGGCGGCGTCTGCATCCAGAGGAAGTAAACGAAATTATACATTTAACTACAATTTGCATGCAACAAAATTACTTTAGGTTTAATGGTAGGTTTTATAAGCAGCGGGAGGGGTTGGCCATGGGTTCTCCGTTATCACCATTGATGGCGGAGATCTTTATGGATAGTTATGAGAATAGGCACATTGTGGGCAATAGTAACATCCTTTATTACTACAGATATGTTGATGACATACTCATATGCTGGACGGGTACGAGACAATCTTTAGATGTTTTTGTTGAGGATTTAAATAAATGTCATCCGAAAATCAAGTTTAAGTTGGAACTAGAGGAGAATAACTCCATCAACTTCTTAGACTTGACGATTACACGGGAACATTGTCAACATGCTTTCCAAATCTATAGGAAACCAACACACACTGATGTAGTTATCCCTGCGGCCTCCTGTCACCCTTGGCAACACAAACTAGCAGCTTTCCATTCTTATGTTAATAGACTGTTAAATTATCCTTTGTCAACTCGTGCTTATAACAAGGAATTGCATACTATCTATGCAATAGCTGTTGCAAATGGTTACGACCGGCGAATGGTGGATTCTTTAATTAAGAAAAAGAATAATCAACTGGTGATGGGTCTTCTATACGCGGTGCCGCGTGAACGCGTTATTCATCACTATAAGTCAAGCATGGTTTATGCAGGTAGAATATCAGAAAAGGTCAACAGAATCTTGATGAGAAACGACGTTCACGTGGCGTTCAAAACTAACAACACTATTCGCCGGACTGTTTGCAATGGTAAAGAAAAGACTGAGGTTGGCAGGAGGTCAGGGGTGTATAAATTAACTTGTAACGAATGTAACGGGGTATACGTTGGTCAAACTGGCCGTAGTTTTGATGTACGTTATAAAGAACACATTTCTGCGTACAGGAATGGCCGTCCGGTAAGATCACATTTTGCAAAACACTTATTAGATTCAAACCATCACTTGCCAGACGGCCATTCATACAATATTCTTCACACTTGTAATAAAGGCTTGAGACTGGGCGTATTGGAACAACAAGAAATAATACGACATAGTAGGACTGGAACTATATTTAATGAACAAATTAACGTTTCCTCCTCTCCACTGTTGCGTATATTTCCGTCTCTTTCTTCCACATGAAAACAACTTTCATATTTTATATGAAAATTGACGGTAGAACGACAAAAACACCTGATCGTATGACTAAAACAACGCGTGACGGGTCTATGCGTCAGCATTGGAGGGGACCAGACTGGTATAAATAGAGGGCGATGGGGCGACGATGCTCACTCGGTGTTTGGCACTGGTCGGTCTAACATCTCCTGAGGATGCCTCGTGTAGAGGCGAAACACGTGTAGAGTGTTTTTGGGTGGTTGCTGTGTTGCAGTTGCCTGCGCATGCGCATTTATTTGCGGGCGGGCGGGCGGTGCACAGTGAGTACATAGCATCCATCATTGTTGCGGACGGTGGCTATATATTTGTTTCATTTCTTTGAGATGGACTTCCGCAAGGTAACGCCTGATTCTATTAACTACTTAAAATCAGCAAGCACAGCTGAACAGGCACGTTTATACATCAAATTAACCAAATTACATCGGGTGGCGGCGCAAAATGTTTGGTTTAATCAGCAGTGTAGGCGTCTGAATGTAGTTCCAGATTACATTAACATACGTTCCAATACGACTAGCTATGCGGCCGGTTTGGCTATACGTAAGGCCCAAAGGGTTTGGTTGGATGTGGAATCTCGGCGGTGGTTTACGGTTAGGGATAATTTGAAGTTACATATTAAAGTTCTACATACAGAATTGTCATTTAATTTGCATAATATTGAGTTTGATCTTTTAGACCACAAGGCCAGAGATTTCGCATCACAAGTAGCGCATGAGAAATATCTTATCCAAAGTAACAAATTACGTAGGTTGAGGTTAATACAGCACTGTGATAGTGGTGGTGGTGGTGGTAGAAGCGGTGGTGGTGGTGGTAGAAGTGGTGGTGGTACTGATGGTGGTAGTTGTAGTAATTTGTGTAGTAGCTATGGTGAAGGTAATTTTGGGTGTGGTGGCGGTTGTAATGGTGGTCATGATGGGAGTGACGGAGAAGGTGACGGTATATCTGATCATGTTTTTTATCCTCGGGTGGAGAACATGACGGATGTACAGTTCACCAGAAATGAACTAACGTTGATGGAGAAGGGTATCAAATATAATATTGCACCAAAATTAACACAAAAGCAGGTGGAGGAAATAGCAGTGGATGCAGAGGTTGCATGTGCTGTTAACCGTAAAGATAATTTGGTTAAGGGTGAGATTTCTAGTGAGTTAAGGAAGGTAAACATAACAAACAATACTGTTGGACCCGAGATACGAACGGTGAGGTCGTTACAACACAAAATTACTAGTAACGACTTGATTATAACAAAAGCCGATAAAGGCAATAGTATAGTTATTCTGAAACGTGATGATTATAATGAAAAAGTTGGGAACATTATTCAAAGTGATGATTTCACGGTTCTACGCTCGGACCCAACGATGCGGTACAACACGGAAGTAAAGTCAGCAATAGAGAATTCAAATTATCTATTTCAAAATGAAAGTTCATCCAGGCAGATTGCCCCGATGAACCCACAAGCTCCTGTGCTGTACGGCTTACCTAAGATCCATAAAGACAATGTTCCTGTTCGTCCAGTAGTTTCGTATATTGGTTGCCCAGCATATGAGTTAGCAAGAAGATTAAACGCTATTATCAAAGAGAAAACTTTATTTTCTCCAAAATACAGCCTCCAGAATTCCCTGGATTTGATTGGAAAAATAAAGGATGTTACTTTACCAACTGACTGTTTTTTGCTATCTCTGGATGTAGACAGTTTGTTTACTAACGTACCATACCAAGAAAGCCTACAAATTTTATTAGATATTCTTAATAGGCGGCGTCTGCATCCAGAGGAAGTAAACGAAATTATACATTTAACTACAATTTGCATGCAACAAAATTACTTTAGGTTTAATGGTAGGTTTTATAAGCAGCGGGAGGGGTTGGCCATGGGTTCTCCGTTATCACCATTGATGGTGGAGATCTTTATGGATAGTTATGAGAATAGGCACATTGTGGGCAATAGTAACCTTTATTACTACAGATATGTTGATGACATACTCATATGCTGGACGGGTACGAGACAATCTTTAGATGTTTTTGTTGAGGATTTAAATAAATGTCATCCGAAAATCAAGTTTAAGTTGGAACTAGAGGAGAATAACTCCATCAACTTCTTAGACTTGACGATTACACGGGAACATTGTCAACATGCTTTCCAAATCTATAGGAAACCAACACACACTGATGTAGTTATCCCTGCGGCCTCCTGTCACCCTTGGCAACACAAACTAGCAGCTTTCCATTCTTATGTTAATAGACTGTTAAATTATCCTTTGTCAACTCGTGCTTATAACAAGGAATTGCATACTATCTATGCAATAGCTGTTGCAAATGGTTACGACCGGCGAATGGTGGATTCTTTAATTAAGAAAAAGAATAATCAACTGGTGATGGGTCTTCTATATGCGGTGCCGCGTGAACGCGTTATTCATCACTATAAGTCAAGCATGGTTTATGCAGGTAGAATATCAGAAAAGGTCAACAGAATCTTGATGAGAAACGACGTTCACGTGGCGTTCAAAACTAACAACACTATTCGCCGGACTGTTTGCAATGGTAAAGAAAAGACTGAGGTTGGCAGGAGGTCAAGGGTGTATAAATTAACTTGTAACGAATGTAACGGGGTATACGTTGGTCAAACTGGCCGTAGTTTTGATGTACGTTATAAAGAACACATTTCTGCGTACAGGAATGGCCGTCCGGAGAGATCACATTTTGCAAAACACTTATTAGATTCAAACCATCACTTGCCAGACGGCCATTCATACAATATACTTCACACTTGTAATAAAGGCTTGAGACTGGGCGTATTGGAACAACAAGAAATAATACGACATAGTAGGACTGGAACTATATTTAATGAACAAATTAACGTTTCCTCCTCTCCACTGTTGCGTATATTTCCGTCTCTTTCTTCCACATGAAAACAACTTTCATATTTTATATGAAAATTGACGGTAGAACGACAAAAACACCTGATCGTATGACTAAAACAACGCGTGACGGGTCTATGCGTCAGCATTGGAGGGGACCAGACTGGTATAAATAGAGGGCGATGGGGCGACGATGCTCACTCGGTGTTTGGCACTGGTCGGTCTAACATCTCCTGAGGATGCCTCGTGTAGAGGCGAAACACGTGTAGAGTGTTTTTGGGTGGTTGCTGTGTTGCAGTTGCCTGCGCATGCGCATTTATTTGCGGGCGGGCGGGCGGTGCACAGTGAGTACATAGCATCCATCATTGTTGCGGAAGGTGGCTATATATTTGTTTCATTTCTTTGAGATGGACTTCCGCAAGGTAACGCCTGATTCTATTAACTACCTATAAGATAGATGCCACAAAAATCTTTTCTGTACACTTTCTATTTTTTTTGCATATACTTCGTAATGAGGATTCCATGCTTTGCTACAGTACTCAAGATTACTTACTAAGGCATTGAACAACATTATCATTGTATTAGAATATCGGAATTCTTTGGTGTTACGCAAGATGAAACCCAAGATTTTAAAACTTTTGTTACATATATTGAATTCAATTTATTCGGTAACAAAAAAAAAAATTGTGTTCGAAATCATACAAAAACAATTAAATAATATAACCTGAATGTCACAATATACTTATACTATCAATATGTAAGTGAAATTGCAGTTTGCTATCAAGTAAAACCCGTAAGTCACGAATGCATTTTACTTCATCCAAAGCTTCACCATCGATGGTATAAGACCTGACCATGTGCCTCTTCTCTCTCGTAAATCTAATAACATCATTATAGAATAAAATAGGTACATGATTCAACAAAATAGTTAAAACATAACTTCAGTTCCTGAAAGTGTCTTTCAAGTTTAATCAGTCGTCTTGAAATATGAAATACTAGCTGTGCCCACAACTCCGTTCACGTAACATTTTATTTCCACGACTGCATTTTCCCCGACAACCAAACCTGAAAAAATATGACAAATTTTTATCTTATAATTGCTCCAGCCATGAATAATATCATAACAAATAGGCTCTTGGTACAACTTTCCAAATAAGAATAAAATTTATAAAAATTGGCCGGCTCCGCTTGTCACTTTGTATGGAGAAGCCATAAAATATTTTGTGAATTCACAAAAGTAGTGTACAACAAATGTAGTTCAGTTTCTTGAGTAGAGCCTAAGAGGCTTGCAAATATGTCTACTAAATAATATAGAGGTACGCAATTGCCTACAACACTTACAATATAGGTACCCAAAGGTTTCTCCACATCTTGTAGATCCTATGTTGATCTTGTTGGTATTATTCCAACTTGTGGATAAATTTTCAACTGGTTTCCTAGTAAGAAAAAATACAATTTAGTCACAAGTCACACACAACCCGTCCAAGCAAAATAATAAATAAAGAGTTGATATATAACGTAGGTACCTACGTTACATACATTAGGTATATTACGTTAGTATGTAACGTACGAAATGTACCTATGTATTAGTCTAAAAAGACAAAGCCACAAAACATACACTGTAATAAAACAACCTAGGTTCTCAGGAAAATAACCTAAAACCACTAAATACTTACGACGTCGTTTCTGTCCCATGATATCAATACAATCCAGCTCGCAATCGCTTGGGATTAACTTTACGTCCAGTGTAATCGTGTTTTGACTAGGCACGTTTAATTATCAGAGCATTTACAAACTTTTACAGATTGATGATTTGATTTTTTTGATGGTCAGGTTTCCTCACATTTTCGTAATCACTTTATCCGTGACTAATATTTTCCGTTCCTTGTGAGGCCGCCGGTGCAAATAGGTCTTGAAACGATGGGAAAAATAAGTAAATAACCGCAAAATAATACATTTTACACAACTCCCTTTCGGCTACAGTACAATTCATTCACAAATAGAACACAGATAAAAAAGATTTTTTCGCAAGCGTGCGTTCGAAAACTACTTGGCATTTTTTCGTTCTTTTAGGAATAAAACGGAAAATATCGTGAATAAACAGTGGTTTACTACATTTTAATAAGTATTTTCATATCAAAATTTAAAAAAAAAAATACAGGTGTTTGTTATTGCACCCTGAAAAATTTCATATTAATTTTCTTAAAACAAGGCGGAGTAGAGTTTTATTTCAGAACGTACTGTACGTGAATAGCGTACACTTATCTATGTTGTGTAATTGATACGCACACATAGAGAAAACAGATAATATTTGTGTATCTTTCAAAGCCTTATAACTTCGTTAATATCCGATTGAACGCAAATTTTATTTGATTGGCGGAAACAAGATTTTTTTATAATTTTTTTAATGTTGTTTGATAACTTAACACCATTGTGGTCTAAGCATGTATTGGTCAAACGTTTTGTATGAAAATGACGCCTCTGCAACCGCCTTAAGCTCATATATGTTACTCGGTTATAATTGTATTGGTGTGTAATCTGTAGGTGGCCTTTAAATAAATAAATAAAATTGTATTTATTTATAAATGAATTTTTATTTTAGCCAACGTTAATTATCTTCCTAGTATGGACGTACCTTACCATACTTAAAGAGACTGATATTTTCTGGGCTTTTCATTTAATGTTCAAGGCTTTTTTGTGGCTTGTGAGCCTTTCCCGTTATACCTACCTAAACAAACACAACAAAATGTGCTTTGAAGTACCTATCTCCAAGTAGTTTCAGAAAATTTACGTAGGTCATCATAACATCCCATGAAACGGCCACAGCTGGACAAGGAGCTCCCCAGAAATCCGGCAAAAACACATGGTATAAATTGAACGGGAAGTAACTAGTGACCACGCTTGATAGCGTTGCAGTCGATACCATGGACCGCGGTTGTAAGAAGACCGTAGTGATAAAGATGATACGATAAACAGGAGGACATTGCTGCCCAAACTCCAGTCACAATCACTTTAGTCGCCTCTTACGACACCCATGGGTAAACATGGGTTGTTACCTACACATTCTTTGGCGGCATCGAACGGGGCAATACCTACCTGCCTACCTACTTCTACAAAAATATTATTTTAAGCTGACTATACACAAAAGGACGCTGCCCATCCTCCGGTTCATAATCCCTTAGGCACCTCTTACGACACCCACGGGTAGAGATGGGTTGGTACTATTCTTTGAAAGGCTTTTATTACATCAATATCATAGACTTAATTAAATTTAAAATCTACTACACAAACATCAACATTTTGATGTAGATATAGGATTTGGCAAGAGTGGTAGTTTAATTCAAGGACTTAGTAGTTGAATCTGGAATATCCGTAAAGATGTTTTCAAAATCTTTAGCAATTTCTATATCTGTACATGATCTAATCATTAATCTTAAGCTTGAAGTCATTTCGTGGAGCTTTAGATTTTCCTTAATTTTTTGGGTAAGCAACGCGCTTTGCTGTCTTACTATTGTGTGTTATGAGCGGTGGTGACTACTTACTTTCAGGTGGCCCACCCTTATGTCGCGTAATCATTGGTTGGCTTGATACGGCCTTGACTACCTAGACTAAATCAAATTTATAATTACGAAGGTTATTCAATTCAATCAACAAAGGAGAAACTAAAGGATTTCAGCGTTGACGAAGTTATTCAAATTGACAGATAATACGCAAGATTTATTATGAATGAATTACTCACACATGCTCAAAATTCGCGTCTCTTAGTGTGCGTGACTGCAGATTTCGTAGATTTGACCAATACACAGGAGAATAAGCAATAAACTTACGTTAAACTATTACTAGATCGATGAAAAATAAATAAGAGCACCCGCAAACTCAAGAATTTTGTTTTGATTCTATCTCAATTACGAAATAATCGATAAAAACCACGAATTGTGCTCCCTAGCGCCATCTAGTTCGCCATGGCTATCTCGATTTCTTCGACGACCACCTTAAGCAGCTGTGATTAATAAGCTGGTTGATTTACCAGAAACATACTATCGGAGAGAAGACTTGTCGACACATGCATCTTCCCCGCTTTGCAATTCTCTCAGCCTCGACTCGTGAAAACAGCTGGCTGGACCAGCACGTCTAGCACTTTTATTAGTTTGATATATTAGACCAGTAGGTAGATTATATAAGTTGATTTTTGTTGCATACTTGCTTTTGGGATAAATCAAAGGTTATTTATTATCTGCTTAGATCAGCAAATTACAGATTTTTTCAACGAATTACTATTTGTAATTCGTTGGCTTAGATAGTTAAACTAGAACATCACATTTGTTTCACAGTAACCAAACAAAACTTTGTTCTCTAAACATCTACTTGTAAACAAACTATATCTGAAGAATGAAGCGACGAAATATAATAGATGATCAAACGAACTCCAGGAGTGAAGTTCGATCGTTATTATATGAGTCGCTTCATTCGAAGATATAATAATATAACAACCCTCCCTCCCAAAAAACCAATCACTGTGACACAAGTTGTGGTTTTCACCCAAATGCAAAGTTTTGTTTAAAGGTTCATAGGTACAGACTCTAAAAAATGAAGCGAGTGTCAGCTACAGTGGTGAAGTGAACACGGACGGAAACGGAAATCGTTTTAAATAAGAGAATCATTTTTTTTTTTTTATTGAAGTAGGACACCTTTATTTAGATATCTTACTGATATTACAATCTAGCTGTATAGCTAATAAGTAATTTGCATTTAACTTAAACTACTACATAAACAATTAAGCCTAAGAATGCGTCCAATAACACTATTCTTATTGTCTCTAATTACTTAAGGGGAAGACACATTGTTTTTGTGTTTCTATAACATTATGCACTAATGAGGTTATCACAACACTAATTACACTAACTCAAAGGGTTTGGTCCTTTTAAGTCGTCGCACTATGTCTGTGTTGTCGAGGAGCTGGATTGCCTCAACGTTCACATGATGGAGAAGTCTATGTTCATGAGCTTCTGCGTGTTTTTGAACAACTTTAGCCACAAACTCCATTTTCAAGTCCCGATGGAGATCAGTATTGCGTACATAATGGGGAGCATTTACAATTTCCCTTAGCACCTTATTCTGAAATGTTTGTATTATTTTGATATTGCTCTGTTTGGTGCAGCTCCAATGCTGTATACCATAAGTCCACACTGGCATAAGGACCTGCTTATATAACATGACTTTGTTGTGTATTGACAGAGAGGAATATTTTCCTAACAACCAATACATCTTCTTAAAACGTATCTCTAGTTCTACTCTTTTCTTCTTGACATGAGCTTTCCAGCGAAGCTTTGTGTCAAGGGTCATTCCCAAATATTTTACTGTGTTTTCATACGGTATCGGTTTCCCATGTATGTACACTGGGTGATACTGTGTTTTTTTATTTGTGAAGTCAATTTGAACCGATTTGGACTCGTTTAACTTTATTCTCCACTTTTTTGTCCAGTTGCTGATTTTGTTAACAGTTACTTGGACCTTTTCTGTAGCCTGCTCATGATGTTCTCCTATGGCCATTATTGCTGTATCGTCAGCGAATGTGGCCAAGGTGTTATTTTCAAGTTCTGGGATGTCACAAGTATATAGTAGGTACAGGACTGGACCTAAAACACTTCCTTGAGGAACCCCTGCTTTCATTTCTTGAAGTTCAGAGTATGCGTCTTCTTGTCTAATTCTAAATACTCTATTAGACAAGTATGATTCCAATATATCAGCGTACTGTACAGGCAGCAACTTTCTTAGTTTGTATATCAATCCTTTGTGCCAAACCTTGTCAAAGGCTTGAGCGACATCTAGGAATATTGTAGAACAAACTTTCTTTTCTTCTAATGTTTGTTCAATAATGTTGGTGATTCGGTGCACTTGGTCTATAGTAGAGTGTTTTTCTCTGAACCCAAACTGGTGATCTGGGATTATAGTTTTAGTTTCTATAATGGGTTTTAATCTTTTCAGTAATAATTTTTCAAATAGTTTTGATATGATTGGTAGTAGGTATATTGGTCTGTACGATGACGCTTCTTGAGGTGGCTTTCCTGGCTTGGCTATCATAATAACTTCGGCTACTTTCCACATGTCAGGTACATATTTTAGTCGAAATGCAGCATTAATAAGTGTTGTTAGTTTTACAATGGCTTTACGTGGAAGATTATGAAGGATCTCTCCAGTAATTAGGTCATATCCAGGTGCCTTTTTAGGATTTATGTTAGATTTGATTTCTTTCAGTACTTCTTTAGGCGTCACAAGCCTTATTTCTAAATCTTCTTGCAAAGCTTCGTTATCTGTAAGATTGTTATCATCTCCATCATTGGGTTGAAATATCTTCTCCAAATGTTGCGCAAACCTTTTTGCTTTTTGCTCATTATTAATGGCCCATGTTCCATTTTCTTCCTTGATAGGAGGGATTTGGTTGATTGGTCTGTTCATATCTTTTGTCGCCTTCCAGAGTGAGTAGTCAGTATTGCTGTCCTTTGACAACTCCTGAAGATATAAATTCATTGCGTTATCTTTGAATATTTTTATAGCACTCTTCACTTTTCTGGCAATTTTATGATTGTGATATGTGATTATGATTATTTTAATGAATTACTCTTAAATGCGTGCATCGTCTGCCTGGCAAATTGAGGACTACTACTTGTAAACAAACTATATCTTCGAATGAAGCGACTCATATTATAACGATCGAACTTCACTCCTGGAGTTCGTTTGATCATCTATTGTCATTGTGAAACGGATGCTCACAGGAAACTACACGCGCTTGAACTGAAATGGGAAGCCGATCGGTCAAAGCGGATGCCTGGTATGAAAACCGACTCACCAACAAATTGAGGTTTCTCTGAAATGACAATACCTTCAGCCGAGATCCGTTACATCGCTGTACCACTTCGTTTATGTTTCATAATGATGATGTTCATGAATCGCCCCTCTCAGATTTTGGGAAGCACGTCTGAAAACTCTTGAGCGTGAGAGTTTCCACTTGCCACCAATTTGGACCTGCATAATTATCTGAAACGTGGTGTCGGCAGCTTATCCGCCAGGAAGCAATGTGGAAGTAATCCTGGACGATACGGCTGCCTTTGAGCTAATTCTAGCCGTGTGTCATAGATTGCACTTTTTACAATTTGTGCATTACAGTAACCACCATAGGCCACCATCACTTTGCTTCTTGCACAATCACCAATCACTATTCTAAGCATAACACACCTGCGACGCCACTTTCCCAGTAGAAGAAATCGCCTATCACTATGCACAGATTTTCCTGAATATCACGCCGAAAAACACCAAAATTCGAAGGAAAATTAATACAGCACGTGTAACGCAACCTGTATTTTGCATTTATTGTAACAAATTAACAAACATTGATGTAATATTTCAAAGAAGACAAAAATACAGAGCTTGATATTCTGTTTATTGGGTCAGTCTCCCCTCTCCTGAAATATATCGATAGTTTGCTATCGCATTTGTTATCTCAAGTTACAATGTTTGGAAATAAAAATTAAAAATAATTGGACCTTTACACAAAATGAAAATCTGATAAAAATCAGATAAGAAAAACATTTTTTTAATTTAATTCCTAAAAGTTGTAGAACAAAAGTTGTTTAGTTACATCGGTAGAACTACCCCCCGAGAGGTTTTGCGTATTTAGAATTACCTACACGTTGTTTAGGTAGTACTTCGTCAGCGGTTCTTTGAGTATAAATACGAAAAAAAGGAAATCATTCTTTTGTATCTACTAATTAGACTCAGGGACAGTTGTTCCGTTGTATGATCCTAGTAAATATTCATCTTGATTGTTATTTGTTCATCTTGATTGTTATGTTGTGTGTGTGCAGGCGCAAAGCGACGCCGGTGAAGAACACGGAGAACATCGAGGGGGTGGAGCGGAAGGAAGACGCGAGCGCGGCCGTGATGTCGTACGCGACGCTGGGCCACGTGTACGACCGCGTACCGGAGTCCCGTGCGACCACAGACAACCTGTACGACTCGCCGTATAGCGAGCGCGTGGACAACGCGGCGTACGCGCGCCACCGCGCCGCCCCTGCCGCCGACACCGACTCGGCCTATGAGCCGGAGCCCACCGGGCCTAACGCTGTCGTCACCATCAACGGCGTCGCCGTACGCTGACCACTGAACGCTACACACAGACCAGCAGCGAGCGTCACGCCGCTCTAATCTTTCTCTACCTACTCTTCCCCAAAGATTGTCTTCTTATTGGGTCCAGAATTTCTATTGTCTTCGTGGCTATAAGCCATACAACTTATCTGAGTTCCTCGGGACAAAGACGGTTTGCAGGGGGAGGGGTACGGATGAGTATTATAGTCTCATTTTGATATTGTCTCTGATAGTCTTTAGCTAAGAGAGATCACAGACGACATCCAAATTAGACTTTAGTACTCATCTGTATCCTGCCCCCTGCAAACCGTTTTCGTCCCGAGGCTCTCACTTACGTTGTAAGCCTATTTCGGTGATTATTTTAAGAACAAAAAGTTTCTGCGTCTAGAATGTGCGCGTCTGCTGGACTTAGGTCTCAAGGTGGTAAAGGTGGACTGTATTATGCTTCGGGTGTCAACCGAAGACAATTACATTATTTACTTGCAGCAGTACGTCAGTAGGTGCCATCCTTGTCACACATTTAGAGTAGCTATGCCTATAAAATAAAGAATTGTATCTCCCGTCTCACTCCCTCAACCGTGCGCTGTCCGCGCGGCGCGGCGGTGATATTTTCATTACGTTTCTTTGTGTCGTCGCGATCACACACAAATCTTTTACCGGAACTTTTTCGCGGTCATCATGCCTAAACGGAAGAGATCTAGGTCGAAAGGAGATGATTATGACAGTGTCCTCAAGAGGGTGAGAAAATTGGAAAGAAAACTAAAGAAGAGGCGGCGAGAGAGTTCGTTATCAGTGCAATCAATTTCTGACGTCGAACCGGGCTATCTAGGTAATCTACCCTTTTTTCTCGCAGATATTTACAAAATATATAATTTTAACTGAACTATGAAACTAATAAGTGTATGTAAGTGATAAGTATTATATCTAATTCGTACTTTTGCAAAGTTTTGAGAAATAATCTTTTAAAAGTACCTACCTATCCTAACATATTTTAATGTGAAAGAATCTGCACTATTCTGCACGGGTACCTACCTTGGGCCCATTACGTGCCTGGGTACCTATCTTGGACCAAATTTTTTTGGGATACCTACCTTGGATCCACCCCTATGATATTTTTTGTCTCGATTATGGGCTACCTACCTTGGACCCAGCTTTTATGAAACCTGCTCAAACACGGATAACTTTTTTGTATCCACGACGAAAGGTGGGTAGGTATATAAATATAGTATAGTAATATTGATAATAGAACATATGAATTAACTGGTAGTTAGTTAGAATACCGAGATTGAAAAGAAGGTGTTTCTGGTACTTTCTAGATAAAGATTTACCTGACCCAATAGTAAACTGGGTTGATGAAATTTACAATGAGGAGCGCGAGCCCTTACCAACGCCAGTTACGTATTACCGATCTCAGAAATTGTTTATCGATAAAAAAAACTTTAATTTCACTTGGAACTTGGTTTTAATCACAATAGGTACTACTGTTTTCCACACAAACATACGGACTCCCGCCATTAAAGACAATATGACATTACTAGTGTTGTCAGTTAATCGTTTTATCGGTACGCTAGTGATGTGACAGTAAATATTTCTGTAACACTCGGCCATCCTTAACACAGCTGTGTCCCACGGCGTTCAATTCTGTTCAACCAGGACTAAAGGTGCGGTGGAATGAGGAATGGTAGGTGTTCGGCGTCTTCTCATAGTCCCAGACAGTTGTTTGTTGTTCCTGGAACTCACCAGACTGTTGCTTGTTGTTGCTGGAACTCGCCAGACTGTTGCTCGTTGTTCCTGAAATTCAACAAGTGTGTAAGCTGTTGATCATGGCACCATAAGAAATTTAAAACCCAGCAATTTTGGGACAGAGTAAATTTTATACCCATGGATCTTCATCAATCTAAACTTTACTTCCATATCACCTATTCTATCTTACAACCCCTTCGTGTCGAATTGTGTACCTTCACCTGTACTCTCAAGTCTCTCACCCATTCAACTTTAACTCATCAAACTCATTCTAATCCCAAAGATTGTCTTCTTATTGGGTCCAGAATTTCTATTGTCTTCGTGGCTATAAGCCATACAACTTATCTGAGTTCCTCGGGACAAAGACGGTTTGCAGGGGGAGGGGTACGGATGAGTATTATAGTCTCATTTTGATATTGTCTCTGATAGTCTTTAGCTAAGAGAGATCACAGACGACATCCAAATTAGACTTTAGTACTCATCTGTATCCTGCCCCCTGCAAACCGTTTTCGTCCCGAGGCTCTCACTTACGTTGTAAGCCTATTTCGGTGATTATTTTAAGAACAAAAAGTTTCTGCGTCTAGAATGTGCGCGTCTGCTGGACTTAGGTCTCAAGGTGGTAAAGGTGGACTGTATTATGCTTCGGGTGTCAACCGAAGACAATTACATTATTTACTTGCAGCAGTACGTCAGTAGGTGCCATCCTTGTCACACATTTAGAGTAGCTATGCCTATAAAATAAAGAATTGTATCTCCCGTCTCACTCCCTCAACCGTGCGCTGTCCGCGCGGCGCGGCGGTGATATTTTCATTACGTTTCTTTGTGTCGTCGCGATCACACACAAATCTTTTACCGGAACTTTTTCGCGGTCATCATGCCTAAACGGAAGAGATCTAGGTCGAAAGGAGATGATTATGACAGTGTCCTCAAGAGGGTGAGAAAATTGGAAAGAAAACTAAAGAAGAGGCGGCGAGAGAGTTCGTTATCAGTGCAATCAATTTCTGACGTCGAACCGGGCTATCTAGGTAATCTACCCTTTTTTCTCGCAGATATTTACAAAATATATAATTTTAACTGAACTATGAAACTAATAAGTGTATGTAAGTGATAAGTATTATATCTAATTCGTACTTTTGCAAAGTTTTGAGAAATAATCTTTTAAAAGTACCTACCTATCCTAACATATTTTAATGTGAAAGAATCTGCACTATTCTGCACGGGTACCTACCTTGGGCCCATTACGTGCCTGGGTACCTATCTTGGACCAAATTTTTTTGAGATACCTACCTTGGATCCACCCCTATGATATTTTTTGTCTCGATTATGGGCTACCTACCTTGGACCCAGCTTTTATGAAACCTGCTCAAACACGGATAACTTTTTTGTATCCACGACGAAAGGTGGGTAGGTACATAAATATAGTATAGTAATATTGATAATAGAACATATGAATTAACTGGTAGTTAGTTAGAATACCGAGATTGAAAAGAAGGTGTTTCTGGTACTTTCTAGATAAAGATTTACCTGACCCAATAGTAAACTGGGTTGATGAAATTTACAATGAGGAGCGCGAGCCCTTACCAACGCCAGTTACGTATTACCGATCTCAGAAATTGTTTATCGATAAAAAAAACTTTAATTTCACTTGGAACTTGGTTTTAATCACAATAGGTACTAATGTTTTCCACACAAACATACGGACTCCCGCCATTAAAGACAATATGACATTACTAGTGTTGTCAGTTAATCGTTTTATCGGTACGCTAGTGATGTGACAGTAAATATTTCTGTAACACTCGGCCATCCTTAACACAGCTGTGTCCCACGGCGTTCAATTCTGTTCAACCAGGACTAAAGGTGCGGTGGAATGAGGAATGGTAGGTGTTCGGCGTCTTCTCATAGTCCCAGACAGTTGTTTGTTGTTCCTGGAACTCACCAGACTGTTGCTTGTTGTTGCTGGAACTCGCCAGACTGTTGCTCGTTGTTCCTGAAATTCAACAAGTGTGTAAGCTGTTGATCATGGCACCATAAGAAATTTAAAACCCAGCAATTTTGGGACAGAGTAAATTTTATACCCATGGATCTTCATCAATCTAAACTTTACTTCCATATCACCTATTCTATCTTACAACCCCTTCGTGTCGAATTGTGTACCTTCACCTGTACTCTCAAGTCTCTCACCCATTCAACTTTAACTCATCAAACTCATTCTAATCATGGAGGCCGAAGGTAATTTGCGAAGAACAAACAATCTACATCTTACACACGGCCTCTGAAGTAGAAACTTTAACTGCACTACCAGTAGGTAGATACCTACCTACCCTTATTATTATTACTTATCAATATCATAGTTGTTTTTAAAGTGTAACTTAATGGTAAAAATAAAGTTTTTGTACATCACCATATTTGAAGTAGTACAGCAGGTTGGCCATCTCATGTCCCCGGCACTGGCATACTGTGCCAAATAGCAAGCTGCTGCTACTGACTGTCATGCCCAGGTCTGCGACAGTAATTGTAACACATCATGACTGATGCCCTTTTGCTCGTTCAAAGGTCTCGGTTGAGAGTGGTCGCCTTGTCTTCACTGTAGTAGTAGGTATTTCACTCGTGTGCATGTCGATTTTCGTCTTTTCTGGAGCCCAATCACACTGATCCGCCTCTTCTTCAGAGTGGTACGTCAGTCAGGCCAATCCTAAATATCGACCTTCTTTTGTTTTTCTGACGTTATAGTGGTTTCTTTTTCGTTTCTTTCCTGACTCGTCCATGGCGCTCAAACAGGAACACAATTCACTTTGTTGGCGTGAGGCAGCAGTCCAAATCGCACTTCTGAGATATTACCGATCTCAGGAATTGTTTATCGATAAATAAAACTTTAATTTCACTTGGAACTTGGTTTTAATCACAATACTACTGTTTTCCACACAAACATACGGACTCCCGCCATTAAAGACAATATGACATTACTAGTGTTGTCAGTTAATCGTTTTATCGGTACGCTAGTGATGTGACAGTAAATATTTCTGTAACATACGTCTCCACCGCGACCGCCGTTGCCGTCTCCAGTTCCGCTGCCGCCGTCGCCGCCTCCAGCTCCACTGCCTCCGCCGCCAGAGGCCGGATCAAGCACAGGGGCTGACCAAACTCCTAACTTGGAACCCGAAATTCTAAATCTTCTAGGAGAAGACCCTTCTAATATAAAGAGCCACGGAGTAAGTTTACATAAAGACATTGCTCCGAGGTGGACGCACATCCTCACCAATGGTCTGGCTAAAGATACTCAGGCGGATCTAGTAAAACAATATTTGCCGCCTGAGAACTGTACGAATTTGTCGGCACCGCAGCTGAATCGTGAAGTAAAAGCAGCGCTCTCTGATTTAAATGTAAAACAAGACCAATACGAGTATAGCCAGGGAAAACAAAACCAAATTGGAAGTGGTCTCGCAGCTCTCGGACTAGTACTAAATTGGGCCTTGACATCCAAAATACAAATACAAATATCTTTATTCGCAAGAAAACAGTAGTTGAGGATCTTAAGTTAGAAGAGTACAGTGTTTTCAGCTTACACGTAAGCATGCAAATATATCTAATGTGAATTAAAATTATATACAGTGTGTCAATATTAAATATGTCAAAATTAAACTATTCATTAACTTTAAAATCTAGAAATTCTTTCACACTGTAAAAGCAATGTTTTAATAGCCATTTTGTCAAACAATTTTTCAGTGCATCTTTAGTCATAATTTTAAAATTGTCAGGTAGCTTATTAAATAACAAAATGCTCATATTAAATATGTTCCTCTTGTAAATGTCTTTCCTAGCAAGAGGTTGATACAGTAAATTCATAATCTTTGATCTTGTTTGTCGTAACGTAACTTCTCCACGAGTTTTCCAATAATTTGGGTTTAAGGCAACAAAAATACACACGTCTCTAATATACATACAAGGAAGGGGTAGTATATTAAGTTGTTTAAAAAGAGGTCTACAGCTGTCATCGAATTTAGCGTTGCATATTGCACGGATGCATTTCTTCTGGAGTTTAAAGGCCCTGTCAATATCTACAGAATTACCCCACAGTATCAGTCCATAGCCAAGGATAGAGGAGACATAGCCATGATAGGCCATTAAAGCTGCTTCAACTGATATAGTTTGTCTCAACCTTTTGAGTGCATAAACAAAGCGATTTAATCTGTTACAAACCAGCTCAATATGACATTTCCAGTTCAAATGCCTGTCTATCGTGATACCAAGAAATTTGAAAGTGTCAGTTTCATCAACCATTTCGTTGTTATCACTCACTTGGATCGGATATGGGTTAGCATTATACGAGATAAATTGCATGAACTTAGTTTTACTAACATTTATACGTAAGTCAATATTATTTAACCATTTAACCAATTCACTAAGAGCATTATTTATGTCGTTTTCAAACGTAGGTCCATCTTTATTTTTACATTCTATTATGAGTGTTGTGTCATCTGCGAATTGAACACAACTATGACAAGTAGCCTTAGGAAGATCGTTTACGTACAAAAGAAACAGTAACGGCCCGAGAACACTACCTTGCGGCACACCTTTATTAGTGACTCTAAAATTGGAACGATAGCTTTGCTTCGTGATAATGCCATTCGATTCATTAACATTACATATCTCAGTACATTGTTGCCTATTTTTAAGAAAGCTTTCTAGCCAATCAAATGCTGGACCACGAATCCCACATAGTTTTAACTTTTGTAAGAGCAATACGTGGTTCACTAAATCGAATGCTTTGGTCATGTCAAGAAACAAGGCCACTGTGGGTGTACCCCTATTAAGATTTTGAGTAATGATACGCACTAGATCAAAACATGCATGTACGGTCGACAAGCCTTGACGAAAGCCATATTGTTCTGGCTGAAGTATGTTATGCTTGACTAGAAAGTCCTTTAATCTAGTATGCATCGCTCTTTCGAAAACTTTGGATAGTATAGGGACTAATGAAATAGGCCTATAATTGTCAGGATCCAAATTATCACCTTTTTTAAATAAGGGTTTGATCACACTAATTTTGAGGCTATCAGGAAATATGCCTTCTGATAAGGAAAGGTTTATTAAATGTGTTAAAGGATTGCAAATAAGAGTGGCACATGCCTTTAGGATCCTTGTAATCATGGTATCGAAACCACTCGCGCTACTGTTCTTCAGAGACATAATGATATTATATACCTCGGATTCCGTGACAGGTCTAAGGAAAATTGTATGAGCTATCACAGGTTGTGAATTTAAATTTGAGTGGGCATTATTTGAAGAATATGTCAATTCTGTAAAATAATTATTAAAAACAGTACATATGTCATAGGGATCAGAATATTCAATATTATTATATTTTATTTTGTCAATGGTACTAGAATTATACAAGTCATTTGAAATTGTCGAAGAAATCGTATTCCATGTCGCCTTACATTTATTTTTATGATTTTGTATATATTTAAAATTCTTAATTTTCTGAGCATTATTTATACATTGTTTTAAAATACTATCATATGCCTTAAATTTGGATTTATTAATCTTTTTATTTATTTTTGTTTTTCTGTAATGTAAATATAAGATACGTTTTGTTTTACATGACTTTTTTAAACCTTTAGTTATCCATGTTTGTTTCAGAGAACGATTTTTGATTTTCACTTTGATTGTCGGGAAACATAGGTTATAAAACAAACATAACAAGTCGTAGAAGAGATCAAAAGCTTGCGTAGCATTGTTGCACCCTGTAACATCAGAAAAAGAGAGAGCTGAAATACACTCACAAAACTTATTAATATTATGATTACTGTAATCTTTTTTGTATTCGAACCAGGTGCTTATAGCTTTTTGCTTGTTTACTTTAATAGTCTGCGCCGTCTCGTGGTCAGAGAGACCCAGGTATAATACCTCTGACTGTGCAGATTTTATATTGCTCGCTATTTGGTCAATACATGAATTTTTCCTTGTTGGGGTTAAAATATGTGGCTGAAAGTTATAATTAGAGAGAATGCTAATTAAGTCTTTGGAATAATTGTCCTGTTTTAGTAAATCAATATTCCAATCTCCACATAGAATATTTTTTTTGCGTTTGTATTTCAAAGTTAATTTATCCAATAATTTTTGTAATTTGTATAGGAAAATACCAACATTTGATTTATTATTTTTTGGTATCCTATAAATATTAATTACTATCAGACCCATATCAACAATCTCCGTGCCACAACATTCAAAGTAAAAATCATTTGCAAGTTCTAACCTTAATTCCCTGCAGTTAAAAATATTTTTGACTAGAATTACACTCCCACCTCTATTTTTTTTCCGGCAATAACATGAAGCTACTTTAAATCCCTTCAGTGCCATATCTGCCTCTGATCCTTGCTTAACAAATGTTTCAGACAAACAAACAATATCAACTTCCCTACCCTCATCTCTTAACTCCTGTAAAGTGATCTCAAGAATATCCAATTTGCTTCTAAGTCCTGCAATGTTTTGATTGAATATAATTAATTTATTTTCTTTGTTTGAATAAATTTGATTCTCTTTAATATCACTATAGTTAGCAGTATTTTTTACATTCAAATGTTTATTTTTGATACGAACGAAAAAACTTATTCAGACTTGATAAGTAGTTAATCTCTGACATTACTTTTGAGCAAATGGTATTTAATGCGTTATAGGAATTTACATTTAACAGTTTACAGTTTTCATATTTTCTTACAAATTTCTCCATTTCGTTCTTAAATGCAAAAGAATTTAAGTATCTGTAACTACGAACATTTAATAATAGTATTTTATACTCCGCGTACTTGTACAATGTATTACATAGGTTTGAAAACAGGGAGTAAGGGTCTTTGTCATTATTTCCTACTGACAAAATAATTACATCATTTTTTGTAATTTTGTTTTTTATACTATCTAGGTCTCTCAAGATGTGTTCGCTTCGAGCATAGGGTTTAATTGAGGCTGATACATTATAAGTGTCATTCTGAATGCCGAACGACTTACGAACTAATTTTACAGATAGTCCACGCACTTTTTCGTCTCCAAAAATGTAGATAGTAGGTTTTTTTGATTTGGTGCCATTCAAGATGGGAGATGTAGGTATTGCTCCATCCGAATAGTTTTCATGTGGCACAGGTGATGTATAAGGCGTACTAATGAACTTCGGCTTATCTTGTTTTTTCGATCGAGGAGTGAGGACGAATCGAGGAGTCAATATAGTATTTGTTTCAACTGTCGCTTCTACGTTTATTATACTTTGATTTATTCTTTGGTTGTTAGAGATTTCTCTCGAGCGCATATTATTATTATTACTATATATATTTGCCCTTCTTGTTGGTGTAGTTCTACTTATGATTGTTAGTTGTTTTACATTATTTTTGTAGCGCTGTATTTCATCTTTCAATGTAGAGTTTTCTGATAATAAATTTTCTAATTCTTGTTCTGTTGCTTCTAATTTGCATTCCAATTCTGATACACGTTTCTCCAATTCTTCACATTTCGAGTATATTATTGTTTTTTCAGGACAGCTACTATTACACTGATCGATGTTCAGACTTTGGTAAACAGAGCTTGTATTGGCTTCATCATCAGTAATTAAACTCGTTAACGGATTGAAAGAATTTTCCGTTCTTACTATTGCTCTGTATTTTCGGTTACTCGTAACGTTATCAAAGGAAGTCTTTGGTTTTCTAGCACAAGTACCACATTTCCAGGTTGATTTATCCTTCATAAGTTGATATAGTTTAAAAGTTACAGAGCAACATTCCAGATGGTACACCTCCTTACATGAAGAGCATATCAAAAACTGTCTTTCTTCTATCGATCTATCACATTTATCACAATGCAATGCCATAATTGCTAATAAGTAATTGCAATTTCAAACAGTTAAGGCGCTTCGATAATATTATTATAATTATATTTTTCAATCACAATATTAAACTTGTAGCCTCACAACAATGTTTCATATTAAGCTCATTGTCTATTAATATATTTAAAAAGACAGTAGAAAAAAAAAAAAAAAAATGTATTTGCTTGGGATCGAACTCTCGCCTTCAAGATTCACAGTAGTGCGTATGTAAAAAGTCGACGCGCTAGACCGCTGAGCCACCGAGTCGCTGGAGTATTACTGTTGACAGGTATGTGAATCATCTGTGTCGAGCGTGAGTGACGCACCAAGTTGTCACTGCGCGCGCACAGCTGACCAACAGCCGACTGATACGGTCCAAAGGTCACTTTTCGTTTTAAACAGACAAACGGTCTTTATGGAGATGTTATTTTGATTCGTTTTGAGATTTACACTTGCGATCACAAATTATTTTGATGGTTCACTGTTTTTTCACTATTTGTCACACGATTTTAACTATATTTGTTTATGAGTTTACTGTTTTATAGGTAAATTGCTGGGTTTTTAGCACTCATGATAGTTTTTGATTAAACTCACGTAATGTTGTATTAGAATGGTCACAAACGATTTTACCCATGATTTGATACATAACAAGCGTAATATCACAGTTTTAACTAATAAATGCAGGATAAATTATTTTATAACATTTAAAAATACACTAGCCGATCTTAATGTGATGGCAGCGCCACCTGACCTCAAAAAAAGTTCATTAGAAGCAATACTAGATACATAAATAAATAGAACTAATAATCCTCCTAAAAAAGTTAAAAATAAAATATAAGAAAATCAATAAGTTTTAATTATTAATAAAAACATTGTCCCCCCAGATATAATTACAGCTTTGAGCGATGCTGGTAGACTTATATGCGACAATCATTACAGAGAGTCTTTGTCACGTAGATACGCCATCTTGAACGCCCTTAACAGAAATATTAGGGATACTGTTAAAGATACCAAGATAGACAAAAATCTTTTTGGTTCCAATTTATCTGACCACTTAAAATCGTCTAAGGCAATAACAAAGACAGCCTCAGAAATGAAGACTACGTCCCGTGCACCGCACCAGGCACCGCCGGTTGCCCAGCCGCAGAGAGGGACTTTAAACTTGAGGGGGACTCCGCGCGCAGCGGCGATCGAGCCACGGACTGCCCCCGCGCCCCGCCGACCGCCGCCGCCGCCGCGGGACCGCCGCCAGCAGCCTGCCGCGCGGGGCCGTCAACGCGCCACGGGCTATACCAGACACCAGAGGAGACGTTAGAAGAACCACAGGTACCTATCGCTGGACGTTTGAAATATTTTTACGACAAATGGACTGAATTTACTGAAGATCATGCTGTCTTAAATTAGGTCAATGGATACACAATACCTTTTAAAGAAGTACCTGTACAGACAGTGCCACCAAAAAATTGTGCTTGCAATTCTCAGTCTAAAAGTACAATAATTGACAATTGCATTGCTGAACTATTAATATCAGAATTTATTTCACCTTGCACACCTTGTGAAGGTCAATTCATTTCACCCATTTTTACAGTGCCTAAGCCGAACGGAAAACACAGATGCATACTAAAAATGCTTAATAAATACATTGATGTCGATCACTTTAAAATGGAAGACCATCGCACTGCTCTAAAACTATTACAATATAACTATTACATGAGTACAATTGATTTACAAGACGCCTATTTTTTAATTTCAATTAATGAAAATGACAGAAAGAAGTTACGTTTTGAATGGAAATCGAAATTATATGAGTTTAACGTTCTGCCGTTCGACCTCTGCACTGCACCATATGTCTTTACTAAATTGCTAAAACCCGTTTTACAATACTTACGGTCGTCAGGATTACTATCGGTAGCCTATCTCGATGATTTTTTATGTGTTGGTCAAACCTATGATGAATGTTTAAAAAACATTATTACAACAAAAGAAGTTTTGGAGTCTTTAGGTTTTGTAATAAATGTTGAAAAGAGTATTATGAAACCAAAAAATATTTGCAAGTTCTTAGGCTTTATTTTGGACACCAAAAATATGATTATTACCCTACCGGAGGAGAAGAAAGCGCGTATTAAAAATAAAGCTAGAGAATTAATGAAAAAAAGTACTTGTTCTGTTAGGCAATTTGCTGAATTCATAGGATTGTTGACCTCCGCATGCCCAGCCGTAAGTTACGGTTGGATGTACACCAAACTATTCGAAAGAGAAAAGTTTTTAGCACTTAATTATAGTGATGACTATAATAAACAGATGAAAATAAAATCTTGTCCAAACAACGATTTTTTATGGTGGATAGAAAAAATTTACTCTTCTTCTTGCCCCATTCGCAAAAACAATTATTGTATGGAGGTATACAGGGTGACTTTTAATTAGTTCTTGATAGCAAAAGATATGCATGTACTCATGATACTTAACAACTTTTCCCAAGGAACATAGGTCGAAATACGAAAAACCAAATTTGACCTCCCATACAAAATGCGCTATCAGCTGATGCAGTTTCTATGGGAGGTCAAAACTTGATTTTCGTATTTCGACCTATGTTCCTTGGGGAAAGTTGTTCAGTATCATGAGTACATGCATACTTTTTTCTATCAAGAACTAATTAAAACTCACCCGATATAGTGACGCATCTAATAGCGGCTGGGGTACAGCATGCCGGGATCAAAGCGCTAATGGAAACTGGACGGAGTCTGAATTAAAACTTCACATAAATACTCTTGAATTAAAGGCAGCTTACTATGGGCTTAAAATATTTACTGAAAACGAGCGAGACTGTGAAATCTTATAAAGAATTGACAACACCACTGCCATTAGCTACATAAATAGAATGGGAGGTGTACAACACCCGCATTTAAATGATTTACCTCGAAAAATATGGCAGTGGTGTGAAGATAGGAATATCTTTATATTTGCCTCTTATATCAGATCATGTGAAAATACTGTTGCTGATAGAGAGTCGCGCCGAATAAATATTGACACGGAATGTGAAATCTGTGAACCAGTGTTTACGCAAATAACAAAATTACTGGGTACACCCGAGTTTGACCTCTTTGCCAGTGCCCAAAATAATAAATGTTCGAGGTACGCCTCATGGAAACTTGATCCATTTTCAGAAGTAGTTGATGCATTTACTTTAAATTGGCGAAACTTAAATTTTTATGCTTTTCCTCCATTTAGTCTTATTTAGTCTTGGAAAAAATTATAACGGATCAAGCAAAAGTTATTTTAATCGTACCCGACTGGCCTTCTCAGCCGTGGTACCCTCTGTGGTCAAGGCTTGTTATATCGGAAAAATATTTTTTTGGACCTGACAAATTCTTGTTGTATTCCCCTTTCAGAGTCTGCCATCCACTTCACGTGAACCTTGTTCTGGTGGCAGCCAAGTTATCAGGGACTCCATGATAAAGCGGGGCATTCCACTAGACTCTATAGATATAGTGATGGCATCATTTGCACCAAATACTTTAAGGCAATATAGTAGTACACTTAATTCTTGGATGTCATATTGTACAAATAATAATTTGAACATTTTTGAAGGTGACTGTAATAACGTGATGTCATTTCTAACACAAACATTCAAAGAGGGTGCAAGTTATAGTTGTTTAAATACACACAGATCAGCCTTATCAGTTATTTTGGGTACTAGCGTTACATTAAATGATTGTGTGAACAGATTTATGAAGGGTGTATATAGACTTTATCCACCTCAGCCCAAGTACAACTCAACGTGGGATACCAACGTTGTATTAAATTACCTTTCTAATATGTACCCATATGAAGATATTTCGCTACATAATCTGACACATAAAACCTGTACCCTTTTATGTATTGCATGGGCTCAACGAATGCAGACCATTAGCTTAATTAAATTACAGAATATAACGTTTCAGGATGATGCGATTGTCATAAAAATTACAGACTTAATTTAGACATCGAGGCCTGGAGCTTGCCAACCACTCATCAGACTGCCCTTTAATTCGTGAGAACCCTTCTATTTGTCCTGCATTAGCACTTAAAACTTACATTGAGAGAACCCAACAACTACGACAAAGTGGAAGTAATGAAAACTTGTTTCTAGGTTTACGTAAACCTCACCACAAAGTCGGAACACAGACTTTAGCGCGTTGGGTTAAAAATGTTTTAAAGGACAGTGGTATCGACATATCTATATTCGGTGCTCACAGCACCAGGTCGGCATCAACATCCGCCGCACACAGATCTGGAGTCAGTCTGGAGGTGGTTCGCAAGGCTGCAGATTGGAGTGACAGGTCCAATGTATTTAGTAAGTACTATTACAGATAAGTAGTGCAAACAAATCAAGATGATTTCGTTAATGCAATATTCAATTAACGCTTAGAAATTTCTCAGGGTACGAGTATTTACATTTATATTTATAAACGTTACGTTAAGTGAGCGATAAATGTATAATAACCTTTAAGTTAGATTTTTGGTTAATCTAGTTAATTTTCTTCTTTAGCTTTGCTTATTTAGACGAAAATTAAAGTTAAATTGTTGATTTGAACATTTTGTTTTATTTATTTGCCTTGCTGTTAGGTTTTTACCTGTTTTATGACTTGCTCTAAACATCTGCAAGTAAATAATGTAATTGTCTTCGGTTGACACCCGAAGCATAATTAAAAATCAAACGAACTTACCTGGTGATGTTTGATTCCAATTATGCGAGGGTGTCAACTGAACGTTGACACCCTCGCAACAAACGCAACGTTGGAATGCGTATAGAGGTCGCTTAATTTCACAACATCGGGCAGGACCACAGTAGCCTAGTTGGTAAAGCGTCTGCGGTACTTACGCAGAAGACGCAGGTTCGAATCCTGCCTGTGGTTGTGAAATTTTGCGATTTTCTACTTTGTAAGTTAGTTATAGTTAGGTAGTAATGTTTAGGAGGATTATAAACCGAGTCCGAGTGATCACCAACCCTTACTAGGTATCGAACCAAAGATGTAAATGTGTTGGTTTAAGATATGTACGAGAAATTGCGAATCGAAATATTTTTGTAACAGTAATATGTATCTATTAGAGAAGAAAAGGCCAAAAATAATTGTTATTACGGTGCCCCACTATTGTTGGGTGACCAGTAGGTGTATTCATATCATATCATATCATATCTTTATTAATAAAATAATTTACACGTCAAAAATTTCACATAAAATAACAATTGTTATTATAATATTACCATAAATAATTACATTAAAAAATAAAAATAACTGCTATTGCAAAAAGTCCGTACAGTTCTATTTTAAGTTTATAAATTCGTTAAAGCTGTAAAATGCCTTTTCCACTAGCCAAGTTTTTAACCTAGACTTAAAGGTGGTCAAGCTCGGGGCGTCCTGAATATTCTCGGGTAGTTTGTTATATACCGGTGGACCCATCGCGTGGATAGTGCGCTTTGCCTTTTCAAGCTTATGCGTGACTAAACACAACTTCCGAGCGTTTCGCAAATTATGAATTTTATCATCGCTTCGCCTCGAGTAACAGTGTATATTCTGTTTAGCGTATATGGCAACTTGACAAATAAGTAAGCTCGGGAGCGTCAATATCCCTAGTTCCACGAAGTACGGCCTAGCTGATACATCTTGCGGCACCCGGACGATTGCCCGCACAGCACGCTTCTGCATCCTGAAGACACGTTCCCATTCGGCAGCGCGTCCCCAGAACTCCAAGCCATACTGCAGAAGCGACTGCACATACGCAAAGTAGCAAGATCGGACTACGTGTGTTGGTAGGGTAGAGGCAAGCCGGGATAGCGCGAAACAGGCTTTTGCTAATTTACCACACAATGTGTCAATATGAATTTCCCACGACAGCGTGTTATCCAGTTGAAAGCCAAGAAAGGATGTCACATTGACTTGTTTTATATCAACTCCTTCGATGTCAACGACCAACTGCCTACGTTTTCGACCCGATAAGTCAAAACACACATATTGAGTTTTTGTCAAATTCAATACAAGACCGTTTTGAAAAAACCACGTTCGGAGTTGCTTGGCAACAGAGTTGAGCTGTTTTTCCAACATGTCGAGAGAAGATGCGGTTATTATAGCAGCGACGTCGTCAGCATACATAAAAACTTCAGCACCGGTGATCGCGCTTGGCAGATCATTTAGAAGGAGGGAAAAGGCCAGATTGGAAAGGGATGATCCTTGAGGCACGCCCACAACTGTTGTGAGCCCACTAGACTTTATAGTACCTCCCTTGCCCACTACGAATTGTGTTCTGCCATCCATGAAATCTATCATGAAGTCTAATGCTTTTCCTGCGATTCCATAGTGCTGTAGTTTCATTGCTAGTATGCGGTGGTCAGCGACGTCGAAAGCTTTAGAAAGGTCGCAGCATAGTACTGCAACCTCTTTCTTTTCTTCGCGCGCCGCGAGTATCCGTTGAACTACTTCTCGCGTCAGCATGGTAGTAGATTTCCCAGCACGATAAGCATACTGACGACCAGATATGATATTGTTATCTGTCAAGTACTCGGTGAGACGCGAGGTAATTCCGTTTTCCAAGATTTTGGCTACGGCGGGTATTATCGAAATTGGCCGGTAACAAGATGGGTCTGATTTTTGTCCTTTTCCTTTATACAAGGGACATACTTTAACTTGCTTAAAGGGTTTTGGGTATACGCCATGCTGAATACATTTATTAAAAAGCGCAGATAACAGGGTAGACACTGTTGGTGCAATTAGCAACAATAGTTCTATAGAAATGCCGTATATGTCTTTTGTGGGTTTTATAGCAACTTTTTTAGTTATAATTTTATGCACCTCTTGTGGTGTGAAAGCTTTGAGATGCAAGGAACGATCTGCTGGTTGGCAAACTTGTTTAATTATTTCGTTTGCCGCGTTAACGTCAGCCTTGGGCGCTCCGCACTTTGCTGCCGCCGTAGTATACTGACTATTCAAAACGTTTAGCAGATCCAGCTTATTGTCATACACTTGCCTGTTATCATTTTTTATTAAGTCTGTGTAATCGATCGACGTGTTTCTTACTTTACATGTTTCATTACTTACAATTTTCCACATCGTCCTAACCGTATTATCGCTAAGTTCTAACATATTGATGTAATGATTAGTTCTCTTTGTCGAAATTAATTGATTATAGAATTTGTTGTAATCATCGAACCGTTCCTGAATTTTGTTTAAATTAGGGAATTTAGATTTTATCTCAAGTATGTCGAATAATAAGCTTTTAAAGTTCAGAATATCTTGAGACACCCACGTACGATCACGTCGATTATTCGGTTTCAGCTTTGGAGCGAAACATATCTTAATTTTGTTAACTAAAATGTTGATAATACATTCGGCTAGCTGATCAGTTGTGTAGTCTCTTAAATAATAATCACTCCAGTCAACACTGTTGACGGCGGCAAGGAAGGAATTGCGTGTTGTTTTAGTGTAGTTTGGTACTAATCTGTGCTGTGGCGAGGCTTGTGCTTGATTGCACTGCAACTCGATACGCACACCATAATGGTCTCCAATATTGGTTATGACTGGAGATACATTTTCCACATGAAAATTTAAGTTACAATTACTATAAAAATGGTCTAACGAGGTTGAGGATGAAGCACACACACGAGTTGGGAAATTAATTTCACTCCGGAAATTGTGTAAATGAAGTACATCAAAAAGATTTTTTCTACCCGAGCTTGAGGTCAATAAGTCTATGTTAGCGTCGCCTACAATAATACATTCTAGTCCATTTGCAACACAACTAATTTCATGGAGAAGACGGTCTAAGGCACTTATATAATCATGATCTTTAATTAAAATATGATTAGACCTATAAAAACAAATTACTACAAGCTTGTAGTCTATCAATTCTATTGCAGATATTTCTAATAACCTCTCTTTAGATAACATGCAGAGGTCGGGCCTATCTATGGCTCTGATTCCACGTTTAGTATAAATGCAGGACCCTCCGTGCGAACTCTTCTTTGGTCTACAGTAATTAGACGTTAATGTAAAGTCAATAATGTTTACGCATTGAAGCTCTGATCTAGTCAGCCAATGCTCCGTCATTGTTAAAAAGTCACATTTTAAGTCACTTTCTAATAATACTTCCAATCGCTTAGTCTTATTATTTAGCGATTGTACGTTCTGTAAACATATGACGAGTCGGTCATTCTTACAAGCGTCATATTTGTGCGGTAGTCGTAAATTTCCGGGCAGAGCGCTACTCGGTCGGCGAACGTCATCGGTGGGTAGGCGGTTACTTACCCCGCTGCTGCACGCGGGGTCTAGCGAGAAACCAGTCTGACAGTCTTACGCCTTGTGGCCACACAGCGGGCGAATTGATTCTCGGGTATAAGCTCTCTGGCATTCCAATTATAAAACACGCATGTCTACTTGAATTAATGTTTCGTTTTTGAACTGTGTACTCATCCGAGTGTTCAATTTTTTTCAAAAATTTCATCATAATCTCAACAGTAGTTTCAGGTTTCAGGGACCATACTTGAATGTGTTTGAGTTTTTCGACGGTGTGCAGATCAATATCCGAAGTCGCAGTGCCTAATAGAACGGTCTTTATCGCTCTTTTTTTGCGTTTGTTCCGCACTTCTGTCCAAAGGTCGCCGTCATTATTATTTTTCTGCTCGTTTCCTACTGATTTCAAGGTCAAAATTTCCGTCGCTTGCGACTGAAAATCGTCATTTCCTTGGTCTTGTTTAGCAGTTTTAACGATTGAAACATCAGACTGCAATGATTGACAAAAAATTAATTTCTGCTTTTCTGCTTCGACTGGTTTTCTGGCCACACATTGTTGTGTATCATAGTACTGGTCGAGTTTGATTGGCAGTGCAGTTTGTTTACTTATCTGCTTACGAGCGGACTTCCGCGGTGCGTGTACTTTCGTCGTTTTGTTTGATACCTTTGGTGATGGTGTTTGGAGTTTCCTTGTTGTATTCGCGGGTACGCGTTGTTGTCGGGCTGCGGCGCGTTTTGCTCGAGCAGATAAATTCTCACTATTGGATGCTGTTGATTCCTTCGTCGTTGCCGTTGCCTGTTGCGATGTCACAGTCGTGGGATTGTCGTTTGTGATTGGATCAACAGTAAAAGAGAGTTCAGTTTGGCTCACCGTAACTTCATTTTTCTTCACCGAAGCAAGGACATCGATTTTAGCTTCCAGTTCTTGAATTACGCAAGTAAGTCTCGATATTTCTGATGCATATGGAGCTATACATCTTTTAATAAGTTCTTCTAGGGCTTCCAAGTCACTAGTACTCATTTTATTATATTTTTAAGAAAATCAAATTACGAGAGACAGTAAACACGACCAACCTTGCGGAGGGGAGGTGAATTCGTCCAGGACCTTTACAAGACATGTAAGAATATAAACAAAAAAGAATCAATACGTTCTCATTTTACTCTTTAACTATTTCTGTTTCACTAACGCCTGTTAAACGCTAGGTACCATCTACGACTGGGATCTGATCCTGTATTACAAGTATCTACAATTTTCGATAAATTGACTTATTAGCGTTTAACAAGCGTTAGTGAAACAGAAATACTTTCACATAAAAAGTTATAAGATTTTATTTTTCATGTACGAGTAGTTTGCTAAAAGTTGTTCTAAAGTCTTGGGCTGCTTTCACCATACGAAGTGTTTTGCCTATAAACCTTTCAAGTAGTAAGCTTAGTGAAATACTATTTAAAATTGCCTTTCTAGTTCGTATATTAAGCATAATATTTAGCTCCTATTTTCTTTGTAAATATTAGTTTGTAATTTTGAAACAGGAACGTATTACTGCCTATTGTAGATAAAGGTTTGTATCCCATTTTACATTTTGCCCGTTTTTTGAGTAATTAGTTTATTTATGTAGTACCTATTGGTAGAGGAACCGAGAAGGATTTTTCACGTGATAATCAGGGTGACTAAGAGATGTGTCAGTAGATGGGGTGTTTGGGGTTCTATCGTCTTCGGTGGCTAGGGAATTTTGAAGTAAAGATGATATTTCTCCAATATAACAATTTATTGTAATTTTTACAAAGGTGAGAGAAATACAGCGTTGCTATCTGTGATGACTGTTGGTTGCGCGAATAATAAAAAAAATGACCGAACGAACGGATGGATAGAATGACTACGTAGAACGAGTGAGTCTGATGAATGTTTGTGGTCTTGTTCCACTGGGAATCGATAGATGGCGTTAACATAAGCCGCCCGCCTTGGAAGGGCTTGAAGCTTCCAACGGAGATGTTTCAAGCAGTCTGTACCTTGTCTGCAATCTGGCCGTTGTCTGGATCACATCTTAGTGGGCAGATCTTAGAAAAGGCTCTTCTTATAATGCCTGATGATGTGCGTATATCAGCAACCCTTGAGACTCCATCCTTGCCTGGGTAAGTCTTGATAATGCGGCCTAATTGCCACTTGAGAGGCGGTAAATCGTCAGACTTGATGACGACCATCTCATTTTCTTTGAGGTCTTGACCTTGGGTCTTCCATTTACTTCTTGTTTGAAGTTCCGCTATGAATTCCTTATTCCATCTTTGCCAAAAATGTTGGCGAGCTTGTTCGACTCGATGGAATCGTGTAAGACGACTCGTAGTGTGACTGGAGACATCCTCTGTAGCCGGTGCTGTCAGTGGACAACCAATCAAAAAATGTGCTTGAGTTAATGGCAGCAGGTCATTCGGATCTGAGGAAAGAGGAGTGAGGGGTCGGGAATTCAGGACGGATGCCAGAACCGTGCCAAATTCCTCATAAGTATAGTGTGCGTTGCCCATTATACGACGCAAATGATGTTTACATGACTTTATCCCGGACTCCCAATAACCGGAAAAATGGCTAGCATAAGGCGGCAGAAAGGAGAATTTTATGTTTTCATTAGCTAAATGACTGGTAATGTTGTTGGCATGTTCATCCAAAAATTCCTTTACTGCTCCTACAAAATTTCTACCATTATCCGAGAAAATTTCAACTGGTTTGCCTCGACGTGCCATGAATCTTTTTAAAGCAAGTAAATATCCCTATGTGGTAAGGCTAGTTACCGGCTCCAAATGTATAGCACGGGTGGCAAAGCAAATGAACAAACAAATGTTACATTTTTCTAATTTAGCTCCTCGCCCTTTGCGGTTCAGTATGAAAATTGGTCCAGCATAATCCACTCCACACTTTAGGAAGGGGAAACCTGCTTGAAGACGTTCTGCTGGTAAATTTCCCATGATTGGGTTCAGCGTTTTGCCTTTCAAGCGTGTGCACTTGGTGCATTGATTTGCAGTTTTTTTTTATAGGTTTCTCCCTCCTAAAGGCCACCAATTTTCCTTAATTGTGGCAAGTAAAAGCTGTGGACCTGCGTATAATAGGTTCGTGTGTTCATTACGAAATAACAATTGCGTGAATCTGTGTTTAGAACACAACAAAATTGGATGGTTTTTGTTGTAGGAGAAGTCTGAGTTTACTAACCTTCCTCCAACGCGAATGATTTTCTTCTCGTCAAGAAACACATTTAATCCGTGTATATTACGGTTTGATTTTAATTTTTCCTTATTTTCGAGACACTCTAGTTCATTTCCAAATGAATCAATTTGTGAAACTGGAACTAGATATGTGCAAGCAGTGTTGCCAATGTGCAAATCCAAAATTATCCCAAATCACGCACAAAATTATCGTATTTTTTATCGCATACATTTATTCATGTAATTTATGAAAAAGTAAGGTTTATCTAAAGAATTACCTATTGTTTAGAGTATGTAAAAATTAAGAGACATACTTTTTGAACAAAACAAGGCAAAGGCTGCGTTCCAAATCGCGGCCCTAAAACCACTCACGCTACTAATTTCATAATACTGAAATACTGGTGATTGTTTGTTATGAAGTTGCAGCGTAAACGTTGTTCAGTCTCCATTAGGGCCATAGACTATGTTTTGATTGAATATCTAGTCTTTGAATGCTTTGAGGCTCACATTGTTCACTTCACATTAAGTTCTCAAAAATATCGTAATATTTCATAAATTATCGTATAAAACAGTGAAATTATCGTGCGATACTCTGTTATTATTTTATATCGTATAGGACTTACAACTATCGTATAATTACGATAATTATCGCATGGTTGGCAACGCTGTGTGCAAGCGTCATTTAGTTCGCCGAACGTCAACGGGCCGATTCTACGACCGGTTGCCGGTACTCGAGCGTTGTGTACAAAACGCAGCATGTATGCCGCGGCTCGTTTCATACGATTGAAGGAAGAAAATCTTTCGAATGGAAATATGTTTTGTTTATCTGTTTCTGTGAATAAACTGTGTGTGAGTTTTTTAATTTCTGGTAAATTTGAAATGTGATTTTCCGAATTCAATTCATGTGACCAGTTTGTTTTGGAAGCATGGAGAAATGATGGTCCGTTCCACCACAAAATAGCTTCTTTAAGCGCGTCAAAGCTTAACCCGCGTGAAAGCAAATCAGCTGGGTTCTCTTTTCCACTCACGTGCTTCCAAGGCACACTGCTCTTCAACTCGTTAATTTCAACAATCCTATTCTGAACAAAAGTCTTAAGAAGACTGGGGGCGGTCCGAATCCAACCCATGACAATTGTGGAGTCCGTCCAGAAGTAGACTTGGTGGAATGTAAGATTAAGCGATTTAATGATTTTATCATAAAGCCTAGCACCTGTCAGAGCACCGCAGAGCTCAAGACGCGGAGTAGTTGAGGGTTTAACTGGGGCTACTTTGCTTTTAGCACAAAGCAGTCTGACAGTAATTGACGACTCATCGTCATCGTACGACCGTACATAAGCGCATGCACCATATGCGGTTTGCGAGGCATCGCAAAAAATGTGTAGCTCCAAATTCTGTGTATTTTCGCCTTTAATGTGACGTGGAAATCGAAGTTCTTCTAAATCAGGTAACGTCATGAAGTATTTGTCCCATGAATTCAAAATGTCGCGTGGGACCGGATCATCCCATTCGATTTTGGAGAGCCACAGTTTCTGCAATAAAACCTTTGCTGTAACAACCGCTGGAGACAACAAACCTAACGGATCGTATATTTGTGAAATGATTGACAAAACCTTGCGTTTAGTGACAGGAGTCACGTTTGTGTCAACTTTGCTTGTGAAATGAAACTCGTCAGAGTTGTGAAACCAACCTAATCCTAACGTTCGACTGAGGCAGTTTTCACCTAACGTGAGTTGTTTTGATTGAACAACAGAAGTGGTTAGATCATGCGAATTGAAAATCCACTTTCTCAACAGAAAGCAACCAGAGTTTAACACCTTCGTTACTTACGAACAAATGCGCATCAACTCATGTTTATCATCGTGTGAAGTAAGTAAGTCATCAACGTAGAAATCTTCGTTTATAACGCGTGAAATGATGTCATCTTTGCATTCTAAAGCGAGTTGTTTTAAGCAGCGCATGCTCAAGTACGGCGCAGACGCGGTTCCATATGTGACCGTGTTAAGTTGATAGATGTCAATCGGGTCAGCGGGACTGTCACGCCACATGATGAGCTGAAGGTCACGCTGGTCCGGCTGGACAAGAACTTGTCGATACATCTTCTCTACGTCGGCGCAAGCGACGTACTTGTGCTGTCTGAAACGAAGCAAGATGGAAAATATGTCGTTTTGAAGCGACGGACCTGTGTGTTGTATGTCGTTGAGCGATTTACCTGACGATGATTGTGCACTGGCGTCAAACACAACGCGGAGACGTGTTGTAGACGACTCATGGAACACTCCGTGATGTGGGAGAATGTGTAATAACTACTGCAATACTTTTTGGGTTATAGAATTTACGTGTGACATGGGGTCCTAACTAGATGTGAGAGAAATAAAAGAGTTCGTTTGCAGTTCACGAATGTCCGGCTCTATTCGTAAGAAAACTTAATTTACGTAACAAATGTTTTTACATTTGGGAATAATGTAGTACACAGGACCTGATCGAGACGCGAGATGGGGAACGACTGCCGAGCGCGCCGCGTGGCTGTTCCTACGAACGCATGTTGCTTTGTCAGCATTCATGTGTCACCACATTATTCCCCCCCTTTTTTTGAAATAAAAAAATGACAATTTTGAAAATACAAACATCATTCACAAACAAAACTGGAGTTTCATTAATCATTACAAAAATTCAAAGCTTACAATACAACAATGTTGCGAAGTTACATTAGTCATCATTAGTTGGGTTCACTGGAAAACAAGGGTGTTAGATTACATTCACTATCGCTCGACCGAGTCGCTCACTGCGCTACTGTGATACATAAGTCTTATTAGAATAAGTTATACAGAGTCTTTACATACAGGGTCTTAATATGTCTCGAAAAAAAAAAAAAATTAACGTTTACATTTTTTATATTTTTCTATACTTTTCCAAAAATCACAAATACATAAGTGTGTTTACAAGATTGAAGTAGGGTTGACTAAGAAACTTCACATAGTTGTCAAAATCCTATAACTAATTAATAACTAATACCGTTTACATCGTTAAGTAACTAACTATGCACGAACACTATACGTTTAAGCATACTGATGGTGTCCTTGCGTGCTCGCTTGTTGAGTGGCTCGAGCTGCCGTGCTCAACTGGAACATTTCCGTAAACTCTTTCCTCACCCAATTTTTACAAGTTTTTCCGCACTTTATACACAAAATACAGGCACATGTGATAACCAGCATAACCACTATAACAATAATCAAAACTCCGTATATCTCCACTTTTTGTTCCAAAATATTTTGATTCTGAATATTTACTCCATTATGAGTAATGATGGTATCTTTCTTATCGTCTTTGCTTTGTGGGTTACCCATCGTTCTTAAAATCTTGTTTCGGAGTAGTACTTTTATTTAAATTCAATATTTGAATGCCTTAATTTGTCTCTACGAATGAGTCTCATAAAAACGCACGGGTGGCTTACTTATTCGGCCACTACGTGTGGTATAAGTGATCGGTGAATTACCGTTAATATTACTATCATTTTTCTCTGTAGCTGTTTCTCATGTGTTTGTATTATGTTCACATTCATTTATTAGATACGCTGGCTTAAGTCTGTCTATCGAAATTTCGGTTTCTCTGTTCGGTAATTGTACTCTAAATACTTTACCATGTCTACTAAGAACACGATAAGGGCCATTATATGTTGGGGTTAATGGTTTCTTAACTGCGTTATTACGTATGAAAACATGGGTACATGTACTCAAATCTTTATGCACAAAAATATTTTTTGAATCGCTAGTCGCTCGTGACTTAGGTCGCAAACCATTTATAATTTTCGTAATTTCTCTACGTATGTATATTCGTCTGTGTACTTTGGACTTACCTCGTTGAAAAAGTCGCAAGGTAATCTCAACGCCTGACCTAATACCAGTTCAGCGGGACTTAGGCCGGTGTCACACTTGCAAGCTGCGCGTAAACCGAATAAAACTGTCGGAAGTACCTCGACCCATGACTGATTTTCCTGTAACTTACTAGTTATGGCTACCTTCAACGAACGATGCCATCTCTCTATCATTCCGTTACTCTGTGGGTGATACGGGGTAGTTCTGAGTTTTTCTATTCCCAAAATTTTCATTAATTTTGTGAATAGTTCACTTTCGAACTGTCGTCCCTGATCGCTTGTCAACCTTACTGGACATCCAAATCGACAAATCCAATTTTCATAAACTGCTTTTGCTATTGTATCTGCTGTTATATCGATCGTAGGTATCGCTTCGACCCAACGTGTAAACCGATCTATAATCGTTACGCAATATCTGTAACCGTTGGAATGGGTAGGCAGAGGGCCTACTATGTCTATGTGTATATGTTCGAAACGTTCGCTGTGAGCAAAATTCTGTATTTCTGACTTTGTGTGCCGGTTAACTTTACTTTTTTGACAAGCGATGCAGTTACGAGTCCATTTCGCAAGGTCATTGTTCATGTTGGGCCAAAAAAATCTTTGTGTTACCATCCTCCTAGTTGTCCTTATTCCGGGATGACTAAGATTATGAACTGACTGGAACGCTATTATTCTAAACTTCTCTGGAATGTATGGCCCGACATTGTTCGTTGAAATGTCGCAATATACGTGTGTGTTTGTGTTCGGTAAGCACATTCTTTTTAACTGTACCTTTCCGTTGACTTCGCTGCGTAGTTGCAAAACTTCTGCGTCAGCTTCCTGCGCTACGGCTAATTCCTCGTAATCCAACACTGTTGGTAGTGTAATGGACTCTATTCGCGATAAGGCGTCAGCTACTGCGTTCTCACTCCCACCAACGTATTGTATATCGCTTGTGAATTCGCTGATATACAATAGTTGCCTTGTCCTTCTAGGTGTTTCTCTGTCTGTACCTACCTTTGATAAAGCGTGTATAAGCGGCTTATGATCGGTAAAAATGGTTAGCTGCCGTCCTTCTACTTGATTTCTGAAGTGAACTATGGCCATATATATAGCTAACAGTTCTCTGTCGTATGTACCGTACTTTTGTTGTGCTTCTGTCAATTTTTTCGAGTAGTATCCTATTGGTAACCAACTGTCATTTACCTTCTGCTGCAATACTCCTCCGATACAAGTGCTAGACGCATCTGACATTATAGCTAGTGGTACTTCAGCACGTGGATGAGCCAATGTAACGGCGCTGGTTAGGCTTACCTTACATTGTTCAAACGCCGTATCCGCTTCACTGTCCCATACGATTTCTGTTTTGTCTTTTCTTTTAGAGTTATGTAAATATTTGTTTAGGTGTGCGTGGTACTCTGCTGCGTGGGGTAGGTGTGACCTATAAAAGTTTACCATACCTAGGAAACGTCTGAGTTCCTCTACCGTCCTCAGTTTGGGGTAGTGTGCAACTGCCTTTATTTTCTCGGGAATGGGCCGGATTCCTTCTGTTGTTACTAAATATCCTAAAAATTCTATCTCTTGTCTGCCAAATAAGCATTTACTTACATTTATTGTCATGCCGATGTCTTGAAAACGTTGAAAAATTAATTTAAGGTGCTCTTGGTGTGTCTCTGGGTTTTCTGATGCTACTATGATATCGTCTATGTAACAAAATAATGATGACGTACCGCTGCTGCTGCTGTGATTTTCTATGCCTTTCAATACAGTATTATCTATGAAGCGTTGAAATGTTTGGGCGGCGTTACGTAACCCAAACGTCATGCGCGGAAATTCAAATAAGCCGAACGGGGTTATTATTGCTGTCTTTTGTACGTCCTCTGGTGCTACCGGTATAAAATGATATGCTCTGTTTATGTCTAAACGTGAGAAAATTTCTTTACCCTGTAAACCATAAGTGAAATCGTGAAGTCTCGGTACTGGATACCTATCTGGTTTCGTTATTGCATTTACCCGTCGATAGTCTCCACAGGGTCGGATTTGGTTATTTTTTTTAGGTACTACGTGAAGTGGACTGGCCCACTGTGATTTCGATGGCCTACAAATACCTACATTATTACCTAATTCCTGCATTAAGCGAAATTCTTCTCTTACCTTGTTATATGTATCCGGTGGCAGGGGTCTGGCTTTAGCGTACACTGGCGGGCCTGTGGTCTCTATATGATGGTACACAGCATGGGATGGTGTAGAATCTCTAAAAGAAATAGGTTTAGTAATTTCGGCATATTGCTCTAATAATTCACGATACGGATTATCATTTTGGATACTTTTGATAGTCGGCTCTGCACAAGAAACAATGGACCCTATCGTACTCAAATCTGTTACACAATCAATAAATTTTTTGTTATGTAAGTCTACCATTAATTTATGTGTTTTTAGAAAGTCTGCGCCTAAAATTGCCTGTTTGATGTCGCTTATGATAAAAGTCCATTTATAGCTGCGTCTAAGACCAAGATTTAACTCTAAAACTATAACACCATAGGTTTTTATTTCTGTATTATTTGCTGCAAAAAGTTTGTAGTTACACTCTTGAACTTTATATTGTTTCACTTTACTCACAGGGATCACAGAAACGTTGGCACCAGTGTCAATAAGGAAGGTCAGGTGATTTTTACTATCATAAATGCTGAGGCGGTGATTCTCGTCGATGGAGATACAGCCTTCCACCGCGTCTGACTGTACCTCATTTAGTTTCCCTTTTCAGATTTACTCCAGTTACATGGCTCTTCACATCTCCTGGCTTCGTCCCTGTACTTGTAATGAAATCGACACAACCAGTCTGGGCTCTGCGGTGTACGTGCTGTCGTTCGCTGCGGTCCGCGTGATTGTGATCTTGACCTAGACCTGGATCTGAACTCGTTCCTGGAAAAACGTCTGTCTCGAGAAAATCTGCGTCCTCTAATCTCATTAACTTCTCCTCTTAAGCCTTTAATTTCCAATGACATGGTCCTGAGCTGAGCTAACAGTTCTAGATTGACATCTACGGTCACAGATGATGGTGGTGGTGGTGGTGGGTTCATGTTGCACTTATTACCGACGGCACTAAGAAATAGATTTATTTAACACTTGTGGATGTATATGCACTAGGCTTTAGGTGTTACTCGACCGGAACAACGTCGAGGCGTCCAACGCCGAAACGCCGATCAGGTCCGTGTTTGAGCCGTCCCCTAATAAAAAGTTTAAGTCCAAAGTTCACAATTAACACTGTTCTATATCACGTCGGGGTCACCACTGTAATAACTACTGTAATACTTTTTGGGTTATAGAATTTACGTGTGACATGGGGTCCTAACTAGATGTGAGAGAAATAAAAGAGTTCGTTTGCAGTTCACGAATGTCCGGCTCTATTCGTAAGAAAACTTAATTTACGTAACAAATGTTTTTACATTTGGGAATAATGTAGTACACAGGACCTGATCGAGACGCGAGATGGGGAACGACTGCCGAGCGCGCCGCGTGGCTGTTCCTACGAACGCATGTTGCTTTGTCAGCATTCATGTGTCACCACAAATGAAATGCGTGTCTAAATATGAATTAACGCGAGTCATATGCCCTAAATCAGCATATTCATGTATGAAGTCACTGTACAACCTTTTGTACTCAGGCGACTTCTCTAGCTTCCGTTCAAGCGCATAAAATCTGTGCTCTGCTAAAGTGAATGTTTGACCACGACTTAATCTTCTTGTCTTATAAAGTACGTCCTCCAAAGGTTAGAGGCAAAGTTCTACTTCTGCGTGATTTTAAGCATATGGATCTGGAACGTTTGAGAGAGGATGTTAAGAACATTAACTGGTCATCGGTGCTGTTGTCCGACAACATTGATGATATGGTACAAGTTCTAACTACTGAACTGATTAAAGTTTATGATTTTCATGCGCCTGTTCGGCCTGTGCGTGTGAAGCGTGCTCCTGCTCCCTGGTTAACGCTGGTGATCAGGAGGACTATGGCTAAACGCGACAGGGCTAAAGCCAAACACAAAAAACATCCGTGTCAGGAAAATCTCGACGCATACAAAAAACTAAGAAACGTCTGCAACAGAATGTGTAGGGATGCTAAACGTCGCTACATTCATACAACAATTCAGGATCTCTGCCAGGCGCAAGTTTGGAGGTTCCTACGGTCATTGGGTGTGGGAAAAACCACAGATGCTTGTCAAAGCAATGTGGATCTCAATGCATTGAATCAACATTTTATTGCTCCTCCGGTAATTTTAGACTCTTTATCTAAAACAAAAACTCTCTCTTATCTTTCTGAACTTACTCCACCTGACTGTCCACCCTTCTCTTTTAAACCAGTCTCCGTTGATGCAATAAAGAAGAGTGTCCGTGCCATCTCCACCAAAGCCATCGGTAGTGACAATTTAAGCCTGGACATGATTCTTCCCGTGCTGGAGGAAATTGCCCCAGTGATCTCTCACATTATCAACTATTCGCTTTCTCGCAATATCTTTCCAGCATCGTGGAAGAAAGCTTTTGTCATTCCCTTACCGAAAACCACAAACCCTACATCCTTTTCACAATACCGTCCCATATCTATACTCCCCATCCTCTCTAAAGTCCTAGAATCCGTTGTGCATAAACAACTCTATTCTTATCTTACTTCCAACAACCTATTATGTCCTTTCCAGTCTGGTTTCCGTCCTTCCCACAGCACTGTTGGTGCACTGTTGAATATAACGGAGGACATCCGGTGTGCTATGGATAACACCAAGCTCACCGTGATGGCCTTGTTAGATTTCAGCAGTGCTTTCAACTCTGTTGATTTCGATATCCTCCTCGGCACTCTTCGTGCTGTTAACATTCCTTCCTCGGTAATAGACTGGTTTCACTCTTATCTCTTCGGACGCCAGCAGTGTGTGAGAACCGATGATGCTGGCTCGGACTGGTCAAATCTCACTGCTGGTGTTCCTCAAGGCGGCGTTCTCTCACCTTTACTTTTTTCTGTTTTCATTAATAACATATCTCGTGTAATTTCTTCTCCTTTCCATCTGTATGCAGACGATTTGCAAATTTATCGTCATTTTGTCGTGACTGAGATATCCAATGCTGTTGATGCTCTAAACGAAGACCTTACTGCCATCCAGTTGTGGGCAGAATCTTTTGGTCTGCTAGTTAATCCTGCTAAATCACAGGCAATTATTCTCGGCAGTAGTAGACTCAGGTCAAAGATAGACTGGGATATAGTACCAAAACTCTTCTATAAAGGTGTCCAGATCAGTTTCTGTGATAAGGTTAAAAATCTGGGCCTGCTCATGGACTGCAACATGTCTTGGATATCTCACGTCAACGATATTAGCAGGCGTATGCATTTTACGTTCCACTCTCTCAAGCGTCTCCAGTATTTCCTTCCTTTTAACACCAAAATTATGCTGGCGCAATCTCTCCTGTTACCTATCCTTGACTACGCCGACGTCTGTTATTTGGATGTGACTGAGGAGCTGCTTAACAAGTTAGAGCGCCTTCAAAACTTAGCTATACGCTTCATTTTCGGCTTGCGAAAATATGACCACATTTCTCAATTCCGTGCTCAACTTAAATGGCTCCCTATCCGCCTTCGTCGCGATATGCATATCCTATCTGTCCTTTTCAACATCCTCAATGACCCGCACTCCCCACCTTACCTTCGTTCCCGTTTTCAGCTGCTTCCTTCTCCCGCTTGGCCTAGGCGCCCTTGCATTACACATATGTTAGAGGTGCCTAGGAGTAATACCAATTTCCAGTTTCACTCTTTTTCCGTCCGTGCCGTTCTATTGTGGAACAAATTGCCTCGAATTATTCAAGAAAGCCCCTCCATTCACACTTTTAAAGTAAGGTTAAAAGATCATTTCCTGTCACAAGTTGCTTCATAGCCATCATCATTGTAAATATATCTGTTAAGCATTCATCATTTTATTTATGTAGTATATAGTGTGTTATGTATTTATTTATCATTTATATTTATTATCTATATATTTGTATTTATTATAAATTTATTTGAATTAAATATTTGTTTTAATTATTAGTCTATTTTCTTTATTTATTATTTATGATACATCATTTTTTTCTCACTTATTTTGCACTATTGTGTTCCCGTTAATAAAACTTTCTCACTGCGTTCGGTTGGCTGGAAGAAATCTCTTTTAGAGATAAGCCCGCCTTTGTGTATGTCCTTTAGTTATAGTCTTTTCTGTCAAATTTTTGTGCAATAAAGAATATATATATATATATGTTTCACCTAAAATGTCAGCAGGCTCTTTAAGCGGAATACGCACGGAGAACCTCCCTTGTTCGTCGCGCGTCGTTGTGCTGACGAACAAATCCTCGCATGCATCTTTAATTTGTGTTACATTGGCTTTGGGTACTTCCTCCAGTTCCCAAAACATTTTTAATTGTGCGTCTAATTGTTGCGTAAAGTTGCATTGAACTTCATTAGGCAGTGTGCATTTACTGCGCAATGAACCAGAAATGACCCAACCCAACTTTGTGTTTTGAAGGTAAGGTCCGGTATTTAAGCGAATTCTACCATCATTCAACAGCTCCCAAAATTTATCTGCTCCTATCAATAATTGAACTTTACCAGGAGTGAAAAACGTTGGGTCTGCTAATGTTATATTTTCCGGATGACGAAGTGAATGCACATCGACTTCTACAGACGGTACGCTCGATGTGATGTTAGGCAACACCAAGCAGTTTAAGCGCGTATTGTAATGACTTAATTTTGAATTTAAGCGAATTTCGCACGAATGCGTGCTTTGCGTGACTGTGTGACCGACACCAGTAATTCTGAGAGTGGACTGTATAAGGACTAAATCAAGTTTTTTCGCAAGCGACTCGGTCACAAAACAATTTTGACTACCATTATCGAGTATGACCCGAACCGTGTGTAAACCGTTATGTGAATCGGCAATGTCAACAAGAGCGGTTGACAATAACACTGATTGATGTAATGCAAATGGCGGCGATGAATCGATCAGCTGATCGGAAAATCGATTCGAATGTAAGGAATGAGTTGTGTTTTGATTACCACTAGGAGGCATCTCTGTAGACGAAGACTGATTCCGAGATTCACTGTTTTCATGCAATAAACTGTTGTGTTTTTTCTGACACTGTCTACAGGGACCGAACCAACATTCCGCAACTGCATGGCCGTAACGCAAGCAATTAGCACACAATTTTTTATCACTTATAACCTTAACTCTATCAGAGACTGATAAATTAAGAAAATCACCACACGAATAAATAGGATGTTTCCTTGAACACAAGTAGCAACAAGGGAAATTGTTATTGGAAGCAGAACGTCTGTTACCACCTTTCTTGTGTGCATTCGAGTTAGCGAAATAGCTGTGTGATGTACCTATGCGCATTATTGTTGAGTGACGGATTTTTCTTCGATGTTGTGCCTGGATCTGATGTGTTACGATTTGATTTGAGTGTTTCCAACAAGTCTGCTCTGTCCTTAAGAAATTTATTCAACTGCTCTAGTTTAATCGATGAAGAACCACCCTGGAGATTACCTTTGTGATGTTCCCACTCTCTCTCCGTGGCTGGATCAAGCTTAGACACTATCATGTGTATGACAAGTGTGTCCCACGAGGAAATGGGTTCACCTAATGTTTCAAGCGAACGCAAGTTTTTAAAGACTGTGTCCTGAAGTTTCCTAATCTGTGTGGATGATTCTTGCTTTAAACTTGGAATAGCGAACAATGCCTTTACATGATTATGAATAAGCAATCTTTTATTATTGAAGCGATTCTCAAGTAAATCCCAAGCAATTTGGTAGTTTTCTGAAGAAAATTCAAGTGACTTTATTACTTGAGCAGCGCTTCCTGTTAAGGATGTTCTTAAATAGTGAAATTTCTGTATAGCACCGATAGCTTTATTATTATGAATGATGGATAAGTATGTATCCCTAAATTCCAACCAATAGTCATATGAACCGTCGAATGAAGGCAATGAAATGGTAGGTAACTTCACCTGACTTGAAATATCATTGTGACGTGAAGATTTACTTGAAGAGGAACGTGCATCGTTAAAGTCTTCATCAGTAGTGACATATAACTTACACTGTGCCATGGCTTTAAAATACCTTGATTGAAATGTTTCTCGTTCAGAGTACTCACTGTCGTCATCTTCATTTTTCTCATCTGAGTCCTTCTCATCAATCAAGGCTTCGATTTGATTTTGTATCTCATCGAACTCTTGAAGCAAGGACTCATTACTGTGCATCCACAGTGAGATCTCTTTTACTTGAAAGTCATCAAGGGACTTCGTATCTTTTAATGCGCTAATAAACTTTTCAAACAAGGTAAGTTTGCGTTTCTGCGTGCCACGTTTTATTCTAAGTTGTGAAAGTAAAGCCGCGTTAGCCAATTTGAAAGTGTGTGGGAATTTCTACTTACGGTTTTTTCTTCGACACAAACCAATTTTTGTTATCAGGTAGGTTATTGTATTGACGTATAAATCACAAAATAGCCAAGATGATGAACTCGTAGCAATGTTAATGGGCAGCACACACTTCAACTCACACTTAAAGCTGAAAAATACAAGTGAAATTGGCACGATTAAGCTTTGATCGGGAAAAGGTTTAGGATAGACGGGATGAATACGACCTGGATGACACGTCGTCAAGATGAACGTCGTCACAGTTAAAGCGAAAATGTCGTAATAGATAAAACGTCGTCTTCCTTCAGCCTTCCTTGTTTTCAGGTGAGTGTAGTTGCTTGATTTATTTGTTTCTTTCTTCGCTTTGGTACCCTAGCCACCTCGTTGCTAAAACAATGGCTTCTGCAATGTGGTGTGGGTTCTCGGTATCCACAGGAATCGCGGTAATCCGTCTCGAAGGACCAATGTTTGGGGTTCTATCGTCTTCGGTGGCTAGGGAATTTTGAAGTAAAGATGATATTTCTCCAATATAACAATTTATTGTAATTTTTACAAAGGTGAGAGAAATACAGCGTTGCTATCTGTGATGACTGTTGGTTGCGCGAATAATAAAAAAAATGACCGAACGAACGGATGGATAGAATGACTACGTAGAACGAGTGAGTCTGATGAATGTTTGTGGTCTTGTTCCACTAGAAATCGATAGGTGGCGTTAACATGGGGCTTTATGAGAGGATCACGAAAAACTATACGAGTATAAGAAGTTCCAGACCGGAGCCCGGTGTTCAGGATGCCAACTCTCTCTGATCTCTCTGAACTCTGATCTTCTCATAAAGCCCCATCTACTGACACATCTCTTAGTCGCCCTGATTATCATGTGAAAAATCCTTCTCGGCTCCTCTACCATATTCTATAAGTGGGTAGGAAGTGAAAAATCTGAAGAATAATACAGTCGAATATATTTATTTAAAATTAGGCAGGTAGGTACTACTCGTACTTGGCATAACAAAAAAGCCCTGCTCAAAGAAACAAATAATATTTGTTAATTATGAAAAAGAGTTTGATTGTGAATTTACATTCAATATGATTTAATTTACAGTTAAAAGTCAGGGCTTGATTATAAGCACGTTGGTCTATTTGGCTACTCTGAATGTAAAACAGCGACATCTATGATTGTAAGATGTACTAACAATGCAGTCACTCAAACCAGGACACCATCCCCTTATAAAAATCGTAACCCGGAAAGGTATAAAACTAGATGGTGCTTAAAAATAATGATATTACGGTCTATTGAGTATACTGCTAAAAAACATGACAAATTTTAACAAAAGCGTTTCGTTAACTTTTAATATTTTCTTAGCAGAATACTTGGTAGGCTATAATTATTTCCTGATAACTTGTTAGCGCCATCTAGTATCGGTGAGTTCTATGTTTTTCCGGGTTACGTTTTCTAGTAGCTAGGGGGATCGTCAGTCCTTTTTATTATTCACCAACGTACAAGGTTCAAGCAAGATTAATGGCCTTTCATTTCATATAATATTACTCTTAGATTGCAACAGATGTCGCTGCTAATGGGGACTCATCTTCAGCTAGAGTTTGGTAGCTTGTTTGGTTGTAGTGTTGTAAAGTAGCAGCTGTGGCTTTAACCCTCCTCCAAAGATTTCGGACCTCCTTGCTTGAAGATGGGAGCTGAGAGAATATATTACTGTGCGAAACCTTTTATTTGATAACTGCATTTATGTTAGGGCAAATGCCGAGTTCCTTCAAGAAGGTAACTGAATGTCCTTTCATTGATGTCCCATAGTAATCGATGTTTCTTTTTATTTCCCATAAAAAATAGTCTTAGTAATTTTTTTTTTCGACATGGGAATATAGGTCCCATAGAATTGTTTTTATAAAATAAGACCAAATTACTTTTCTGAAAGAACACGTTATTCACCTTGACCTTGGACGAACCGGACAAAACATTAGCACACTAAATAGGAGATCTAAGAAATGATAGTCCCTAAAAAATGTAGGTTTATATACGAAAAAAAAATCGACCTCCCATACAAAATTCGCTATCAACGCAGTTTTTATGAACGAATATTTTCTTTCGTATTTGGATCTATGCTCTATTCGAAAGTTCTTTCAATTTCATTGGCAGATTTTCATCCTGTTATGCCCGTTTACCTACTTCCCTTACGCGCAATGGTATTATCTCCAAAACAGTTTCCTAAGTAAGTAGTCGCCTTCCTTTTCGCCTCGAAACTTGAACTAGAGTCGTGAGTGAACTCCCTTCCAAACCTAGGGAGTCGGGACGGAGGAATAACTCGGGTTCTCTTCACCAAGGTACCTAGGTATTGCAAATGCAAGTAACAGCTTTAGCTGACATTTCCTTTAACGACTAGTAGCGCAGGAGCGAGGATCACAGAGAATCACCACCCCTCTCTCTTATGTGGCAAGCACAGTAATAAATAATATAGTAATACTAATCTTAAAGGTAATGTAATAAGTACTTGTGCATGTGAGAGGCAGGAGACCAAACCAGGTTACCCTGTGCTATGAACTTTTTAAAACTGCTTACATTAAATGCGATTTATTATATGAAATCGAGGTTAAGAAGACAGTTACCTACCTGCCTACTTGGCTCTAAAAACTTTCTTCCTAAATGTGAGGTAATATTATGTACATATTATTAATTTGTCTTTCTCTTATATTATTACTCAATTTTGTTATTTTTAATTTTGGTACTTTAGATTAATGTATAAAATAAATTAAATTCGTTAAATTTTCCTTATTTTTTAAATCCTTTTTTTATTCCTTAGACTGAAACTGAACAACTTTTCCCAAGGAACAAAGGACGGAATACGAAAGAAAACTTCAAATACCCTATTAACTGCAGCAGCTGATAGCGCCTTTTATATGGTAAGAGAGAGTTGTTTAGTTTGTTGGTCTAGTAAATATTCCTATACCTGGCTACTTTTGTAGAGAAATGCATATTTTATAATGTAGTTTTATACCAAAAATATTTAGTAGGTGTCCTAGTATGTATCATAGACTCGGGATGACTCGGGTGGACATCCGCCAACTGGTACATTTTCCAGCAATGACGTATTTTTTTGTAGGTATGGAATTTTTATTTTTTTACTGAAACCTATTTTGTGGTATATCAAATGGAAGGGCTTTAAAAGCTGATTTAAGCTCCTTGTTATCTAAATTAAAGAAGTATTTTCCAAAGACCCGAGTCTAGATAATATTTATTAGGACATCTACTGCACATTCCTGAAATAAAATTCTCTATACGCGCATTTTCCCACAGAAATAAAGCCAGGTCCTAGCTACGGAACCTAGGAATAAAAATCATGCTCGCCACGACGAATGAGACCAAATTTCAATGCGTTACTCTGGACAATTTGAGCGTTAGTTACTACTTTCCCGAAGAAATATCGGTTTAAAAAAACGTTATACACACACCGGCACAATTAGCGGAACAGAAAAAAAAGTACGATTTAAAAAATTTCTATGATAAAGACTGGCCAGTTATGATACTTTTTTTGTTTAATGTCTAATTTAAAAAAAGAATGTAAGCTGACAGACACTTTTTTTATTCATTTGTTTTAATTTCCTGCTAAAAAGGTTCTTTCGACTGTTTTGAGATAATTTTGCTTTATAGTGAATTGTAAAAAAAATATCGTATAGTGTATTTTTCTTATTTCTTATTCTGCGAACATCTTGTTGGATTACAAGTGGCTAATAATGCCTGAATTAACACCACAAGAAATCGTAAGGGCAGATGAAATGAGAGCAAACGGTCACACTTACAGATCGATAGCCACAAGACTTTGTCGACCGGTATCAACGATTCATCTTAGCATCCGAAGGTACAGGTTGACTAATTCTCTTGTGAGGAGGAGGGGTCAAGGCAGAAAAAGGTGCACTTCAAGGCGTGATGAGCGTTTTTTAAAACTGCGAGTCCGTAGGAACACCCGGTTAACTGCTGTGCAAGCCCGAAACGAACTCCAAGACGCTCGAGGTGTAAGAGTAAGTAAGCGTACAGTTCGCAGGAGGTTCGATGAAGTTGGTTTAGGTTCATACATACCCGCCAAAGCTCCAAAACTAGAGAGAAGTCACCGCACAAACAGACTGAACTTTGCACGTGAACATCGTCATTGGGTTATGAACGAATGAAGACAAGTTCTCTTCACAGTCGACTGCAGAATTCTCTTAAACCAGATTGACGGGAGACAGCAAATATGGAGACGCAAAGGAAAACGTTACATTCAGTCGAATTTCAAAAATTCAATGGCATATGGTGGCGGCTCAATTATGGTGTGGGGAGGAATATGTTTGGGAGCTCGTACGGAGTTAGTAGTAGTCGATAGAGGGAACATGACTTCTGATCGGTATATCAGGGACATTTTAGAAGAATACGTTGTGCCATTTGCCCCCTTTATTGGGGAAGACTTTCTTCTAATGCAAGATAATGCTCGGGCTCACACTGCTCAAACAGTACAGGCGTATCTCAATCATGTGGGTATTCCAGTAATGCAGAGGCCAGCAAGATCCCCGGACATGAACCCGATAGAGCATTTCTGGGACTTCCTCAAAAGAGCCGTAAAGTCCAGGATACCTCCTCCCAACAATCTGGGTGAACTGCAGAACGCGTTACTTGAGGAGTGGCAGAGGTTACCCCAAGAAACCATTGATAACATAATTTGCAGCATGCCTAAACGAATAGAAACCGCTATCAGAGCACGAGGGGGAAACACGCGTTACTAAACTAACATTAATTTTATGTTAAACTGTCTTAATTAATTTTTTTTGTACAGTTTCTTAATTATTCACAATATCTAAAAAAGATGCATTTCTACAAAGTAGAAAATCGCAAAATTTCACAACCACAGGCAGGATTCGAACCTGCGTCTTCTGCGTAAGTACCGCAGACGCTTTACCAACTAGGCTACTGTGGTCCTGCCCGATGTTGTGAAATTTAGCGATCTCCATACGCATTCCAACGTTGCGTTTGTGCTGCCACCTAGCAAGCATTTTTGCTGTACTAGCTCAACTAGTCCATCATTGCAGACAGATTTCGAGTTGAAAATTGGTAACACTACGTATAATTAATCTACAAAGTAGAAAATCGCAAATTTTGCGATTTTCTACTTTGTAGATTTATCCGAACACAGGAAGTGTTAAAATAAAATCATTTTCAAGATGCATTTCGTTTTAATTTCGTTTTTTTTTGACAAAAATAACTTAAAACTCTACATAGTTAATATTAAAAGATGTTAGTTGCATTATTATTTAATATCTAATAGTTAACTCTCGAATTATATACGAAATTATTTAAAAATCTTGTTTTTTTTTTTTGTTCCGCTAATTATGCCGGTGTGTGTATTTCCTGTACAAACCTCGCGCCCACAATAGAGTTTGGATGGGATGACCAAATATTCGATTCGACCCATGTCTTTGTGACTTGTTTAGAGAAACATACTAAAATTTGGTTAGTGCAGGACTGAGACAGACTTCAGAATTCCAGCAAAACGCGTAGTACCATAGTCACCACGCTTGTTAGCGTTGTTGCTAGAAACATGGACCGCGACTGTTGGTGAAAGCAGTATGCAAGATGGTACGATACTCGGGACGCTGCTGCTCATCCTCCAGTTCAAAATCCCTTACCCGCTCAGTCTTACCCCACGGATTAAGATGGGTTGGTTGGTACTATTCTTCGCCACAACCAGCAACCCTGTGTGCTAACATAAAAATGAAACCAATATTTAAATTATTTAATTTTATTTACCTTTTGAGGTACAGATGGAATAATATAACTCTAGCGCTGACGGTTAATTCGCAAAACCCAAAATTGAGTCGGGGGTGCGCGGGGTCAGGTGGAGGAAGAAATGGGAGGCATTCATTGGCTCTCGGAATGTCACCCATATACGCAGAAAATAAACGTCAGCCATAGAGTTACCTAAATCGAGCTGTACTACTATTGATCGTGTAATATGATAGTAGTAAATAAGTAGTACTTATAACATTTTCAGTCAAGTTTCGGTAATTATGTTTAATGTTGTAGTTATTACAAAATTGACAGACATCTAGAATAACACGTATAAAACACATATAAATTTACCTATTTTAATAAATTTAAGTCTTATGTATTTAGTATTTTTTGGTATGATATCAACGGCACAGTATACTTCGGTAAAGTACGCGAAAGCTCGGTAGTGCGGTTGTTATGATACACCCGCCCACCCGAGCTGTTGCGTACTATACATGTACACATGTACTATACAATTCTTTATTACTTTTATTAGTCATATAGCATGTCTGGTAGGAAAGAATACGTTAGAAAAAGTAAATTCTGAAGGTATATAGGTGGCCCAGAGGAAATTGCAGTATTGAAAGTGATAAAAACTTTATATCTAGAAGTTCTTTTTTTATGGAACTTTTAAATTTCAAGAGCCCAAGTTAAAATGTAATGTAATTGTTAAGCTACCCACTGATACCAACTTAATAGCGAGATGTATTTATATGACATTTAATAATTATCACCGATTCAAAACAGCACTTTTTTCTGGGCTATCCTGGGAGCCAATTCTTGAATATCATCGGGTAATAAAATATCACTCAAAAATTCAAAATTAGTAATTTTTCAAAAGTGAACATCCCTAAATGTATAGTGTAAAATTGTTGAAAAAAATTGTCATGACCGAAAACCGATATTTTATCACTCGGTGATATTTAATAATTGGCTCTCTATATTATTAAGTGGTAAGGTATACCTAATTGTTTATATGTTAGTTTTTTTTTCAAAACAGAGCGAAGCAATGTATTTAAGATTTCTTTACAGAATATACTTATTGAATGACATGCAAAATACAATGCTAATAGAGCGAGGGAGCTAAGCTGTGAACTGGAAATTCCTATTGGTTGGGATTCTCATTTCGACATTGGTTGAAAAGCACCTCCCGACGCATAATGTCACATTCGCAAAATGTCACTTTCTCAAATTGTCACGTTCGCAAAATGTTACGTTCGCAAAATGTCACATTCGCAGAATGTCACGATCACAAAATGTCACGTTCACAAATTGTCACGTTCGCAAATTGTCACGTTCGCAAAATGTCACGTTTTTTGGGACTTAGAATTTTTTTAAATTATTTTGCTATAGATTTGGGACTTAAATTTTTTTTGAGTTTTTTTACTATAGATTTGGGACTTAGAAAAATTTTCATGATATATTGAATAAACAAACATAATTTTTTTTTTGTGTGAATTTGAGACTTTTTTTTATTGGGTTTGGGACTTAGAAAAATTTTAATTCTTTGTGGAAAAAATTTCATTAGGTTTTTCGCAGAATGTCACGTTCGCACAATGTCACGATTAAGTGTGACATTATGCGAACGTGCTGACATTCTGCGAACGTGACATTCTGCTATGGTAAACCCTAGTGTGACATTTTGCGAACGTGACATTATGCGCCGGGAGGGAAAAGCAGTCTAAAGAGGCCTCAACCAAAGCTGTGACAGGTAGCTAACCTGTAAGCTGCAAAATCCAACCAATAGGAATGCCCCATTTTCCTAGCTGCTTCGCACACCTTTGGTGGGAAGGCACCCTAACACCGCTCTGCCATGTAAATTTGACCTAGTAGCAGATGGTCCATAACGCAGAGCGTCCAGACGTCCTTTGTCCAGGTAGCAGTTGGTCCAAGTTCAGTTACAAGAGAATTCGTCAGGACAAATCTGTATCACTGTGACATTTTATAATTAAAACTTATGTTATCAGCGCCCTCCTGTCACCGTCAACCAACTCCTTATCGCAGTATACTCGTAAGTGCAGTATAAGCAAAAAAGACACGATCAGTCAGAGAAACTTTAGAAATATCCACATCACCAGAAAACACAATCGGCTTCTCAATACAATCTGTCCAATTAGTAGTAATAGGATAGTGGATTTCCTTTTTCTTTATGGTGATATGATCCTAGCGGAGAGTTAATCAGTTGTGCAGACTATTTAACTTCCGTTTTTGCCTGCCAGAACAATGTAAGAGGCAGTAATTATGTATTTGATTTACAGATTTTTAACTACTTACTTTATTAACATCTACGTTACAAATATCTTTTAGAATCTAAACATGAAGGGTGTATAAAAAGGAAACCACTATTTTAGCCTGTTACTTAGAACATGAAACTGAACTTTCCCAAACGAATAAAGATTGAAATACAAAAAAAAAATATTAGGTACCTCCGATACAAAACGCGCAATCAACTGGTGCATTTTTTTGTCGTATTTTCACGTATGTTTTGTGGGAAAAGTTGTTTATGGTCGAAGTCACATGCTAAAGTAGTCGGTCCTTATTTTTTTTTTACACCTTACACTTAAATGTACATTACAAATACTTACCATAAACATAATACTGAAACTTTCTGTGCCTACTTAACAGTACCGCCAGAAGGCCCGAACAGAAGCTGGGTGGTCGCAACATCTGCGCTCTCGTTATTGTGATGTGAGGTGTTTTATGATCGGACAGGATGATAGTATCTATCTTTTTTGAGGTGGTAGGGCTTTTGTGCAAAGTTCGTCTGGGGAAGTACCACCCTCTTGCTTTTTTCTGCCGTGAAGCAGCAGTGTTTGCACTGCTGTGTTTCGGTTTGAAGGGCAAGGGAGCCAGGGAAATTACTGGCACATGAGACATACCATCTTAGTTCTCAGGGTGGGTAACGCGCTTTGCTGACTTATTAGTGTCAAATTATTTCACTAATAAGACAGTCATTGGCGGTGGTGACCACTTACCATCAGGTGGCCCACCTGGTCGTTTAGCCACAAGTGACAAAAAAAAGTCTTGTGATCGATGGTTCTGTCCCTCTGAAGGTCAATAATGTGTTGGCTTTTTCTAAACTAATGGTAAATATTTGTAGTTGGATATAGTTGTTTATAATACTAGTTAAGTGCTTGGATGTGTTGGCAGTCAATAGTGTGGTTACTTAAGTTGTTTTCGTGGACAATACTACATTCCTCTTTCTCATTGGCTAGTAACGCAGCGTCCGAGTCCAGCCAATCGGAGGTCCGCGAGCACGATGCGAAGTTAGCTACATGTGAAGTTGGCTACATGTCGATGGTAGGGACAGATAATGATTGTAAAGTGAAAGGCAAGTCAGTCTGTCGATAGCTCTTAGCGTGTAAGATTGTGCTTTAATGTTATACTGTGTCTCGGTAAATAATAAATATATTTAAGGAAGGTGATATGGGTTTCACTTCTCGAACTAGCCAATAGTTCAGAAGTGGGACATTCGAGAATTATACCGATTCTCAAACCACGCCAACAAAAGTGGAAATTTACGTAAGTAAATTTTTGGTAACCAGAGAAAGCAATGAAGGCTAGATATTTTTTTTTTCTTGAGTACTATCAAATCTTATATACACGTGTTTCGTCTTATTTATTTATACTAGCTCCGCCCTGCCACGTGTTGCTGTGGCTCGGTTTAAAATTCTATAGAAAAAAAAGCTTTAGTTTTTTCCTGAAATTCCTTTTTCTTTCTTGGTATATTTTTTTTATTTTCCTAGAAACCACGATCAGTAAGTAATAACAAATCCATCTAGCCATTCCTAATTTATCAACGAACTGGTTTTAAAATTAAGTCATATTTTCATAGTATTTTTTTTTTTTTGGTTCTCGTCATTCTTTTCCTTAATTTTTTTATATTCCTCGCTTGCTTGATTGCGTAAATACGCTTATTATTTCACTATTTCTATTTTTACATACACCTTCCTTAAAAATGTTTCATAATTTTGCGTTGCAAACAAATCACACGTTTTTTCTACTTATACATAAAACGGATTGTACCCGTCACCACAGATCAGATAATTTCAATGAAATGGCAGTAAAACAATAGTTGCTTTTGGTACGTAACCCAATTATAGTCTGCCACAAATTCTTGAGAATGAGGGTACTCAAAAGAGGTTAAATAAAAAAAAAACCGGCCAAGTGCGAGTCGGACTTGCGCACCAAGGGTTCCGTACAAATCTGTAGGTATATAAGTAAAAGTTATGGTATTTTTATTGCAAAAAAATATAAATAATGTAACATCGCTCATTTTAATAGATATAGTCACATTCAAGAATTCGAACGAAAAGTGTTTTCATTGTATGTGGGCTCCCAATTGGAATTTCGAAGCAAACACAGAGTCTGAGAGCAAAAAGAGGCTTGTTTCTTTTATGTATGATGCCATTTTTAGGCAGCTATCGAGCATCTGTCAATGTATGATCAAATATTTGTAAGTACAAATTAAGATAATATAAGGAAAAGGTGTAAATGGCTAGGCTACATAAAGCTAAACAATGCAAATTAGTTCAGACAGGAAAGTACTTTAAACCTAAAGTAATATTCATTAATATTCAAATACTTGGGTATTTAGGCACCTACCCGACAAATATAAAGATTGGGAAGGGAGCTGAAGTATCAGTACTTATTTTAGATTCTAATTTAATTTATTTCTTAGATATTTGTTTTTCGCTACCTACACAAAGCACGTAAAAACTTGTGAATAATACACAAGACTAATCTTCGAACCCCTAAATAGTTCTAATTACCCACGCACTAAATGGCTCTGTGTTGTATATTTCCTGATAGGATAGTGGTCCTAAAAATAAAAGCGTTGAGCTGTGATTCACACTACCTACTTGATTCAACTCTCATTCGTTTTAGTACCCACTACTAATAATTGGTAAAATTCTTAGGGTAAAATTTAAAGTCTTGGTAATAAAACACTTCTCAGCGTTAAGAATTAAAAAAAAAACTGATGAATAGCTTGTAAATAAGTTATTAAAACAAGTTGGCGTTTTGTTTGTTACGTGTATAATCGCCACAAGTTTATTATAAACTTTAAGCGAATTTAATATATTTACAGGAAGATACAACTCATTTAATTGCGTTGTTAAATCAAATCTCGAAATAAGTTGACTTTTTTTTTAATGAAATGGTGCGTGTCCAAGGAGAAGTTGAAGTAGCAGTATACTTTCTGCTAAGGAGGGAGCCATAAGCGTACCCATTTGCAAGAGACCTCGATACTAAAATGTATGATTTTTTTTTTATCCAAAGCCCAAACAATTTTTATCTTTGTCTGAGAAATATTTAATTTGGGACTAAATAAATGTATTGACTACAGATTGTCTGGTAAAACAAACAATTTAGGAAAAAAAAATGGTGTTAAAAATATCGTATAAAACGACTATCACGGATCCTTTACGCTTCCTTTCTTATTATTTGTAATCTACACACAGGTAAAAGGAATATTTCCGTTTTCGAGTGTAGCTGAAATATTTGATTTTTAAAGATTTTATTTCTGACCGACTAGTCGGTCAGCAACTGCATACGTTTTACACTTGACCACCTCATACAGACTATGTATACGACAGACTCTATATAATATTTACTCTGTGTGCGTGTCTACGAACGAACTTCCTTAGAGTGAGTTCCAGAACGGTAATAATTACCCTTTGACAGCAGTCTCTCTCGACCACACCGATGGAAGTCATATAACGCTATCCTGCTGTCAGGGTAACTTTTACCCGATTCGGAACGCAACCCTAAATGTGAAATAAAATCGGCAGAGAAAAATGAAGCCTATAGGTACATAAGATCAAACATGAAGCCTATACGAGTAAAAGATCTTCTACTCTTAATAAAATGGTAAAAGGTTTTTTTTATAATAGTTTGGATTTCGACCAACTTTGGAAAAAGTGCCTATCTAATACCTACTTTTTATTTATTTATTTTCCTTCGTAGAACGTCCAAATAGTTCTGTTCTCGATATAATTTCCTAAATGTGGACATTGTGCACAATTAAAACTTCCTACATGTGGAAAGTTGGGTAAATCATCCTAGTTCGGTAAGTAGTACTTTTTAAAGCAGGTTTTTCCGCGCAAGTGGGAACAAGACCAATAGGTCTAAAATACACAGAACTTGCCCTACGGTGGTGCAACAAACTGTAGAATACAGAGACTTGCTCGAGGTTAGAGTGTTATCTTTGACGTGTGGTTGACTGTAAATTTTTCTGTATTTAAGCGAAAATATCAATTACATTAAAAATCCGTTTCGGGAGTCTAGTAGATCCCGAAATTCTGATTATTCTGGAAGATGTAGGTTTACTTATCGTTTTTATCTCAACATACCTACATTTTAAACTTATTTCTTGTACAAGAATGTTTCCTTTTCGCCCTGCTTTACTCATGAATGAATGGAAACTTACAACTTTCACTTATTTTTATTTTCTCATTTTTTTTGCTCTTCCTAAAAATATCGATTAAATATTTCAGTCCATTAAATTAAATTTAATGATATAGAATAACGTAAATTCTATAAATACCTACATGAATTCAATGAAAGTTATGAAAAAAATATTTTGTACAAGATTATTAAAATATTTTTACTACCTATCTACTTGCTAAGTTCTGCGGTCTACCACTTTTAGATTTCGGTCATATACTTAACTTTCCGTAGCAAAATGGTGGGTGGATATCTCATTATGAAATTTGGCCGTGAAGTTATTTCAGATACCATTGGTGACTTGATGACCTTAGGCCTTCTCAGCTCTATGACGAGGTTACCTAAGTACCTACCTGATACCAAAAAGTAATTTGTTTTATTTTCGCTTTGCAATTATACTTTTCCAAATCACCTGGAAAGACTATGATATGCAATATTATGCAACCTTGGTGTTTTAAATTTACTGTTGATAAGACAGAAAGTATTTTTTCAATAAGGAACAATAAGGTAAACTCGTATGAAGTGAAGCGAGCATGAGATGACTTCAATGCAGTATTTAATATACCGTATGGTGGATAGATGGAGTTTGGACATATACAGTCCTCCCTCTTGGTCCACCTGCGCCGTTTATATACAAAGCTGAATATAAAGTCCCATAAAAAAATCTTGAAAACTTTGGTATTTTAACAGTACTGGTCTGCATACCAACTTCATCCCTCAATCGTATATGTAGGTATATGCTTAGTAAACAGAAGATAACGAGGTCTTTATGGTGCTAATCCCTAACAAATAAATAATGAAAAGTTCACGAAAAGTATAAGACAATCTAGATGACCCTTAGAAATTTTATAGTGTAAATTAGAAGCTAGCGCTCCTTTTAACTTATCCGCCAAACTGAGTATTACGACGAGCTGTGGTCATAAAAAAGGGCATTAGTTTATTGTGTTTGAAAGCATAAAAAAAAATATAAAACCACTTTATAAATGGAGTCGAAAAATGATTCAAGTTTACTAAAGAAATAAAAAGTAAAGTAAATTAAGTATTCAGGTATGATATTATATATTCAATTCAACCCGGGAGCAGAAAACAACTGTTTTTTTTTAATCGAGATTAATCTAACTAAGAAAGCATAAATTAAGATAAATGAAATCTTTTCGTGTGAAATAACGAAAGCTTAACCATGTAAATAGCTTAATTAACGCTGCAGCTTATGAAAGATGTGCCAAGTAGTGCTGATCCTCTTATCTACTTAAGACAATATCGAGGATGGAAAGCCAGGAGTACCCAGCTCTCAGGGCCGTGGTGCTTCATACCTATACAAACCCAGGGATGCCCAGGTCACAGGGCTAGAGTTCTTCATACTTATTCAAACCCAGAAGCGCCCAAGTCACAGGGCTGGGGTCCTTCGAACTTATTAAAACCAAGGACGATAATAAAACTGGTTAAAACCCAGGAGGGCCCAGGTCACAGGGTCGGGTTTCATCGTATTTATTTAAACCCATGAGGGCCCAGGTCACAGGGCCGGGGTTCATCGTACTTATTCAAACCCATGAGGGCCCAGGTCACAGGGCCGGGTTTCTTAGTATTTATTTTCAAACCCATGAGGGCTCAGGTCACCGAGCCGGGGTTCATCGTACTTAATCAAACCCAGGAGTGCCCAGGTCACAGGGCCAGGGAACCCGAAGATCTTCGTACAAATTCAAACCTAAGGAGTACCTAGTCCACGGGGCCAGTGGTTTTCATACCTACACTCAGGGAGTCCGGGTAACATGGAACATGATTCACAACATTTCTTTTTTTTTCTTCTTACTCATGCGATTTGCACACTGCTATGAAACTTTTTCAAAAAAATATGTACATAGTTTTTAGTGCCCTCGCTGATAAAATTAATAATTTTGACTTTGAAAATGATTCACGTTCTAAATTACAAGCGCCAAAATAAACACCCGAATTCTGAAATTTCCCTTAGCGACATAGACAACGTCAAAAAAAATACACCGTGATTAATACAAAAGTACCTGGGCGACCGAGCTTCGCTCTACAATAGCCACTTCTACCTGACAATATCATCTGGTGAGCAAGCTATGCTACTCAACAACAGATGGCGCTGTAAATTTCTTTAACGCTCTAAAACGCGCAAAGAAATTATTAAAAAGACGGTGAAATCGAATTTTCCCAGACATAAGACCTAGCTACATCGATTTTTCGCCCCCGAAAACCCCTGTATAGTAAATTTCATCGAAATCGTTAGAGCCGTTTTCGAGAAACCGATTACAAATATATATTTAAATATTGCTCGTTTGATAGAATAAGATTTTGAAATAACATGAAATGTTGTGAATTGACACTCTTATGCATGTACTTGTACTAAGTACGGACCTATCATCACATCACACCACTTGTTGCCCCGTTTTTGGTTCAGAACTGATGTTAAGCTGCCTTCAGTCACATTTTCATCGATACGGACGAGACGACTCAAAAATAATGGACTTATCTTATTAAATTTATAAAATTCTTGTATCATCAAAACTTCGGCTTATATCGCCAATAAGTAATTACTAAATTCTTGTATTGTGTATTGTGCGCCGTACGATATAACCATTCATGAACGTTCCATATTAAACTGATGTCCATGTTTCATACAATACAAAATTTTAGTTATAACTAAGTTCTTGTTATTATTTTGATATGATGTTTGTTTGTTTAGGTATGTTGGTTTAATATTGTTACTTACTTAAACTTGCGTTATGATTTGATATATTGTGATATTAACTTATGACATGTGAATATGTAGGTACAATCATTGCAGTTCTTTATGTCTTCTTATTGTTTTGATTATTATACGATATCTACATCATTTTGAATTTGAATTATAATTACTATTGTCGTTATTTTTATCATTAAAATAAAACAAAATAACTGGCTGTAACTACGCTTGGGAACTCGCGATACACTTTCATTTCATATTATATATTCTTTATTGTACACAATAAAACAGAACAGTAGTGATAGAAGAGGTTCACAATGGCGAGCTTATCTCTATGAAGAGATCTTTTCCAGCCAACCTGAGTTTAGTGATATTATGATTTAATAAATTGTAAAAATCTTTTCTTTCACTACAATTTTAGAGAACTATTTACATTTCATGTTCTATTTTTGTTTTGTACATTTTGATTATTGTTATAGAATATTTTCCTCAAATAATTTCTATTGTTGTTTTTGCGTTTATTTTTGTGTTTGTATTTATTGTTTTATAATATCGTTTCCTTATACTATCACAAGATATAAAAAAAGGAATAATGTATCAAGTAATTTACTGTAACCACGCGAAGGGACTCGCGCTTATCAGGACGGCCGAACTGTTGGCTTTTTCTAAACTTATGGTAAATATTTGTAGTTTTTGTTTTGTACATTTTGATTATTGTTATAGAATATTTTCCTTAAATAATTTCTATTGTTGTTTTTGCTTTTATTTTTGTGTTTGTATTTATTGTTTTATAATATCGTTTCCTTATACTATCACAAGATATAAAAAAAGGAATAATGTATCAAGTAATTTACTGTATCCACGCGAAGGGACTCGCGCTTATCAGGACGGCCGAACTGTTGGCTTTTTCTAAACTAATGGTAAATATCTGTAGTAGGATATAGTTGTTTATAATACTAGTTAAGTGCTTGGATGTGTTGGCAGTCAATAGTGTGGTTACTTAAGTTGTTTTCGTGGACAATACTACATTCCTCTTTCTCATTGGCTAGTAACGCAGCGTCCGAGTCCAGCCAATCGGAGGTCCGCGAGCACGATGCGAAGTTAGCTACATGTGAAGTTGGCTACATGTCGATGGTAGGGACAGATAATGATTGTAAAGTGAAAGGCAAGTCAGTCTGTCGATAGCTCTTAGCGTGTAAGATTGTGCTTTAATGTTATACTGTGTCTCGGTAAATAATAAATATATTTAAGGAAGGTGATATGGGTTTCACTTCTCGAACTAGCCAATTAATGTTATATGTTAACATCATCATTTGTCCTATGCCCTGATCTCGAGACTTATGATCACTTATTTCCGTCACTCCTGCATCTATCTTTCTTTTGCACATCGATTTTACACAGACCAGTTTCTGCTATTTGAGTATAAGTACTAAAGATCTCCCTAATTAATTTAATTTAGTTACTTTGGTCGATTAAATCATACTCTCACTACATTTTACCCATATAGGACTTTTCCCGTGGGAATGGAACTCCAACTTTCCGTAATACAAAAATCCGGTAAGACTGGCAAACAAAGACTTCGAATTATTAGATTCCGGTCAAACAATTATCGGTTTCTTCTACAATTTTCATCTCGCACGACGTGAATTTAATGGGTCTGATCTCCCAGTATAACACTAGATTTAGGCAGTCGAGGCGCGGATTCGAATCCTGTCCATATACTTTGTATTAGACCTTGTACATTTAGGCACACATACATGCTTGCTTATTGTCATTCCCTTACGCAAAATTTTACTACTACTTATAATGTCAATTGCACCATCTAACTACAACAATAACAAAATACGCTCGTCTCACTCTGTCAAATAAGGTGGAGAGAGCAGGACTCGTAGACATATTCGGTTATGGTTAAGTTAGATGGTGCAACCCACTCTTACGGGCGACTAAATACATGTTACTATGTTCAAGAAAGGATGGATGGACTGTGTGAAAGGTGACATGAGCAAGAAAGTAGTAAATGTTGACATGACGGCCGATAGAGGGAAGACGAGGCAGGCGAATGATGTTCGAGACGATAGGTGGGTGTAGTCTACCCGAATACCGGCCTGAAACACATCTTAGCACAAAAAAAAAAATAATCGCTTACATTTCTCTCGATCTGCCGTTGTTCTTTCCTTCATCTCTTCTTTCAAACAGCCCACGTTTTGGAAGTAAATACAATGGAAATCTCTACTCAATCTACTCGTATATCCGCTGTCAGCGAAGGCACGCTTGAATGCAACTCCAATCACTAATTATTATAATCATCAGCGGGGTATAAATCGTAAGCGTTTTGGTCCGTCGCCATGTGGAAGTATTAAAAAATATAACCACGAAGTCAAATCAAGTTAAATTTGATCCACGAAAATTTTAAATAAATAAATAAAATAGCAATAAAAAAGGAATACCAACAAAAAATAAAGCAAAATAAGTTTATAAATTTACTTTATTTAATAACTCTTACCTCTGAAAATAAATTAAACTTCAATGAACAAAAATTTTGAAAAGCTAAACTAAAACAGGCTACAATTTATACAAGAAAAGAGTTTAAATTCATCTGCGAGTTAGGGCTCTCGCACTCGATCGTGTCACTCGCGCGCTATTATTGCCGCGCTACAGAAAGATCGTTCGTCATTTTTGCATCACTGTGTGCGGTGTTCCGAAAAGCAGTGACACCAACATAAGGACAGAAACGCGATCTTTACCTAACGTCAGCGTATAGTTGCACAAATGACACCTGTCGTTCACAGGAACCCTCGGTTTGGTGATCGGCGCGGGAGTGGAACTCGACACCACTGTAAACCTGCTATCTATCTATACACAACACCCCCGCCAACCCGACTGTCCGTGGTCGCAAACCAGGTATTGATCATAAACTCATGTGCCACTTAGGGCTCATCGTCAATCGTGGACATCAGTAAACACATTTTACACCCAACATAATCCTAATCATTATGTCACAAAATACATCATACTCGTAACTGTAAGTTTATGATTAGAGAAATACATTTAATTTGACACTAATAAATTAATACTATAGAAATAGGAATATACACAATCACTCCTATTTCTACAAATAATACCATTTGTCCAAAATTTTATGTAACAGATGATCAACATATTGCAGCTAGTGGCATTGCAGATAGAGTATAATATAATATTTATCTCACGTATAACATATAAACAGTCTATTTCACTAGTACATTAAGAAACATTTGATAAACAGTTGCTCCAGAATGCCGTACAAAATCGTTATATCACATTTCCAATTCGTTCACCACTATTTTTAACAAAATTAACTTATCAACCTTTCACATGTAATTCTCGTAAGGTTAAAGTAGAAAAGTAAGTACGACCGGAGCGATTCGGGCGCAGACCGACCGATCAACACGATGATTGAACACCTGAACACCGGGTTCATATTACCATATTACATATAATTCGAGATATAAACTAGACGACATATTAGCAGGAGGGGTTCACTCTAACCTACTTTACACTTATCGTTTTAGAAATATGACAACTCTAAAGTCACTCATATTTAGGTGTTCGTGCCTCCGCTTGAACCATAGTTGAGATTACACTCCTGTATCTCAGCCTATTTCACTAAGATATTGTATCGTGCAACGCCCTCTGTCGACTATTTTGGTTATTAAGGTCCCCCTTCCACGCCCGACACAAGCGCCCGGCTGTTTTTTTGATCTGTACGCTTTTGTATCTCAGCCGAGTAACACGTGGCTAGTGAAATAAATAATTATATTATTATATAATTATATTTTCAGTTGTGAATTCCGCTCGGACTTTTAGCCCAGCGACGAGACGCAGCTGCCTCAATTAGGCACCGTCATTACCGAAGTCATTGTAAAATGATTTTTCGTGCAACACTGTAAATTCCGCTCGGACTTTTGGGTCCAGTGACGAGACGCAGCTGCCTCTCTAGGCACCGTCATAACCGTCGTCTCATTAACCGACGTACGGCTGCCTCCCTCAAACAACTATTGGCTAGTTCGAGAAGTGAAACCCATATCACCTTCCTTAAATATATTTATTATTTACCGAGACACAGTATAACATTAAAGCACAATCTTACACGCTAAGAGCTATCGACAGACTGACTTGCCTTTTACTTTACAATCATTATCTGTCCCTACCATCGACATGTAGCCAACTTCACATGTAGCTAACTTTGCATCGTGCTCGCTGACCTCCGATTGGCTGGACTCGGACGCTGCGCTACTAGCCAATGTTGTAGACCACTAAACGTATATTAATTATTATTATATTTTATGAAGCGTTTTAGCCATTATAATTATCTTTCTTTATTTCAGACCGAAGTTAAAGTGTCTTTATTGATCGCAGAATTGTATTTCCTTCCTTCCTATTGGTTGGCGGACGACAGACCAATCAAATCGCACGCCAACTAATATGAAGTTGGCAACATGTCAGTGTAAGACCGAATTAAAAGTATCTTTATTTATCGCAGAGTTGTATTTCCTTCCTTCCTATTGGTTGGCGGATGACCGACCAATCAAATCGCACGCCAACCAATATGAAGTTAGCAACATGTCAGTGGTAGGGAAAATGACTGTTGGGAGAGAACGAATGGTGATTATGCATTCGAGACTCAGACGTAAAAGAAGCAACTGGTCTATCCTAAGAGTTTTAAAGTTTTCGTTCGCACATAATATAGTGTACAAGTGTAAGAAAAATGTAACAAGGCTTTTAAAGTGAAATATAAGTGATATTCGTTTTCATTATCATCTGCGTCGTTTAAATTATAAATCCCGTGTCCAGACCTGAGTTTGTGGCCACGTACCGCCATAACTCAGAAGCGGGATACAACCAGTAACGCCCACAAGCAGAAAAACAGCGCGTAAGTACCACGTGTTCTTTCCGTATAACTTTTATTGTTTCAACGTTACGTTGAAACTTTCATTACAAAAGTGAATGATGGACATTGAGGAGGTTAAATTTTACTTTCTTTTTTTTCTTATCTCAATAAATTGGGTATAAATACCCATTAAATTTCAATTTGAAAGAGCTATTATGCATAAGTTCTAGTGAAAGTAATTGATCGGGGCACTCCCCGTATTATTTTCCTCGAACTTATTTACACACCATACCCTACTGCAATGCATGACTGGGACACTTTTCGGTCGATATTTTGCGGTGTTGTGGTGTGTTGAACCAAAATATAGTACTAGGGAATAAAATCAATCGGGGTACCTTCCCGTTATTTTGTTTTTTGTTTTTTTATTTGTGGTAACCTCAGAATAGTAGAACTTTTTAAGTACATAGGTGTACTGATGTTCTAATTTCTTTAATTATATGTAACCCTGTGGTTGCATTTTGTATATTAGTTAACAGGTGAGTTAAATAAATAAAACGGGAAATAATATTTAGATTTTAATATTTTATTTGCAATAGTTTGAATGTTTCTGAACCTGTTTAACGTAAACATTTTGACACCTTTCCCACTGTTAAAAATCCTTGATGACGATAACTAAAATTAATGCAGTGTGTGTGTTTTTCCGAGGTTACACCATGGGGAGAAATAAGATTGCCCGAAGTCGACGGTCAAGGTCGAGGAGTATGACGCCGCCATCAACACCCTGTCAACACAGGGCGGTTTCTCCCGATAAGAGAGCTCGCAGCCGTAGCCCCCGTGGTCGAAAACGATCTCGCTCTCCGCCCGTATTCCGTGCTAGACGACGCCGGTCTCGCTCGAGGCACTCGAGAGGTAGGCTGTCGAGATCTATTTCAAGAAGATCAGAGACACTGAAGCAAGCACGACGTCAGAACTCGACAGATCGAAGAGGGTCGCCACCTACGAGGTCTAGATCAAGGATAACAATGACCCGCTCACCTACGCCTCGCCGCCGCCGTAGCCGCAGCCCTCAGCAGAATCACGGTAAAAATGATACACAGAGTTTATTCTTTGAGAAATTCCTTGACATGATGAATAGTTTTAGGCCTAGTGGTGACAGTGACAAGTTTCCCGTTTTAAACGTTGTCCCAGAATTCGATCCTTTAAATAAAGAACAGACTATAGACACGTGGATACATAAAGTAGACGAGTGTGCCCTAATATATGGTTGGAGTGATAAACAGGTAGTTCACTATGCGATGCCTAAACTCAGTGGCATAGCCAAAACGTGGTATCAAGGCATGCCTTCACTTCTTCATTCTTGGTCGGAATGGAAAATAAAGCTGCGCGAGTCTTTCCCAACACGGGAAAACTACTCTGAACTATTAGCTGAAATGCTTAACAAAAGAGCACGATACGGAGAATCTTTAGAACTATATTTTTATTCAAAAATGAACTTACTGAATCGTTGTGACATTAGTGGTAAACGCGCAGTGGACTGCCTATTAGGAGGTATCGACGATCGCAATGTTAGGGTTGGAGGACAGAGTGCCGAGTTTACAGAACCCGAGCAAGTGCTTAAATTTTTTAAATCTGTGAAAGTAAGTCAGGATAGGTACAATGGTGAGGCCGCTCGAAACAGAGACAGGGAGAAACGGAGCAGTAATCAATCAAATAATAACAAAAACAATGATAAAGCTCCTGCCCCCTCTCCAAAATCGAATTTTAACATGACCTGCTACAACTGTAATGAAAAGGGGCACCCTTCTTTTCGCTGCCCAAAACCAAAATTGCGTTGTACAAACTGTAATTTGTTAGGACATTTAACCAATGACTGCCCAAAATTGAAGGTGAAGCATGACGGTTCATCAAATGAAGACAAAAACAAGAATGTCCTTAATGTGGAAAGTGGTTGTAATACCAGTCTCAAGTATCGCATCCCCATCAAAATTAATGGTAAGCTTATAGATTGTGTTGTCGATTTAGGTAGCGAAGGCACTCTGATTCAAGTGAGCGAAGCAAAGCGATTACAGCTACAATGGGAGGAAGTAAGTGGCCCCTTGTTAAAGGGTATAGGTGATGTCGCTCATGTTCCGGTCGGATCCCTGTATGCAACTGTTGAGGTACAAGGAATCGTAGAGCACAACGTGCACATCTTGATTGTCGATGATCACGTTATCCCTTGTCCTATTCTTCTGGGACACACTTTCACGGAAAGGCCCTCTATCAGAATTGTCAAGACAGGTACTGATGTCATATTTCAGAAATCTGAACCACATAAAATTATAAAATGTCCTCTTGTTTGTGCACATGATACTCTTTTAGGGGTGAACGAGGTTAAGCCAGTTCCAGTGAAATGCCCCAACCAATATAGTGGTACAATTTACGTGCATGCTTAGATTATGAATAACGGCAGCTTACTGCCTAGTGTAAGATATGTTTTGAATCGTGAGCATTACTTACTACCGGGTGAATACACATTGAAAGGAGGCACTGGAACAGTCCTGGTACAAAATATAGGTCAGTGTGAAATAGTGTTTAAAGAAGAACAATTAATTACTAGAAGCCACTCGATAGACAAACTACAGGTTAACTACGTAGAAATCAGCGAGGAAGATTTTGACTCTATTGTTAATTATGGGGAAAAGTTATCTCAAATTGAAAAAGATAAACTGTTTGAACTACTAAATAAATACAAAAGCAGCTTTGCATCTGGACTGAAGGATTTAGGTTTCACAACTGAGACTGAAATGGTCATAGAATTAACGGATTCTGAACCGGTAGTATATCGACCATATCGATTATCATACAGTGAGCGTCAGCAAGTGAAAGACATGGTTCGGGAAATGCTGGACAGTAATATTATCAGAGAGTCTAGCTCCCCTTACGCTAGTCCGATCGTTTTAGTTAACAAAAAGACGGGAGAAAAGAGATTGTGTGTGGACTACCGCGCACTTAACCGTAAAATAAAACGTGAATATTATCCTCTGCCAAGAATTGAAGACCAACTTGATAGACTCTCTGGTTACTACCAGATACCCATCGCGGAGCAGTCTCGCGAGAAAACAGCATTTGTGACTCCGGATGGACAATTCGAGTACAATAGGATGCCTTTTGGACTTGTAAACGCTCCATCTGTATTTCAGCGCACAATGAATAAAATAATTCAAAACTCGCCAATTAATGCTTATACTCTTGTATACATGGACGACATACTCATACCGGCTAAGTCATATGAGGAAGGCCTATTCCGCCTCGAAGAAGTGCTAAAAGTCCTTTCACAAAGCGGTTTAACTCTAAAATTAAATAAATGTAACTTCTTCTTTGATAAAATAGATTATTTGGGGTACGAAGTTAGCGCTGAGGGAGTAAGGCCCGGGGCGACAAAAACTAAAGCTATCTCCGAATTCCCCCCCCCCCCCCAACTAATGCTCATGAGGTGAGACGATTCGTAGGACTCGCTAGCTTCTTTAGGAGATTCATCAAGGGATTCGCAGTCGTAGCACGGCCCTTGACGGCTCTCCTGAAGAAAGACACTCCGTGGCGCTGGGGCAGTGAAGAGACTGAAGCCTTCAATCAACTAAAACAGGTACTTGTAGAAAGACCAGTATTAGCTATCTACGACCCAGCTTCTGAAACGCAGCTTCACACAGACGCGAGCAAACTAGGAGTTGCTGGTATTCTAATGCAGAAGGATCATACGGGCACCTTACGGCCGGTGGCTTATTACAGCAGACAAACCACACCAGACGAACAAAAATTGCATTCCTATGAGCTAGAAACTCTCGCCGTTATATCTTCATTGAGTAAGTTCAGGGTTTACTTGCTAGGAGTAAGGTTTAAAATAGTTACAGACTGCAATGCCCTTCGTACGACGTTAACCAAACGAGATTTGGTGCCTCGAATTGCCCTTTGGTGGTTGCAGTTCCTTGAATATGACTGCGATATAGAGTATCGATCAGGAGAGAAGATGGCTCATGTTGACGCTCTAAGCAGGAGTCCCGTCGCAGACGAGCAGGACTGTAGCCACCTGCTAGATATACTCGTTGTAGGTACAGACGATTGGTTAACGACGTACCAACAGTCTGATGATGAAATAAAGCGTATATCTGAAATCCTGAAAGATCCTAAGACTAAAGAATTTGCTGAAATATTCAAAAATCATAAATTACTCAACGGCCGCGTTTACCGTGTTATTGATGATTCTTCTATACGCTGGTTAGTTCCAAGGGGTGCAAGATGGCATCTATTAAAGGCAAATCATGATGACATCGGGCATTTCGGGTATGATAAGACGTTGGCACGTGTAAGGGCAAATTATTGGTTTCCAAAAATGAAACGTTTTATTAAAAAGTATGTAGCTGCCTGCGTAGAATGCGCTCATCATAAATTACCCAGTGGAGCAAAAGCGGGAGAATTGCATCCAATTCCGAAGATCGAGATACCTTTTCACACCATACATGCAGACCACTTGGGTCCATTCATCAAAACCAAACGGGGCAATACATACATTTTAGTAATCGTTGATGCATTCACAAAGTACGTTAACCTAACAGCTGTGCGAAATACTAAATCTGCCACTAGCATCAGAGTTTTACGCGATCACTTCAGCTATTTCGGAACGCCAAACCGTCTCATCACTGACCAGGGTAGTAGCTTTACCAGTGGTGCATTTAAGAGTTTCATCAAGACAACGGGCATAAAACACATACTAAATGCAGTTGCAACGCCCAGGGCAAACGGTCAGGTAGAGAGGTACAACCGCACGATACTGGCCGCTCTTGGAGCTATGAATCACAATAAACCCAATGGTATATGGGACGAACATCTGCCTGAGATTCAACTAGGGATTAATACTACAATACATTCCACAACTAGAAAGACGCCCACTGAACTGTTGTTCGGGAGAACGGTCACAAACCCGTCGCAAGGTATATTCAATGACATTATTTCTGACACTTGCACTACTAACCAGCCTCCTTTGTCAGAAATAAGATCAGAGGCCAGTGAACTTATTAAAGAACGGCAGGTAAGAGACAAGGAAGTTTACGATAAACATCGAAAGAAGAACGTCCAATTCAAGGAGGGTGATTTAGTCAAAGTCATTCGCGCGCCAGCTGGAATTGAAGGTTAGTCAAAAAAACTAGAACCCAAATGTAGGGGTCCATACCGAATTAAAAGGGTGCTTCCGAACGACCGGTATGTGGTAGAAGACACGCCAATCACTCGGAAGGGTAAACGATACGAGGCTATAGTTGCAGTCGATAAAATATTTCCCTGGCTCTCAGTAACGCAGTCTATTTTCTCCGATAATGAATCTTCTAATGAAGAAGAATCAACTTTAAATGAATCCTCGTAAAATTCGAATGTTCTTGTCACTCTCACTACTTGGTTCCTACTTTACAATTTGAATTGTAATTGATAGTTAATAATCATAATTATTAGCATCTAAGCTAGTCAACGTCATGGACTAACTTATATAGGTTTAGATAAAGAAAAGTCGCACTAGTCAATGTCATGGACTAGTCGACTGTCGATAACGGTCAGCGTCATGGACCGGACAAATGATACAATACGCCAGTAACGGTCAGCGTCATGGACCGGGCGTATAAAACAGTATATACAGTATATAAGAATCCATCCTATTAAGATCCGAAACTAGCTTGTGTTATCTGAATAATTGTCATTAGTCTAGTTATGTAAATATTCAGTTGATTAATAATTAACTAAACATATCGCTAATTTCATGGAGGGGAATAATACTAAGATATGTTCCTAATGTCAGAATCAACGCATAAACATTTCATGTTACAAAATATAATTAGGTATAATATAAGTTGAAATCAAATGTAACTGAGATAAGTTATATACTTGTAATTAGGCGACTATAGCGTAAAAAAAAATTTGAAATAATAAATATATATGTAAATAATTGTATAAATAAATAATACTATTTATTATTGTAATGGTATTACATAATTAACCTTGTATTTTTATGTAAATTTTGTTTTGGCAGCAAGGGAACAAAAAGAAATGTTAGTAAATTTTGCACGTAAGAAAATGTAACTTTACAGATAACTTAATTTTATGAGTCTGCATTAACGATGGGACTCGTTAATAGAAGGATGGCCGAGTTGTTGTAGACCACTAAACGTATATTAATTATTATTATATTTTATGAAGCGTTTTAGCCATTATAATTATCTTTCTTTATTTCAGACCGAAGTTAAAGTGTCTTTATTGATCGCAGAATTGTATTTCCTTCCTTCCTATTGGTTGGCGGACGACAGACCAATCAAATCGCACGCCAACTAATATGAAGTTGGCAACATGTCAGTGTAAGACCGAATTAAAAGTATCTTTATTTATCGCAGAGTTGTATTTCCTTCCTTCCTATTGGTTGGCGGATGACCGACCAATCAAATCGCACGCCAACCAATATGAAGTTAGCAACATGTCAGTGGTAGGGAAAATGACTGTTGGGAGAGAACGAATGGTGATTATGCATTCGAGACTCAGACGTAAAAGAAGCAACTGGTCTATCCTAAGAGTTTTAAAGTTTTCGTTCGCACATAATATAGTGTACAAGTGTAAGAAAAATGTAACAAGGCTTTTAAAGTGAAATATAAGTGATATTCGTTTTCATTATCATCTGCGTCGTTTAAATTATAAATCCCGTGTCCAGACCTGAGTTTGTGGCCACGTACCGCCATACCAATGAGAAAGAGGAATGTAGTATTGTCCACGAAAACAACTTAAGAGCGCGTATAAAGCCAGGAAAAAATCAGATTTCACCCGCGCGTCTTGCATCCCCCGCGCCGCGCAGCGGGCAGGAAATGATCGCACGGCGCTCGACACTTACGAGTATTATCATAGTTCGCTCGATTTCATACGACGCGCATAGTATATAAGCCAAAAATAAGAGGAATCTGCTACATATTTAGCATTTTGTAAACATCATACACGCAATCTAAATTTAGTAGTAAAAATAATGTAACTTAGATTATTTGAACAACAACAAACAACTACATCTAACGTAATGAGCTATGCCAAAAGGAGAATAGGCATTTTGGCCTATCGGCGGCCATTGATCTTTCTGGTACTGTTCTTTCTCTTGACAGCTCGTAACAATATTATTATAATTTATTTTACCGGGAAAATGTTGTAATCGTAATAATATTAATTTAAAAAAATGAAAAATCATTGGTCACTAAAATTCCCTTTACCCTATAGTTGACCCTGGTAAATGCCAATCTATTATTTTAGGTAGTTCATATTAATGTTGGAAGTACAAATAATAATGTTATTGAACTCTGTAAAAGCGTGAAGGATCTTGGCTTAATTCTTGACAACACCCTCAGTTGGAAAGACCAACAACATTAGCCGCAGGGTCATAAATTCTCTTAAACTTCTTTATAGATTTAAAATCTTCCATCCAAATCTTCCAATTGAGACAAAGCGTATGCTTGTGCAAGCCCTCTGCGTCCTGGTCATTTATTATGCAGACACATGTAGCCTCGATCTCAACTTGGGGTTTCTGATTTTTTTTTATTGTCAATGGGCTTATTCTTGACCTCGATCTAGCCTTGAGGACAGAGATGAGGTCGACGATGGAACGAGCTTGCCCAGAAGAAGCTTTTTCACTCGCGACTTGAATAGATTAGGGTTATATGAACTCGGGAACACAGACGCAGACAGAGAGTACCACTCTTTAGCCGTGTGCATTATAAAAGACGTTTAAAAGCGCTTTGTGCGAATGTGCAGAATATCAACCAAGTATGTGTGAATTCCCGCGGTGCGTCTGTACTCCCGATGGTAGAAGGGAGATGGTGGAATAAGCTCGTAGAGCTCTCGAGCATACTCTCCGAATTACAATCTATAAAAGACCGACAGACATGTAACCTTGCGACGGTGGGCCAGACTGTGAAACTTGGTTTTCACTAGCATCTCATCTCATCATCTCTCATCACCAACGAGCTTCTTGGCTCTGCGATCTATCGAGTCTAGTGCTTCTAGTTGGTATTTAGCTGAGCCATCCCAAAGGTGACAGCAATTCTCCATGCAGGATCGGACTTGGGCTTTGTATAAAACTAGAAGCTAACCAGGAATGAAGTATCGTTTAACACTATTGAGGATGTCCAACTTTTTTGCCGCAGTTTGGGCTTTTGAATCAACGCTAGCGCCGAAGTTCAGGTTTACACACAACGTCATGCCAAGTAGCTCGAGGCCGTCAGTAACTGGTACAGTTGTACCTCGAAAAGTAGGAGCCATATTGAACGGACTCCTTTTGGCAGTAAACAGACTGGTCTGTGTTTTGGTGGCGTTGAAACTCACCAGATTTTTGTCACCCTACTCGGAGACACGACTTAAGGTCAAGTTTATTCGCTCTAACATAGCCTCTTTCGAAGAACGTATGTCGTCACTGCTGGATCTTGTGCTAGACATATATCTCTCGACGGCAGTACTGTCATCTGCGTACCCAACAATACCAGGACCAAGAAGGTAACCGTTCACAGGACGCGTCACTCTTTCTGTTCTGCCTTTAGGTTGGCCGGTAGATAATGCTGCGTGGCATCAGGCCCGCCCTTTGTACGTTTGTGCAATTAATTTAAATTAACAAAAAAATGTAATATTTTCATTATTATCACTTGAATTAACTTCGTTTTCAATACGTAAATTATCAAACATTAGACATTCTTTTCTGGACATTGACCCCTAAAATCGTACTGAAAAAAAAAGCAAGAAACAAAAGTATTAAGCTAAAAACATGCCTTTCAGTTGAGGAATTATCAACAGTGTGGGTGGGTACTATTTGGACCAAAATTATCGTTATTTTTCTGCCTTACTGTTGAGCTAAAAAAGGTTTTTATTTAAGCATAATTCATTAGGCATAATCCATAAGAAAATCAAAGTCCGGTAAACCAAGCTTAGTTCAACATTATAAAGAATAAATTGGGGTCTAAGATATTTTCCAAGTCACCAAAAAGACCACAGATAAGTGCACGGTAACGTTTCTAACGACTGCAAAGACTCCATGAAGGTGACGTGGGTTTATTGCCTAGGAGATAACAGGCGAGAAAGAGACAGAACACATGGCTGCGATCCTGTTTGCGTCATTACTCATTACTCAGACTAGAGATCAATGCTAGTGTGTATGACAGCGGTATCACGCACACAAAGCATGCGTGCGCGATCTACAAGCGAAGTTCGACCGACTCGTTGTGTCTTTTAACTGTTTTTAGACTTTCTATTTCTAACGAGCTTATTTTATTATTGAATATTCCACGGGCGACGGGACTTTTTTTTCGAGCCACTAAGAAAAATGTGTATGCATTTTCAAATTGTTTATGTTAAGACAGACTAGCATAGGGTCAGGGTGTGAATACCCTTTGGTTTCTATTAATGATACCAAATATTACTCCGAGTTAGATGTTTATGGGAAACAATATATTTTAACACTGTTCTTCTTCTTGTTTAGTGTCGGCAAGAACACGGGCTAAATCTTACTTGCCCAGAAAGCGGCTACTGTGGTAGCCCTCTGGTTACCGTCAAGTTAGTCCTCACGCGAGCAGGTGGCCGGGCACGCGGGACAATTAGTGAGGTGCGCCATGGGGTTCTCCACATTCACAGCTGGCGTCTTCGCTACTTAGGAACCCCCACCGGCACAGGTTATCCTTGCTTCGGCCAACCTGGGTCCTTAGCCTATTTAGACTTCTCCAGGTTGGCCAAGGTTCCTTATAGCCAGGAGGCAGGTGTTCGTTGGGGGGGTACAGTGAATGTGGGTACTCGTTTGCCCAAAGGCTGCATCTCACGTCGGAAGGGTTTTGGTCGGTATGCTGTGTAGATCGCAGGAAACTTTTGCGGCTTCGCAACTAACCTGCGGCGGGAGAGAGCCCGTAGAGTGGATGTCTCGGCTTTGTTATCGTATATATTATTTTTACTTATTTATTAGGCACAGGAGTTGAAATCATGTGTTATATGCTAAGAAATTCAATAATTATGAAATCACATAATTCCTGAAATTTGCAAGGTCATAACTTTTTTCACCGGGACCTATATTTTTGGTGCTATAGTAAAAGTTGTTACTGATGACAAAGTCTATCATTTGACATAGGTTTCGCTCTTGTACAACACCTTTCAAAATGTTGGACCAGAGGTCTATGGAAAAGTTGCATTGTCTTTTGTAAGGTGTTTGTTGTTTTTTTGTGTTGTTAGCAAAGTCGTTGAACAAAAGCTGTTCAGATTGATCCCATCAATACAAGGTAAAAAAAATATATATAAACCAAAAAAAACTAAACGAAAACTACGAATACATTCACAGCCCCTCACAAAAATATTTGTTTTCCGTATTTATTCATGTTTTCTTTGTTGGTTATGTTTATTTTACCGTGCGGTGCACACAATCACAGTCTTCCCGTCTCAACGGAGCGAACAAGACTGATTCGTGAAACAAAACACGCTTGATGCCTGCCGTTAGCTGCGACGGACGATAACTTGCTGCGCGGAATAAAAATGTCGTAAGCGCCGAATGTTGTTTATTTTAATAACTCGTAAAATATAATTTCTTTTGTAAAATCGCTAATAGTGGCGTTCGATGATATGTTAAGGATGTTATTATTAAATAATGGCTTAATAATATGCAATACAACCTGAGAAAAACTCATTTTAGATGAAAATAAGAGGTTACTTTTGGATTTTTTTCTATCGAGATAGTTTTATTCTACTGTGAATTGAATCAATTAAAAATCTTGCAAATACGATGTTGTAACCATATATATTTATTATTTATTAATTGGATCTTATTTTGTCGATATTAAATTCAATCTAAGATAGGTAATTTGCCTTTATACCCGCTCTTAAGTAACCACACTATTGACTGCCAACACATCCAAGCACTTAACTAGTATTATAAACAACTATATCCAATTACAAATATTTACCATAAGTTTAGAAAAAGCCAACAGTTCGGCCGTCCTGATAAGCGCGAGTCCCTTCGCGTGGTTACAGTAAATTACTTGATACATTATTCCTTTTTTTATATCTTGTGATAGTATAAGGAAACGATATTATAAAACAATAAATACAAACACAAAAATAAAAGCAAAAACAACAATAGAAATTATTTGAGGAAAATATTCTATAACAATAATTAAAATGTACAAAACAAAAATAGAACATGAAATGTAAATAATTCTCTAAAATTGTAGTGAAAGAAAAGATTTTTACAATTTATTAAATCATAATATCACTAAACTCAGGTTGGCTGGAAAAGATCTCTTCACAGAGATAAGCTCGCCATTGTGAACCTCTTCTATCACTACTGTTCTGTTTTATTGTGTACAATAAAGAATATATAATATGAAATGAAAGTGTATCGCGAGTTCCCAAGCGTAGTTACAGCCAGTTATTTTGTTTTATTTTAATGATAAAAATAACGACAATAGTAATTATAATTCAAATTCAAAATGATGTAGATATCGTATAATAATCAAAACAATAAGAAGACATAAAGAACTGCAATGATTGTACCTACATATTCACATGTCATAAGTTAATACGAGTATCACAATATATCAAATCATAACGCAAGTTTAAGTAAGTAAAAATATTAAACCAACATACCTAAACAAACAAACATCATATCAAAATAATAACAAGAACTTAGTTATAACAAAAATTTTGTATTGTATGAAACATGGACATCAGTTTAATATGGAACGTTCATGAATGGTTATATCGCACGGCGCACAATACACAATACAAGAATTTAGTAATTACTTATTGGCGATATAAGCCGAAGTTTTGATGATACAAGAATTTTATAAATTTAATAAGATAAGTCCATTATTTTTGAGTCGTCCGTATCGATGAAAATGTGACTGAAGGCAGCTTAACATCAGTTCTGAACCAAAAACGGGGCAACAAGTGGTGTGACGTGATGATAGGTCCGTACTTAGTATAAGTACATGCATAAGAGTGTCAATTCACAACATTTCATGTTATTTCAAAATCTTATTCTATCAAACGAGCAATAGTTGTATATATATTTGTAATCGGTTTCTCGAAAACGGCTCTAACGATTTCGATGAAATTTACTATACAGGGGTTTTCGGGGGCGAAAAATCGATGTAGTTAGGTCTCATGTCTGGGAAAATTCGTTTTCACCGTCTTTTTAATAATTTCTTTGCGCGTTTTAGAGCGTTTAAGAAATTTACAGCGCCATCTGTTGTTGAGTAGCATAGCTTGCTCACCCGATGATATTTTAATGTTGAGGCGGTTATTATAGAGTGAAGCTCTGTCGACCAGGTACTAATATAATATTATTATAAACGCGAAAGTAAAGTTTTATTGGCTAAGGGAAATTTCAGAATTCGGGTGTTTATTTTGGCGCTTGTAATTTAGAACGTGAATCATTTTCAAAGTCAAAATTATTAATTTTATCAGCGAGGGCACTAAAAACTACGTACATATTTTTTTTGAAAAAGTTTCATAGCAATGTGCAAATCGCATGAGTAAGAAGAAAAAAAAAGAAATGTTGTGAATCATGTTCCATGTTACCCGGACTCCCTGAGTGTAGGTATGAAAACCACTGGCCCCGTGGACTAGGTACTCCTTAGGTTTGACTTTGTACGAAGATCTTCGGGTTCCCTGGCCCTGTGACCTGGGCACTCGTGGGTTTGATTAAGTACGATGAACCCCGGCTCGGTGACCTGAGCCCTGATGGGTTTGAAAATAAATACTAAGAAACCCGGCCCTGTGACCTGGGCCCTCATGGGTTTGAATAAGTACGATGAACCCCGGCCCTGTGACCCGGGCCCTCATGGGTTTAAATAAATACGATGAAACCCGACCCTGTGACCTGGGCCCTCCTGGGTTTTAACCAGTTTTATTATCGTCCTTGGTTTTAATAAGTTCGAAGGACCCCAGCCCTGTGGCTTGGGCGCTTCTGGGTTTGAATAAGTATGAAGAACTCTAGCCCTGTGACCTGGGCATCCCTGTGTTTGTATAGGTATGAAGCACCACGGCCCTGAGAGCTGGGTACTCCTGGCTTTCCATCCTCGATATTGTCTTAAGTAGATAAGAGGATCAGCACTACTTGGCACATCTTTCATAAGCTGCAGCGTTAATTAAGCTATTTACATGGTTAAGCTTTCGTTATTTCACACGAAAAGATTTCATTTATCTTAATTTATGCTTTCTTAGTTAGATTAATCTCGATAAAAAAAAAAACAGTAGTTTTCTGCTCCCGGGTTGAATTGATATTAGTTAGTAGATTCAGCTCGATGGTGTGATAAGTCAGTTTTTAGCGAATTAGTACTTGAGGTATAAATATACTTAGATGTCTGGCAGGTGTGTCCTGGGGTGCAGACCCCAAAACACTTTCTATGCTGTATAAATTAATAGTTCGAAGTCATTTTGACTATAGTTGTTTAGCATATGTAAATAGTGACTATGTATATAAATTGACTGTGCTGCAGAATAGAGCTCTGCGTGTTATTTTGGGTGCAATGTGCTCAACTCCTATCCGTGCGATGGAGATTGAGTCCAAAATTATGCCCCTCTGTCTGAGGAGACTCCTCATTGCTGAACGTTTTTGTGTTAAGCTTATTGCTTCTAACAATCAACAAATAATCAATAGAATATTACCTCATCCCATCCGCTTGGAAGGATCATTGACATCAGGTCGCAAATTACTTGAAGGAGACTTTCCAAAAATGTGTCATATTTGTCTGGAAATGCAAAATAAATACCCAACTATATTTAAACATTCTTCATGGCCATGTTACATAGCTTCATACAGTAATTTAATCTCTTCCGTTCAAATTATTGATGTCAAAGTTAATTCTAATATAGAATACCTTGAATATCTAGATCAGAATCAAAAGTACTATCGATTCTACACAGACGGCAGCAAGACTGATTCCCATGTGCGGAGTGCGGTATATGACCCACAAATTAAATTTGCGCAGAGCTTTCTTCTGAGCACTACTTGTTCTATATTTACTGCAGAGGCATATGCTGTCCTGGAGGCCCTGAAACGCATTGCAAATGTACATTTTTATAAATATTTCTTAATTATAACTGATTCCTTAAGTTTAATACAAAGCCTTAGAAATATTAAGTTGCATTATAAAATAAACTATTTAGTCTTTAATATCAAAGAATTGTTGGCAAAGTATTCAACTAAAGGAATTGAGGTTGCCTTTATGTGGGTTCCCTCACATAAGGATATTACTGGTAATGAAATTGCAGACAGGACGGCATATGAAGGCATCAATGCCATAGATGTAAGATTGGTTATGCAAATTCCATTTACTGACTGTTATGCATCCTTAAACACTAATGTAATGCACTTATGGCGAGACTTCTGGAAGACTGATCAAGAAACTAAAGGCAAATGGTACGGAACTATACAGCAAGACTTACCAAACAAGCCCTGGTACGATGACTTAGGATCAGCTAGCCGTGATTTTATAACAACGATAAATCGCCTCAGATTGGGACACTCTTCAACGCCAGCGCATTTACACCGATTGAATATAGTTTCCAGCAACATATGTGAATATTGCCAACAACAACCCTGTGACCCTGAGCACTTAATTTCTTCGTGCACTGCCTTTTCTCTTCAAAGGTTAATCCTTGCAAGTGAAGTTAGTGATTTGGACCAAAATATTTCCCCCCGCCACTTGTGTGATTTATTAAAAGTAAAAGAGTGTTATTATCCGCTTTATAAATATATTAAAAATACTTTCAATAAATTGTAAATAAACAGATAAATCCAGTGAAGTGAAGTGTTAAAATAAGACTTGGCTTAAAGGTCTTTGTAACCAGGCCATAAAATTCCTATAAAAAAAAAAAAAAAAAAGTACTTGTGGAAATGGACTAGTTGCTTGGCTGCGACAACTACAAAATAATCGAATATTTAAAGAGGTAGGTAGACAATAAACGTATTGAGTTGGTATTCTGGCAAGTTCTTCGGCAAAATACAAATTAAGTGCAGAAAATAAAATGCCACCGATACAGCCGACCCCTGTTATAAGAGAATAAAAAAATGAATATGAATTTGTAAAGAGAAGTGAGAGATTTTGTGTACAATACTTACTTATGATTTAGCGATGAAAAATAATAATATATAATATCATACCTGAATACTTAATTTATTTTACTTTTTATTTCTTTAGTAAACTTGAATCATTTTTCGACTCCATTTATAAAGTGGTTTTATATATTTTTTTTTTATACTTTCAAACACAATAAACTAATGCCCTTTTTTTTATGACCACAGCTCGTCGTAATACTCAGTTTGGCGGATAAGTTAAAAGGAGCGCTAGCTTCTAATTTACACTATAAAATTTCTAAGGGTCATCTAGATTGTCTTATACTTTTCGTGAACTTTTCATTATTTATTTGTTAGGGATTAGCACCATAAAGACCTCGTTATCTTCTGTTTACTAAGCATATACCTACATATACGATTGAGGGATGAAGTTGGTATGCAGACCAGTACTGTTAAAATACCAAAGTTTTCAAGATTTTTTATGGGACTTTATATTCAGCTTTGTATATAAACGGCGCAGGTGGACCACGAGGGAGGACTGTATATGTCCAAACTCCATCTATCCACCATACGGTATATTAAATACTGCATTGAAGTCATCTCATGCGCGTGATAGATTATAATACCTGAAAATATGTCTAAAAATATTGCTAAATGGCTAAATTGTATTTCAGAGATAATAGATAGTTAGGAGTAATAAATTTTATTGTAATAGTATTGATTTCATCTCTTTCCTAACGGAAGTTGTAAAATGTAATTGACTAAAGTATTGTATGAAGTAAAATCATAAAAATGACATGTGTTGCAAGGTTTATAATGTGTTTTTAAAATATTGTATTAATATTGTTATCGATTCATCTAGTAAAATATACCAAATCGTATGTAAAAGTAGTAATTTTGATGCTGTTCAATGTAGCTCATTGGCTAATGTAACTAGAATGATTTTTATTGGTTAATATGTGGCTAATATCACTCACCTTGTTCCTGATTGGATAATAGTATTGCTCACTACCTGTACAAATTTCATTTCATATTGTATGATAAAAAGCTCCGTCAGAGCATTAAATCTCTCTTATATTAGTGTCGGCGAAACTGGAAGTATCCCTAGTCCTGAGTTAAGTAATTTTCTTTAATATTTAAAATATGTTGTTGTAATACAAGTAAATCTCATTGTAAACGTGTTATTTTCTTGTCTTTAAATGTAGATAACTGTATTTTCAACTCTGCTTGGATTAGAAACTGTTTTACTGCTGTTTCTTTGAATAATCAAGTACATTTATAACTACCATTTATTTCGTTTATCATTTGTTCTAAAATTCCCTTCCTATGTAGCTATAATCCACGAAAAGGCGTGGTTAATTTAGGTAGGTAGTACAAGACAGCTAGGTAAATAACTCAAGACCTAGTATTCCTTTAATAGAAAACTCATATTAAAAAGCTTTTATTTGTAACTGCACATGTCTCTATCCTTAAAATTCTAACATCAGAAGTGGGATCTTACCCAGCACTGCAGTTAAAATATTTTTCTGTAAACAATTCCAGGATGGATGCGGCTGCCTAGCGACCTCTTCAAAGCGATCAACGATGCTGCGCCTGATGTCCGGCCAGGGGAAAGATGATCCAACTACAAGCAAGTGCTGCGCAGAGTAAATACTGGTCCACCAACATCGAGGCACATCAGAAAATCATTTGGAGCAGCATCGTTATTGTTGCTAAGACAGGTAAGGCCCCAACAAGGCCTGCTTAACTTTAGTTAAAAACCTGAAAATTTAAAACTGAATTTATATCTAGAAGTAAGAAATATTTCGTGTACCTAAAATGTCTGATTCAAAACAATATTCAGTTCCTACCTAACATTTTTGCAAGCTCAAATAGCTAAAAGTGGTAAAAGTATTTAAACCGTCATTTAAAAGTAAAAAGTTAAAGAAAATTTTGACTGTGACGATTGATAAAATCATCATCTTATCGTGGGTGTTGTAATGTAAGATCAATGACCTAATTTCTACAAAATCTGGACTATACATGTCTACTTACGTTTCTTTAAATGTTGTTTGTCTGGTTCCTTAACTCAGATACGGTTTTGGAGATAACTAAATTCTCTCTCCAACATTCAAAATTTGGGCTACAAAACATCGGTCACAGTGGCATGTCCTGTATTTGCATTTCATTTTTGTTTTAAAGTAACGTAAGAAACGAATAAAACTTGGTCAATTTATGCAATAAATACACACATATTCAATAATGAATGTGTTCGACACTAAAAGTTCACACAATATTTCCTCGCACTACCCGAAAACCGAAAATTTTGGGTGGGTAGATCTGACTTCTAGTTATTTTGCGACAACTATATTTGTCTTTTCACAATAAGCCTAAAGACTTTGCAATTGCAACACTGTATTTTGCTCAGTTTGACCGTCTTATGAATTTAAACCAATTTTTTTTTATATTAACTTTGTGCATACAAAAAAAAATTGAAGTTTACTATCGATGTATACTTAAAAATATATATACCGTCGTTCATTAAATCTAAACAACCGTGCGGCCTTAAAAGTGTGAGTCGGACTCGCGTACTAAGGGTTCCATACCTGTCCAGGACCACTACAGCAGCTGTAGTAAGGCTGTCCCGTCTGTAATGTAAATGTACTTGAAATAAATGATAGCCTACTTGAAATTGGTTAAATTTGGTTGTGAGAATACTTGCAATATTTGATGAATATTCGATTTTTATGGTGCTAGTTTTTCTTGCCTTTCATGATTTTGGATCAATGGAAAATACCCCATAGGTTTTAGTTTGGTTCATAAATGTATGAAGATGGGTACATAATTTGTGGCCGTACCTTTGATTGTGTTGACGACGTGAAACTAAAAAAAAAATCGCATCTCTATATCCGTGAGAACAATGATTGACAGACTGAGGACAAAGAGATCCTTTATGGGTTCAGTTTATTTTCCTTTTGAATTACGGAACCCTAAAATATAACCACTGTTTTTGTTGAACTTTTTTTTAAGTACTACCTACTTTTGAGATTTTTTTTCTTTTTATTTCGTTGTTACGATAAACAGCGAACTGGTGCCGATTTTTGCAAATACCTACCCAACTCGAAAATAATAAATTATTTGTAGTTTTGATGATACTGCTCATCTAAAGGACTTATGATGATGCCAATTAATTTATACTAAACAATCCTGGCTAATGATTGATATTACAAAATATTAACAAGAATACGTTTTAACGTCAAATTGTTCAAATATATTTATAATTCTGCCTTCAATATACGTCAAGATCCTTAAACCAAGTAACGTTTATCTAGTATTTTACAAGTATGGAAAACTATTTCGATTGCAAAGGTAAAACTCTCATTGTGATGAACACTGAAATGTGTTAGGTACAGTATATGAAGTAAGAAAATGCTAACATTATAGTAAGAGGCAAACTGACCTAAGTATAAAAATTCAGTGTTGTGGAGGATTTACAAAATAATGACATTATAATGAAATTAAATTCCTAGGGGTAACACTTGAGTTGGAGATCACATATTGATAATATAAATACAAAAATAAGTAAATGTGTTAAAACAATCACAAAACCAGCATCTCGAAAAACTGTACTTTGTGCATATAATGCGTATGTGGTTTCCAATTTTAGATATGGTATATTGCACTGGGGAAACGTGGCAAAGGTTCATATTTTACTATTATTTAGAACACAAAAAAATGTGTAAGAGCCATGTGTGGCATAGGACAAAGAAAAAGTTGTGTTGCCCATTTCTAAAAAGCCAAATTAGAAAAAAAAAACTCTGTTACAGAGACTAGGCATCCGCAAGGCAGAAGTAAGACCACCTGAGCACCCGAACTTGTTATTCTATAGTAACTCTGTAATGGTATGGCTCGAAAACTATATAATACGATAAAGGATCTACCATTGCACCAATTCAGAACAAATTTACATGCTTTGCTTACTGATGAAAGTTACTATAATTTTAATGCCTTTTTAATTGATGATGACGTTAATAGTAAGTACTATTTTGTGACTGTTATTTAATACTTTCTGTTCGGACATTGTAACTTAGATTTGATATTTAATAACTTTGTGACATACCGACGTAATCTAATTGGAACACTGTTGTATGTATATTGCATGCTGACACAGTAAGATACTGTTTCTGACAATAAATGAACTATGAATTGTGACCGCTTTAGCAAAAAGTACAAATTGATACTATTTTAAACTATTGAGGTGGTTAGTTTATAATGTGTACATTTAGAGGTCAATAGAAATGTATTGTTCGTTCATACTCTTTAGTGCACAAAATATTTACAGTAAAATCATAACTTAACGACATACACAAAGGCGGAAATCATATCTAATGAAATTTCTTTTGTGGAAATGTTTCAAATATATTGTTTAATCTTTGTCATGTTGCAAAAATTTGTTTGATAATTTTTTTCTTTTTATTGCGAATATCAATTTATTTTTTGTTAGCATTAAGATTCAGATTGGCCGAACGGATAGTGGAAAAATACTGTGACGAATGAAATAGAAAAAAAAACGTTGTTGTGTTATATGCATTTGTTATAAATTGTTGACGTTGTTTCATGTACTGGAGATACGCTGGTCGGCCTTATACATGGTGTCGATCGATCTCACTGGCAGCGGGTGAATGTGACCGACATGTCTATGTATCTGGTAATTCATTGTTTACAAAGGGTAACCGCTGGTCGGCCAAACACTTGGTGTCAGTTATCTCACAAGCAGCGGGTAAATGTGACTGGCATAACTAGGTGTCTGGCATTACCCATCAAATCTTGAAATTTATTTTGTGAAAGCAAGTTCTGCTAGGTAATATACTTGGTGCCATATATTTCGGTTGGTGAATATGGTTGGCATGTCTATGTATCTGGCATTAACCGTTTTAACTAAGCCCATATCTCAATGGTAACAATAGACGGGGCTAAAATGTAGCAAGCAGCTTTTTAACAAAATCTTTAAGAATGTTGTAAAGGTTTCATCATTATTATTTCAATGTGAGCAGGAGTTTTAAAATAAAACTCGGCCGTAAATTTATTGTGTCTGTGTTAAACTGTTTTTTGTATAATCACTATTTAATTTAGTAAAGTATTTCTAAAGTTATAGATATGTGTACCTACTAGATATTTGTCCTGATAGTACTTCGGGGACGAAGTACTGTCAGTATGGCCGTGATAGATTATAATACCTGAAAATATGTCTAAAAATATTGCTAAATGGCTAAATTGTATTTCAGAGATAATAGATAGTTAGGAGTAATAAATTTTATTGTAATAGTATTGATTTCATCTCTTTCCTAACGGAAGTTGTAAAATGTAATTGACTAAAGTATTGTATGAAGTAAAATCATAAAAATGACATGTGTTGCAAGGTTTATAATGTGTTTTTAAAATATTGTATTAATATTGTTATCGATTCATCTAGTAAAATATACCAAATCGTATGTAAAAGTAGTAATTTTGATGCTGTTCAATGTAGCTCATTGGCTAATGTAACTAGAATGATTTTTATTGGTTAATATGTGGCTAATATCACTCACCTTGTTCCTGATTGGATAATAGTATTGCTCACTACCTGTACAAATTTCATTTCATATTGTATGATAAAAAGCTCCGTCAGAGCATTAAATCTCTCTTATATTAGTGTCGGCGAAACTGGAAGTATCCCTAGTCCTGAGTTAAGTAATTTTCTTTAATATTTAAAATATGTTGTTGTAATACAAGTAAATCTCATTGTAAACGTGTTATTTTCTTGTCTTTAAATGTAGATAACTGTATTTTCAACTCTGCTTGGATTAGAAACTGTTTTACTGCTGTTTCTTTGAATAATCAAGTACATTTATAACTACCATTTATTTCGTTTATCATTTGTTCTAAAATTCCCTTCCTATGTAGCTATAATCCACGAAAAGGCGTGGTTAATTTAGGTAGGTAGTACAAGACAGCTAGGTAAATAACTCAAGACCTAGTATTCCTTTAATAGAAAACTCATATTAAAAAGCTTTTATTTGTAACTGCACATGTCTCTATCCTTAAAATTCTAACACGCGCTTCACTTCATACGAGTTTACCTTATCGTTCCTTATTGAAAAAATACTTTCTGTCTTATCAACAGTAAATTTAAAACACCAAGGTTGCATAATATTGCATATCATAGTCTTTCCAGGTGATTTGGAAAAGTATAATTGCAAAGCGAAAATAAAACAAATTACTTTTTGGTATCAGGTAGGTACTTAGGTAACCTCGTCATAGAGCTGAGAAGGCCTAAGGTCATCAAGTCACCAATGGTATCTGAAATAACTTCACGGCCAAATTTTATAATGGATATCCACCCACCATTTTGCTACGGAAAGTTAAGTATATGACCGAAATCTAAAAGTGGTAGACCGCAGAACTTAGCAAGTAGATAGGTAGTAAAAATATTTTAATAATCTTGTACAAACTATTTTTTCATAACTTTCATTGAATTCATGTAGGTATTTATAGAATTTACGTTATTCTGTATCATTAAATTAAATTTAATGGACTGACATATTTAATCGATATTTTTAGGAAGAGCAAAAAAAATTTGAAAATAAAAATAAGTGAAAGTTGTAAGTTTCCATTCATTCATGAGTAAAGCAGGGCGAAAAGGAAACATTCTTGTACAAGAAATAAGTTTAAAATGTAGGTATGTTGAGATAAAAACGATAAGTAAACCTACATCTTCCAGAATAATCAGAATTTCGGGATCTACTAGACTCCCGAAATGGATTTTTAATGTAATTGATATTTTCGCTTAAATACAGAAAAATTTACAGTCAACCACACGTCAAAGATAACACTCTAACCTCGAGCAAGTCTCTGTATTCTACAGTTTGTTGCACCGTAGGGCAAGTTCTGTGTATTTTAGACCTATTGGTCTTGTTCCCACTTGCGCGGAAAAACCTGCTTTAAAAAGTACTACTTACCGAACTAGGATGATTTACCCAACTTTCCACATGTCGGAAGTTTTAATTGTGCACAATGTCCACATTTAGGAAATTATATCGAGAACAGAACTATTTGGACGTTCTACGAAGGAAAATAAATAAATGAAAAGTTGGTATTAGATAGGCACTTTTTCCAAAGTTGATCGAAATCCAAACTATTATAAAAAAAACCTTTTACCATTTTATTAAGAGTAAAAGATCTTTTACTCGTATAGCCTTCATGTTTGATCTTATGAATAGGCTTCATTTTTCTCTGCCGATTTTATTTCACATTTAGGGTTGCGTAAGTTACCCTGACAGCAGGATAGCGTTATATGACTTCCATCGGTGTGGTCGAGAGAGACTGCTGTCAAAGGGTATTACCGTTCTGGAACTCACTCTAAGGAAGTTCGTTCGTAGACACGCACACAGAGTAAATATTATATAGAGTCTGTCGTATACATAGTCTGTATGAGGTGGTCAAGTGTAAAACGTATGCAGTTGCTGACCGACTAGTCGGTCAGAAATAAAATCTTTAAAAATCAAATGTTTCAGCTACACTCGAAAACGGAAATATTCCTTTTACCTGTGTGTAGATTACAAATAATAAGAAAGGAAGCGTAAAGGATCCGTGATAGTCGTTTTATACGATATTTTTAACACCATTTTTTTTCCTAAATTTTTTGTTTTACCAGACAATCTGTAGTAATACATTTATTTAGTCCCAAATTAAATATTTCTCAGACAAAGATAAAAATTGTTTGGGCTTTGGATAAAAAAACATCATATATTTTAGTATCGAAGTCTTTTGCAAATGGGTACGCTTATGGCTCCCTCCTTAGCAGAAAGTATACTGCTACTTCAACTTCTCCTTGGACACGCACCATTTCATAAAAAAAATCAACTTATTTCGAGATTTGATTTAACAACGCAATTAAATGAGTTGTAAAGTTTATAATAAACTTGTGGCGATTATACACGTAACAAACAAAACGCCAACTTGTTTTAATAACTTATTTACAAGCTATTCATCAGTTTTTTTTTTTATTTCTTAACGCTGAGAAGCGTTTTATTACCAAGACTTTAAATTTTACCCTACTAATTTTACCAATTATTAGTAGTGGGTACTAAAACGAATGAGAGTTGAATCAAGTAGGTAGTGTGAATCACAGCTCAACGCTTAATTATTTTTAGGACCACTATCCTATCAGGAAATATACAACACAGAGCCATTTAGTGCGTGGGTAATTAGAACTATTTAGGGGTTCGAAGATTAGTCTTGTGTATTATTCACAAGTTTTTACGTGCTTTGTGTAGGTAGCGAAAAACAAATATCTAAGAAATAAATTAAATTAGAATCTAAAATAAGTACTGATACTTCAGCTCCCTTCCCAATCTTTATATTTGTCGGGTAGGTGCCTAAATACCCAAGTATTTGAATATTAATGAATATAACTTTAGGTTTAAAGTACTTTCCTGTCTGAACTAATTTGCATTGTTTAGCTTTATGTAGCCTAGCCATTTACACCTTTTCCTTATATTATCTTAATTTGTACTTACAAATATTTGATCATACATTGACAGATGCTCGATAGCTGCCTAAAAATGGCATCATACATTAAAAAAACAAGCCTCTTTTTGCTCTCAGACTCTGTGTTTGCTTCGAAATTCTAATTGGGAGCCTACATACAATGAAAACACTTTTCGTTCGAATTCTTGAATGTGACTATATCTATTAAAATAAGCGATGTTACATTATTTATATTTTTTTTGCAATAAAAATACCATAACTTTTACTTATATACCTACAGATTTGTACGGAACCCTTGGTGCGCAAGTCCGACTCGCACTTGGCCGGTTTTTTTTTTATTTAACCTCTTTTGAGTACCCTCATTCTCAAGAATTTGTGGGCTTGTGGCAGACTATAATTGGGTTACGTACCAAAAGCAACTATTGTTTTACTGCCATTTCATTGAAATTATCTGATCTGTGGTGACGGGTACAATCCGTTTTATGTATAAGTAGAAAAAACGTGTGATTTGTTTGCAACGCAAAATTATAAAACATTTTTAAGGAAGGTGTATGTAAAAATAGAAATGGAAAATAAATCGTTGTAAGAAACTGTGTTAGTAGTTTCGGTAGTTTATTATCCGTCATACACAAATAAGAAGTGGAAGTTTGAGAAAAAAAATTGCAAAGAGCACTGCTAGTCAAAAGCTATTTAATAAGCCGAAAGCACCCTGAAGAATAGCTTCAGCCAGCCTAGTAAATACAGTTCAGAATAAATAAATGAGATATTTACGCAAGTTGAACTCGAACAGAGTGCAATAATAAGCGTATTTACGCAATCAAGCGAGCGAGGAATATAAAAAAATTAAGGAAAAGAATGACGAGAACCAAAAAAAAAATACTATGAAAATATGACTTAATTTTAAAACCAGTTCGTTGATAAATTAGGAATGGCTAGATGGATTTGTTATTACTTACTGATCGTGATCGTGGTTTCTAGGAAAATAAAAAAAATATACCAAGAAAGAAAAAGGAATTACGGAAAAAGGAAAACTAAAGCTTTTTTTCTATAGAATTTTAAACCGAGCCACAGCAACACGTGGCAGGGCGGAGCTAGTATAAATAAATAAGACGAAACACGTGTATATAAAGTAATGATAAAAAAATTCGAATTAAAATGCTAAAATGCCGCTATTGCATTTTAACTACATTATTGCTTAGTGTTTTCACTTAACGGCATTAAAGCTTTGGATTGTTTTATATTAATGAAAAATATAACACAGCTGTAACGAGTTTAAAGTACTTTAACCTCATTATTGTTAGTGAAAACAAAGTAACGGCAATGTAGTCATGCAAATGCTTGCTAAAATTGCTTTTAATCGCGTTTTAGGCATGCATTTACTATTTACTGCATTTTAGCATTGTTTACATTCAAAATTTAGGCATATAACGGCATTTTTCTTTTCATTATCTCGAAAACTATTATAGATAGAAAAATACGGGTAAAATCAGTCGATAGAACTTTTTTTTCTGATTCAGAATATATTAAAAAGTCGAAATTGACAAAGTGTGGGTTAGCGGCATTATAGCTATCGGACGGCAGTAAAGCTACAAAGGAAAAAAAAATACTCGAACAAAAAATATTACTTTATACTAAAAAAAAAAAAAAACCAGCCAAGTGCGAGTCGGACTCGCGCACCGAGGGTTCCGTACCACCACATAATATTAATTGTATTAAGTAGTAGTGTAAAAAACTTGGATTTGTTATTTTTCCTCGAAGTACTTTAAATAAATAAGATATCAATGCAAGGTCCCTTCGCACATCCAATTTATTGTATCGAACCATGCCCAGTACAAATACGGTTGGATCACGGAGCAGAGAAGGGGAGAGCAGATGTTGATATCAGTCGAGCCGTGATTCAATCAATTGAGCTATGACGTCACGAAAGGGGGCGGGGCATACGCCATTTCCTCTTTGAACTTACCAGTGATCACATCGAAAAACGCTCTGCAAAAAATTGTTTAAATAGTTGGAAAAACAACTTCCACTATGAAGTGTTGTGTGCCTTTGTGTTTAAATTCGTCATAAAGGCAAAAAGAAGCTGTATTTAAAGTGTCTTTTCACTTGTATGTAAGATTTTTCAATAAAATTTGCTATCGATGTACTGTAGGCATGTGGCCGTAACATTAGTTCTGCTTTATGTCGCTAGATGGTTTTGGGAATATTTGTAGACGATCGAAATTCACCTCTTTTTTTTACTTTCACGGACTCAATTTACATTTCTGGCTTTAGCTTTAACAATAGTTTGATATAAATTAAGTGAATATCGTGAATATTTTATTTATTTGGAGAAATATTTGTAGTTTTTAGTTATGTTGTTTGTAGTAGCGCCACCTAGTATGCAGTGGACAATCTCGCCAGAGTTATGTTCAAGAACCGTCTTCCAGATTTCAGCAAGTAAGTAGTATATAGGGTCTTAATTTAATAACGTGCCATAGCTTAGTGGATGTTCAGTATCGATAAAGGAACACTATAAGATATGAAAAAAAACCTACAATTTTTTTTTTAAACTCTATTGAAACTAAACTAACGCGGAGCGCAATGACCCAGATCATCAAACCAGCGCGCAAGTATCAGTGGATAAGGTAGGCACATACATAATTGAAACTGTTTCTTTTTTGCGTTAGTTTAGTTTCAATTTCAAGTTTTAGTGTCAAGGAGATTTAGTTTTTTTTAAATAGGATCTTTTAAAAAAAAATGTGTTCCTTTATCGTTACTGAATCATCTCCTAAGCTTTGGCAATAAACACCCAGTACATAGAGAGCGGGAAATCAGCAACCTTATCTCATCGCAAACAAAATCGTGAACAACATACCTACTTCTCATAGTAGGAATGGCGGAATGCCTCTTATTTTTAATTTGATTATAAGTAGGTATGCAAATGAATACCTATTGTTATTTTTTTAATTTTCAAATAAATATAGTTGGCTCTATATTTATACAGATAGAGGGAGCATAACGTGTTAAGCTGCCACCACCTTTATCTTTTTAATCAACTTCAAAAAGAAGAGGTTATCAATTCGACCCGTCCTGTCAAAAATACACAGTTTATGTAGCTTAGCTTCAAAACAAATGTACTAAGTTTCATAAGCAACGAGGAAGGGTTACCGACTGCCCGCTCTTAGTCTATACAGGTTATAATTTAATTGCGAGCCATAGCTCTGGACCGAGATCAGTATCCGTAACTGAACAAATTTTTCCAAGGAACATAGGTCGAAAAACAAAAAAATAATTTTGAACTTTCCATACCTACTGAGTGACCAACACAATTGTATGGGAAGTCCAAAATTTATAGATAGATAAATACTTTATTGTCACACACAAAACACATTAACAATAAAAGGAGACTCTTAAATCTAGGGTGACAAAGGCGGTCTTATCGCTAGGAGCGATCTCTTCCAGACAACTTTTGCATGCAGGAAAGTTTGAATGAAAACTGTAGTAGTGTGCCAATATACTTATAATATTAATATACTACTGCAATACAATAAATATAAATAAATAATGTAAACATATAATGTAAGTATAAGAATAAATAAATATACATATATCTATCTATAAATATATACAGGTAAATAAAATACATACAAACTTGTTGCAAACTATGGAAGAGTTTTATTAAGGAAATGATTATGTAGTTTTGTTTTAAAAACAGCAAGAGACTTCGACTGACGAATATCAGACGGCAAATCATTCCAAAGACTGACAGCTTTCAACGTAAACGATTCCTTATAATAACCTGACCGAGTAAATGGAACTAGCAATAGATTATCAGTTTTGGATCGCAGGTCTCGAAAAAGATCGGAACAGTGGTATCGGAAACGTTCTTTAAGGTATGATGGAGTACGGGGGTCATGCAGTATGTTGTAGAGAAGTGCAAGGACATGCTCATGAAAAGTTCATGACAAGCTCCATTTGTAGTTCTTTGCCCAACATTCCTTGTATAATTCTGGTGTACCAGGTTGATTTGACAATCAGTTTTCTTACAACTCAAATTATTTTTATCCTTAACAATTGAATAAGACAAAAGAGTGTAACTCTGGCAGTATTATACCGCAAAGAAATGTACCTGCAGCAATAGAATGCCCACCTCGGTCTTATTCAATTCTTGAAACAGATTCCAATGGTCGCACCTAGGGTTTGCACTATTCGTTTAATTTTACTATTCGAATAAAATGAATACTTCGGGATTTGTTTGATTCCAGCCAGCATTATACTAATTAAATAAAATCAAGTATTTTAATTAGTTTTATTGTTAAATGGTCAATAAAACCACAGTAACCGTTTTATAAAGTAAACTTAGGTTAGTCTTCACACAGACTGTAATGTTTCTTTTTGTTACAAATTTGAATTTAAGTTAGCTAACCTTTCTTAGGCATTTGTCAGCGAGTGTCGGAACGTGTCTGAAATCGAAACTAAATTAGACCTTGTTTCGAATTGCGGTCTTCGCAACTTGGTACAATTCAAACCCAAAGAGACGCAAGTTTACGTGTTTACCGCAAAGAAAAACCCCTTTGTTGCATCTCCTTTGTTTCAGAGCACTTCCCGTGTTGCAAAGTCGGGTATTGGGATTCTCGGCGTCGATATATCGAGCTCCGTCCAATTTCGCGGTCATTTGGAGGACAAGGCCAAAATGGCCTCTAAAAAGTGTGTGTCCTTTGTAGAGCAAGACGGTACTTCACACCCTTGCTTGTGGGTTCTTCTCGCTGCAGCGAGCCTTTCTGGCCTGGGGCCACTGAGGCTGGTCTCAATCGACGCCTGCAACAACAGGCGTGTCACGGGGGCGGCCTCCCGAGGGGCCTGTCAAATCCGGTCTTCACGCCGCGGCGAGGCAGCCCACCAGGTGATTCCCCGTTGGGGGAGGCCTAGTGAACGCCTACGAGCCAGCGGCGGCTTCTCTTCGACGGAGGTGGGCGGGCGCGTGAGGAGGGGAGGGGCCTCAACATCCTGACCTCATGCGAGTCAGGATGGAGACACCCTCCGTGACTATCGCCGCCGGGTCGGTGCCTGCCCTCACGGCCTTAAGGACGGAGAGCAGGAGCTCGATGGCGAGGTCAATGGCGTCGGCAGCTTTACTAGAGGTTGCCCCCGGGTGCTTCACCATCTTGCCCACGTCTTGTGGGGCGGTGACCGCTTCCTGGGGCGTCTGATTCTGTGTGGGTTTGGCAGCTGTGCTGGGAGGCGCCTTCGTCAGCTTCGCCTTCTTCCCCGCAGTGTGCGGGGCGGCGACCGCTTTCGAAGTCGCTAATTGCGACGGTATGAGGCCGGCTGCAATGGCGGCGGTGGCTGGAGCGGCGGAGGGGGTCCCCTTCTTCCTCCTCCTACCCCTCCTCTTCCTGGCCGGCCCACCGGGCTCGTTCGCGGAGGCCATGAGTGACCCCGGCGCGTTCGACTCTCCCTTGGGCACGGCGACGACCCTAGCCAGTGTTGTGGGCTGGGTGGAGGTTCTCGGTGCGGTGCCAGCCTTCTTATTGCGCACCTCACGGCACAGGATTGCGCACGCAAGGCTGTTCGCCGGATGGGCCTTCCCGCAGTTCGCGCAGGTGGCGGGCTCGGTGCGTGGACGGGGGCACTCCTTTGCCGGGTGCTCCTCTCCGCAGCAGACGCAGGCTTGCCGCCGGTGACAGTTGTGCGAGCTGTATCGGAACAGCTGGCACCGGTGGCACTGCGGGACTCTCTGTTTGCCACGCCATCCCTCGATCTTCACGCCGGGTACGCACAGGAGCTCGCTCACTGCGTAGATACCCGGGGTGAGGCCTGGCGTGTAGGTGAGCTGGGCGAAATGAATGCCCCCAGGGCGTCCTTGGCGGGCACGGATGGGGCGCACGAACTCAGGTTCATAGCCCAGGCGGCGTAGCTCGGCGGTGATGTCGTCCGGGCTCGTGTCGGCTGGCAGGCCGCGGATCGCGACCTTCAGCGGCTTCTCTTCCTTCGGCGCGTAGGCGAACCACGAGAGTCCGGTCTGCCCCTCCAGCGCGGTGAGGTAGCGCTGGTAGGTCCGGAACTCGTCAGCGGTTTGCGCCAGGAAGCGCATCCCCTTTCCGTAGGGACGCACATTCGGCGCGCGGCCCAACTGCTCCTTGAGCGCGCGAAGATGGTGGGGCCAGTCGGGGAAGCTGTCCACCACGATGGGCGGTGGCTTCCGCGCCGACTGGGACTGTCCTGCGACTGGCTGCGTGGTTGGGGGCGTCTGCGTCTTCACCGGAGAAGGGGGCGGTGAGCGGGACTTGGCGGTCACACCCGCGTATGAGGCGGGGGGCGGGGTAGGTGGCAGCGTCGGTGCGGGGGCCGTCGACGTTGACGGCGGCGGCGTCGTGGTTTCGTCCATCGCTTGCGACGCGGACTGCGGCGACGGTGTGAGCCGGCGGGGTGCCGGTTGCGGGGCGGGTGGGGGACCCGAGGGCCCGTCCCTCCTTTCGAGGCGCGGGTCACGCCATGGGACCTGCGTCGGTGGCGTCCAGGTTGATCGGCTCTGAGGCATGGGCGGTATCGCCCAGAGAGGCGGCTGTCGGGGGCCCGCGGTTGCGGGGGGCTTCGACGGGGTGCGGTGAAGCGGCGGCGAGGCGGACGACTGTGAGGCGCGCTCGTTAGCCGTTTCTTCTTTAAGGTAGAAGGCCTTGGCAACATTGTGTGGCGCCTTGGGTCGCTTCTTGACCTTAGCGATGGAGGCAGGGGGAGTCATGTCTCCCTAGAAGGCAGCGTGCTGGGTGTCGCGTCCACACGCAGACGAAAGCCTACCCCCGGAAGGGCCGGGGGGAGGTGGGTGGATCTTACGCGGTTTGTGGGTATCTGGGCTCCTCACGTCATGTAAACAACCCAAAATTCCCACCGCGAGGTAATATCTACCGAATGTGGGTAGTCAGAAAAAGTGCGCGGACTGGATCTTACCTCCTCGACGCGACAGGCGAGATCCGAATCCTTCACACCCGCACATCGCCTTCAACTTTATAAGGCTCAAGTTAGGCCACATATGGAGTAGGGGAGCAGGGGGCAGAGTGAATTAGGGGGCACAGTGGTTATTCATTTATTTCTCGCACGCTATTCATTACAAACACACACTCACTTCGAACGATCGCATGATCTATCCAATACCCCTACTTCCCACCGGTCACCGTCACGTTCTCACTGCTAGAGATCGCGCTGCAGCCGCTCCGCGAAACGTAAGCCGCCATTTTATTTTCTCGATGTTATTTTGTGAATTTTTCATACAAAAATCTTACTTACAAGTGAAAAGACACTAAATGCCGTTTATTTTTGCCTTTATGACGAATTTAAACACAAAGGCACACAACACTTCATAGTAGAAGTTGTTTTTCCAACTATTTAAACAATTTTTTGCAGAGCGTGTTTCGACGTGATCACTGGTAAGTTCAAAGAGGAAATGGCGTATGCCCCGCCCCCTTTCGTGACGTCATAGCTCAATTGATTGAGTCACGGCTCGACTGATATCAACATCTCCTCTCCCCTTTTCTGCTCCGTGTTTTAAATAAGTAAAATTTTGTTTTTTTTCAAATATGGTGCAGCTGGAAATAAAAATTAAAAGCATTGTTTAAGTATATTTCAGCGGCAGTGATAGTCTCCGCGTACACGTCCATCTTGCTTGACAGACCAACACGGAATGAGCCATGATGACACCAATGTGTGAACGCTGTCATCAAGCTTGCCGAGCCGGCGGGCGCGGCCAACGGTTGGCCCAACGTGAACTGGGGCCTTAACATAGAACAAAACGCAACGTCAAAACAAGACGCAGTGACGTTTTCAGCCAGCTGACACTTGACGTGTTTACATCGCGATCGATTTATTATAAAAATACATCTTGGATGTGACGCCATTAAATAAATATCTATCTAACATAAAAGTGGGTTGGTGAGTTCGGGTTTTTTAGGTTATAATCCTTTCTCAGTGGAAAATCCTAGTTTTATTCGTGGTTGCGGTATAAATTATCTATTTTAAGTAAGTTTTTATATAATAATTTGTGTTCGGGCCCTAGGGTCTTGATTTTCATGGAGGGGAACGAAAAGGAGAAGCCTCCGGATCCTGGAGGTACGAACAGTTGTGAAGGTATGGAGACAGAGAGCTGCCTTACGTCTAAAATCCTGGTACCTGAATTAAAAATTGCAGGGGTTCAAGTCCCCCCCCAAGATGTGATTGAAGCTAGTTTAACCGGTAAACATGCCGCTCGCAAACGACCGACATCAGAGCCCTCTCAAGATGTTTCAAAAAAATCTGCTCAAGATGACGTAAACAAGTCAGCCTCTGTCTCCAACGTTTACAAACACGCCTCTTTGGAGCTCAATTTCCGCACTTATGGAGACGAAGACTCGGGCCCTTTTATTGTGCATGTCTACAAAGAAACGGAGAAAAACAACTCTGGAGCTTCACTCCGCCCAATAAAATTAGGTCAGATTTTATCACAGAATAATATTTGCTGCATTAAAAAAGAAGGTATCAAAAGTGTCGGACGGAACAGAGTGTCGGTGGAGTTCACTTCTGCTGATGCTGCCAATGACTTCTTGCTCCACCCCTGCCTTGACACTTGCAAACTCTCTGCTACCATTCCATCATTCCACATATCCCGTCTAGGACTTGTGCGCGGGGTCCCTGTGGAATGGAGCATGGAGGAATTCGTGAAAGCTACAGAGATGGAGGGAAAAAGCAAAATCCTTAAAGCCCGGCGACTGAACAGAAAGATTTCACGGCAAGGGGAGCCCTCCTCTTGGGTTCCCACCCAATCAGTAGTCCTCACATTTGAAGGTCAAGTGCTCCCAAAAAAAATCTTCGCATTTTACACTTCCTTACCAGTTGAGACTTATATTTTGCCAACAATCCAATGCCATAACTGCCTACGGTTCGGGCATGTATCAACTCAGTGCAGGTCTGAACCTCGTTGTTATAGGTGCTCCAAAAAACACGCAGGTGATAGCTGTAGGGTAGCTTCTGAAAGTGCCACTTGTCTCCACTGTTCTGGAAATCATTTTGCTATAGACCAAAAGTGCCCCGAATTTGCCCGTCAGAAAGGTATTAAAATCATTATGTCTGAACAAAACATCTCATATGCCGAAGCGTCAGCCCGCACCCCTGCAGTCAGAAGGTCTTACTCTGATGTGGCTAGGGTAATGTTTTCACCAGTCTCTGAGCATTCCACTTCCCCCTCCTCCCCTGGTCACTTCCGATCGGAGTTAAACATCCCCCTAAGGTCTACCCCTCCTCGCCAAACCTCATACAAGAAAACGGAAGAAGAAGAAGGAAGAAGGCTTCGATAGAGAAGCACACCATGAAATTATTGCTGAACCCAGCCCTACCCTTCCGAATGGCTGCGCCCTGTCATCCGACTCCTCCATGAGGCCTGGTCACATAACCCCCAATGAAAACACGTTTGAGCTTATGCTCAAACTCATCACAAATTTTATCTCCAAATGGAGTGATGTACTACCGCCCAACGTCGCATCTAGTTTTGTTAAATTCGTAGAGGAACTTGCTTCCAATGGCTTCCCCAACTTCCCAACTCACTCAGTTCCTTCAGTGGAACGCTAGAAGTTTAAGTCCAAAGAAATTTGATCTAATAAATTTGATAAACGACCACTCAATATCCGTGGCGGCTATTTCGGAGACATGGTTCAGACCTGGTTCTCCCTTTAGAGTTCCAGGCTTTTCATGTCTCCGGGATGATCGCCCCGACGGTCACGCAGGGTGTGCCCTGCTGATCCGGAGATCTTATCCTTTCTCTCAAATTCCCCTTCCTCCCCATTCCCCGGATATTAATGCTGTTGCGGCCACAGCCATGGGTATTAATTTTATATCAATATATATTCCTCATCCCAACCTTAGTCTTATTCCTGACCTTTCTACTATTCTCTTCTCCATCCCTCCCCCCTTGATTATTATGGGCGATTTCAACTCCCATAATGGTTCTTCCTCTTTGACGATATAAATGTCTGCGTCTTAAACGACGGTTCTCCTACCCATCGAGTCTACCCTGGCCAGAACCCTCATTCTGCACCGGATATAACAGCATGTTCTCCTAATCTATCCCCTTTACTATCATGGCGCGTCCTGAATCTATCCTTCGGGAGTGACCACTTCCCTATTATTATCACGAAACCCTTGTCGGTTCAGACTATCCCAGTTCCTTCCCCTCTTTTAAAATATAAAATTGAAAGAGCTGATTGGACTTAATTCTCCTCCTTTATTCAAACTAAATTAATCGACTTTCCCCCTCCTTCCGAAAACCCACTTTCCTCCTACTCGCGTTTCGTTGACGTCCTATTGGAAGGGGCTGACATAGCTATCCCTAAGAAAAAACCTTGCAGAACAAAAATACCTTCGCCCCCTTGGTGGGATGAGGAGTGTACCAAGGTTGTTGATAATAGGAATAATGTGGAGCTCTCCTACAATGAATGTATTAGGTAGGGTGATGGCCTCCAGCATTTCTATATAATTTGCACATGTGGCAGACGTGGATCGTTCGATTAAAGACGATGAGTAGAACAACAGAAAAATAGTCTGCCACCTTGGTAGCGCTGCGTTATCAATAAACAGGGTTTTAAAAATGTAAAAAAAAAACACATGCTAAATCATTTACTCATGTCTGCCGCTTGCACTGATGGTTACATTCATCCTCAAAACCATAAAAATCGAAGAGGCAGACCTCTAGACCTCTGATTTACCAAAGGCAGACCATTTCATTCATAGTCTTATATATAGGGTGACTTCATAGATTTATATAGTCAAGATAGGGTCTTGGGAACAAGCGGTTCAAAATTTCCCCATACAAGAAAAAAAAGCGCCATCTGTGAAAGATCGCGTGAACTACGTAGTGTAGTACTTCAAGGAGGTCTTTGTTCTGAGGTCGGTGCTAAATACACGGAATGGAAATAATATGGCGGGAAAAACAAAGTTTTTACTGTTTATACGTGACTTAGGCCTGGTTTTCCAGTGTTATTCATTTGATAATAGTAAAAAACAATAAAAGTAAGTAATTTTTTAACTAAGAAAATGAATCATCGTTTCATTTTTGTATTAGTAAGTTTGTTGTTTTTTATTTGGAAAACTTACATCTGTTTATTGAAAAGTCGCGTCTTACACGAATTAATTGATCCATTTTTACTTATTTACTTTTTACATCTTTAATCTTTTGCTTGTTTACTTCTTCTATCATCGTTAGTGCACCCTTTTATGCAACAGGCTGGCATTTTTGTATGTAGTCGCGCGTTTCGCGTGGTCCGCTCCTCAGAACAAAGATCTCCTTGCTCGTCCGCTCAGATAAAGTTGACAATTTGTGACTGACATTTGTTGGTCCACAATGTCAGATTGTGGACCAACGAATTGGGGACAGTGTAACGTGCCGATGGACCAGTACTAAAATATAAGTAAATGTGACTTTTTTTGTATGTTTAATTAGTTCTTGATAGAAAAAGGTATGAATTGATACTGAATAACTTTCCCCAAGGAACATAGGTCGAAATACGAAAATCAAGTTTTGATCTCCCAAGGAAACTGCATCAGCGGATGGTGATGGAGGTCAAATTGGGTTTTTCGTATTTCGACCAATTTTCCTTAGGAATAGTTTTTCAGTATCATGAGTACATGCATATCTTTTGCCATCAAGAACTAATTAAAAGTCACCCTAAACAACGTGTTAATGGAATAAGCGAAACCCTCATACACCCCAACTGATTTTTATTAAAATAAATTCATTCCCGTAAAAAAAATCTTAAAAATTTTTTTTTTTCTAGATATTGTAGTTTCATCATGGTTCTAGTTTTATCGTTGTTCTAGTCCGCGCACTCCGCGCACGCTTCCCTCCCCTACTCACCGCTCATGGTCCGCGCGGCACCGGTCGGCAGCTCGCTTATCCACAGAAATGTTTAGAATAGAAGCGGCAAAAATTTAAGTAACAAAAATTCAAAAAAATCACCCCCATCAAAAACCCGTGAAATTGATTCCACTCTCGATTCTGAATAAACTATTTTCTCAGTTTCGCTCAAAGATTTCGGACCTCCTTGCTTCGCTCGGAATAGATACCTTGCTAATTTATTTTAGAAGGGGATGACATCTGCCAACATGTCACAACCCCATCATCGATGATCCATAGAAAACATTCAAAATAACCTGTCAAATCCATAGAAAAACGCCTACACCACCTAGTGACGAATTATTTCTATAATCCTCCTTCTAAGTACCTTTATTTTTCTGTGGTTTCGCTTACTCCGTTAACACGTTGTATAGGGTACTTCCTAATCAACTGCGTTCCTTTGAGTGTGTTACTCTGACCATAGAACTTAACAACTTTCCCTAAAGTACGACAAAAAAATTACAAAAAAAATACTTTACTTAGTTCTTGGTTATAAACTGCTACGGTTATTTTGTAATTTTTAGCGCTAATAGAAACCTTGAAATACTTTGAAGGAGGTGTGTAGTTTTTGTTATAAATATTTTTATTTTACAAGTTTTAGTGTTAAGCAAACATCGTAAGGTACAGGCACCAAAAGGTGGTTGGTAACCCTAACTGATCTAAATTGACCTGATGATCACTCCTTCAAAGTGGTAAGGACAAACGATTGAAAGGCCTTCCGAAGCACGAATGACGTAGTGTTGTCATATCACTACAATAATGATGTCTCTAAAAAAGTTCGAGCATTTCATGGATAGTCTTAAATTGATGGTCAGTAATCAGTAACCAACTTATAGACAGGTACGCACTTCGGTGGAAAGAATTTGACCTTGAGCGAGTATTTTCTTTAAGGCGTTTGTAACGTAGCGACAGAATATTCAAGCAATATTTATATTTGTAATCGGTTTCTCGAAAACGGCTCTAACGATTTTGATGAAAATTACTATATGGGTTTTCGGGGCGAAAAATCGATTTAGCTAGGTCTCATGTCTGGCAAAATCCGTTTTCACCGTCTTTTTAATCATTTCTTTGCGCGTTTTAGTGCGTTTGAGAAACTTACAGCGCCACCTGGGTTTGAGTAGCCTAGCTTGCCCACCCGATGATATTGTCAGGTTGAGGCGGCTATTCTAGAGCGAAGCTCGGTCGCCCAGGTACTATAATAGTAAACAAGTTCAGCGTAGCGCTGGTTCGGCTGACTATAGGTTACACTGGTTTTGTCTCCACGTGTACAATGCCGTGCGTTCCATGGCATGGCATCTCTAAGATATTCAATTTCCTGTGTAGAGCTTTCACCTGAGAGATTTTGCATTATTTACCTAACGCGTTGTTTTAAAACACGTAGGTAATCGTGCCTATAAAGTTTGAGCGTTGCTTTCGATTTCCCTGGGATCCCATAATGAGATCCTGACTTGGTGGCCATGGGACAACTTCAGAAGTATGTTTGGTCGGATAAAAAAAGAATTTTGAAAATCGTTCTATTATTTGACAGAACGTTCTAATTGTTGTGCCACACCACGACTAACGTTATTTAATTTTAGAGATTGCAAAGAAAGACCAATTTCCACTTGGCCACGAGCGCTTCAAACTTTCGATCAATACGTGATTAAAATTTTGTAGAATTATCCTCCAACTCCTAACCGTTAAGGAGTTGGACCTTCCATCATCAGACCATCAACATGAGATGATGAATACCAGACGCAAATACTTGTGTAGCTTTGAAAAATATATGAAAAACGTTATACGTGCCTATAAAATTTGAGGGTTGCCCTCGATTTCCCTAGGATCCCATCATCAGATCCTGACTTGGTGACAATGGGACCACCTCAAGAGTATTCCCTTTCGGATAAAAAAGGAATTTGCAAATCGTTAACACTTGACGGAAAAATAGGTGGACATACATAAAAAAAAATACATACAGTGGAACATAGAACCTCCTCCTTTTTTGAAGTCGGTTAAAATTAGGATTAGTTTCCATACTCCTGATAAGCCCATGTATTTACTGTGCCTCTGTTTTTTTATTTTTAGGGTTCCGTACCTCAAAATAAAAAAACGGAACCCTTATAGGATCACTTTGTTTTCCGTCTGTCTGTCTGTCAAGGCCCTTTGTCTCACGAACGGGTAAAGGTATCAGGTTGATTTTAATACCATATATTAGGATCCATGAACCACACAAGATCTGAAAATTTCAATTGTTTACAACGACGCAATCAAAAGATATGGCATTTTATGTCCTAATCTCCATACATTTATGCAAAATAGCAAAACCTACAGGGTACTTCCCGTTGACTTAAAATTATGAAATTTGGCAAGACTAGGTCTCACAGTACAAATAATGGGAAAGGTCTGAAATCATTAAATATTACAACTTTTCTCACAACTAATGGTAACCAGTTGTGGTGAGCTCCCGTTTCAAGAACATTCATATAAGATAGGGGTCAAGTTGGATGGTCGCGAAGGCGATTTTTGTTTTAGTTCTATTTTAAAATAGGAACACTTACAAACTTGAAAATTGGTATGTTCATAGTGCATAAGCTATAAAATAATAACAAATAATAAAATTTGGTCAAGCGCGTGTCAGACTCAAAAAATGTAGCACATTAACTTACTGAAATTTCAACTAATACAATTATGATTATGTGGTGGTACGGAACCCTCTGTGCGCGAGTCCGACTCGCACTTGGCCGGTTTTTTTTTAAAGCATCGACTACTTTTAGTAAGATGCTGGCTGGTATCAAAATAGCAGCCAGCATCTTACTAAATTATGTATCAAAATACATAATTTTTTCATGTTAATTTGTTCAAAGTTCTGTCAAGATTTGAATGGATGACATCAATCAAAGACATAGCAGTTGCAGTCTCAGGAGACGCATTTTTGAAGCGTTCGTATTGGCAAGATTCGTATACGAATCAGTGATATCGCTATTTTTGAATATTTATACCTGTGAATTCTGTCTGACCAAAGATTTTGCAAACTACGCCAGGGGGCGTTAGAAGCGCAGCGTTTTTCTTACGTCAATGGGTCTGACCCACTCGTTTTGAGCACCCAGTAGACGTTGGCCCAACCGTTGGCCGCGCCGGCTCGGCAAGCTTGTTGACAGCTTTCAAACGTTGGTGCGGCTCATTCCGTGTAGGTCTGACAAGCAAGCAAGATGGACGTATACGCGGAGACTATCGCTGCCGCTGAAATATACTTATACAGTGCTTTTAAGTTTTGTTTCCAGCTGCACCATATTTGAAAAAAAAATATATATTATTTTTACTTATTTAGAATAAAATAAAACGTCCCTCTGCTCCTACGCACTTATTTGAAATAAAGGCACGGCCAACGTGTGAACGCCGTTTGCGGCTCGTCGTGTGGAGCCCGTGTTGGATTTCTACCCTTGAACATTTCTACCACTCGAAAGTATATTTAATCTGTGATAAGAACGATATTGGCACGCACATGCACACACACACACATCAAACAGTTTCGCGATCAGACTCCGCGATCATTATTATTTCTCTTTCTTTCTTATAGCTGCATCTCTACCAGATCGCAGGATCGCGGATTTATAATAAAGGGCCCCATACAAAGCCCTGCCTGCAGGGCCCTGCTTGCAGTGCCACTGCCAATCGTACTTTGTGTGGTCATGCAGGGCCGACAAAATGGCCGTTACATCGGCCCTGCAACACCACACACGGTACGATTGGCAGTGCGCACTGCAAGCAGGGCCCTGCAGGCAGGGCTTTGTATGGGGCGTTTAACGTGTGCGGGCACCCGACGTTTCCTTCACACATTGGGTGCCCGCACATGCGATCCGGTAGAGATGCAGCTATAAGAAAGAAAGAGAAAGCTATAAGACCATAGACACACCATAGATACACCTAGTCTATGGTCCTATAGCTTTCTCTTTGTTTCTTATAGCTGCATCTCAGCGGATCGCAGGATCGCGTATTTAACGTGTGCGGGGACCCATTGAGATATCAACTTTTTAATTAGCGTTCCATTCCTACGCAATTTATTACCGGTTTTTAAATCAATGAATAATTTCTTTCCGGTGTTTATTTTTTTCTGAGTGAAACGAAATTATCTATGTACAAGTCAATGATCTTACATTTACCATGATTGAGGACTCCTAACAATTTGTACAGAGGCAAAACGAGCAGAGCAAGACATCATAGTCGATGTACTTTGTCCCTTTCTAATTGTTGCCATACTAATGAAGTTTGCTCAATTTCCGTGCAAAAAGTTAAGTTTTATATCCACAAATTTTTATTTATACGTATTTTTAAATATTCATTTAAATAATTTTCAACGTGCAAAGTATAAACTTCTCTCTTAGTTTTAATTAAATATTTATAAATGCAGAAAATCATTTTCTTTTGATTTATCTGGATTAAAAACTCTTTGGTAAAATGATTTTTAACAAAGATTTTGCATGACATTTTGTTGATGTTGTCATGGTAACATAAACAAAATGTCATGCAAAATCTATTAGAAAGGGACAGCTTCATCTCTTCTTACGTCCTACTCTGCTCGCTTAATTTTTGGAAGAGCGCAATCTGGTTAAAAGCGCCGCGCGCGAAGTATTAAATCTATGGTACAAGTGCGACAAGGCTTATTATGAACGTGGCAAAAAATGGAACTAACACCGCCACCTTGTGAAACGTCACTTTTGAGTGTTCTCCTTATACAAGCCAGCGCCCCCACCCGCGATCATTATAAGCCTTGTCTATTTGAAAGAAGAAAGTGAATTAGGACGCACCCTATATTGGGGATATGATTGATTTAGTACGAATTTATAAAAATTAATATTTCTTAAAATCAGTGAGTAAATCGTCTGCCAATTTTTTGTTGTCTTCAGTGAAACCAAATGAAGCGAATAAAAGCAACTAGAATGATGAGCAAATGGTTTAGTAGAGCCTTTTTTTTTTTACATATTTACTAGTACTTCCCGTGATAATGCAGAGCCCTATACGTCTGCCTCTTCGATTTCTTTAATTTTGTCAAATTCCTAGGGGTCATACTTGACTCTAAAATGTCCGGCGTGCCTCATTTGAATTATGTAACTGAGAAATGTGAAAAAGGCATTAATATCCTTCGCTCTCTTTCGGGTGTCTGGTGGGGATCCCATCCATACTGCCAAAAGCTTTTATACAACGCGCTAATTCGGAGCCTAATAGATTACGGATCGTTCATTTTGGAACCCTGCAGTAAAGTGGCTTTAAACAAAATAGACCTAATCCAATCCAAATGTCTACGAATAGTATTAGGAGCCATGAAATCTTCTCCTAAAAACGCCATGCAAGTAGAATGTTTAGATCCACCTCTCTTTTTACGGCGACAATTTCTGGCTGATCGATTCCTCTTCAAAGCGCTGGCCACTTCTGGTCACCCTCTAGAAGCTCGTTTAGAGGAACTCTCCCTAGAAGTTCGAGAAAATCAATACTGGTCCCATAAAGATCACCCAAGAATCTTAAAATCATATTCAATTTTAAAAAATCTCCCCTTTCCTATCTTTAAAACTCCCACCAACCCTCTCTTCAATACTAATTTCAATGCTCTTATTTACGCCCCTGATATTTTATTAGATTTTGGTATCCTTAAGGACGATCCTGCATCAAACCAGAATTTTAACCGCTTGCTTGCCAAAGGGCAAGACTACTTACCTATATTTACCGATGCGTCCAAACTGTCCTCTAATAGTAATGTCGGCGTGGCCGTTTGGATCCCTAAAGTCAACGTGGTCCTTAATTTCAAATGTCCCCCACAGACTTCTGTTTTTACGGGTGAAGCAATCGCTTTACTCGAAGCGATCTTGTTTGTGGAATCCCATAATATTAAAAAATCAATTATTTTCTCCGACTGTAAAAGCTGTCTACAAGCAGTCTCAGCCAATCAGTTCAAATCCAAGATTAAGTTTCCTATAATCCTCAACATCAGAGAAGGCCTCCTTAGGCTTCATGAGAAAGGATCTAAAACTACACTTGCTTGGATTCCTGGACATTGCGGCATTACTGGAAACGAATGGGCTGACTCCTGGGCTAAGGAAGCTGCTCAATCGGGCTCTAAGAAGTACCGTCACGTCTTTCCGTCCGATCTTTTATCCGTTGCCCGATCTGACATGGAAGAATCATGGCAGAAACTATGGGACTCATCCAAATTAATAAAGAATAGCTACTACGGGAACATTCAACCACTCATTCCCCACAAGCCATGGTTCTTTCGTTTCAGGTCTGGCAGTAAACAATCTACATCCACCATATGTCGCCTCCGTCTTGGGCATGCATGTACCCCAGTCTTCCTTTCCAAAATCAGGGTACGGGACCACTCTCTCTGCGAATGTGGTTTGGAGGACGGTTCTCCTGACCACATTTTCTTCAATTGTAATTTGTATTCGTTCTCACTCTATGATGTTCTTCCACCATGTATCCCTCGCCCTATCAACTTTCACTCTCTTCTTACTTGTTCTAACACTCGTTTCGTGAAATATCTAATTAAGTATATATCTATCCATAATATTAAATTATAACTATCACAATGTATCTATCGCTTATCTGTCCCATTTTCCTTCTGTTTGTTAACTCTCTCTCATCCTTTCCTGTAATCTAGTTTGCTAACATAAGTGTGCCGTCATGTTTTGTCCGTGTTATCCAACTATTGTATTATTTGTTTTAGGTTCCCGTCATTCCCCTCCACAAAAAATCTAAATTTTACCCACCGAACATCCTCCTAATGCGCGTTTAGTTGAGTTACTCTGACATTGGCGAAATACATCTCCCTCCTTATGAGATGTGAAAGCCATTAACAATAAAAAAAAAAAAAAAACATAAAAGTGAGATCTATGCACGATATAAATGGAAAATCACAAAAGGAATAAGGAAGGCTGAGTCCTTCTTAACACCCAACCTGTGACAAGCCTCAATCTCATTGGGACTAATACCTGCCAACTTCATTTGGTTGGTTATCACGGTGATAATCCTCTTCAGCACAACCTCCTGAGGTTCCTCTTTAATACCATGAAAGAGAACTTTTCTACGTGACTGCGTCTCCATACGGTCCAGACCGAGGACCAGAAGCTCCACCTGCGACTTGAGGATGCTGAGAGACTTCCACACAAAGGTCTTGAAGGATGAAAACTCTGCTGCCAAATTCTTCATAGTAGGATTAGTGAAATTCACCCATCCTTGTTGAAAACACGGCTGACAGCTCCTCCATGCTCTTGATAAGCTGTTCTGCTGTGTTGTCCATATTTTAGTGGTGAAAGTGAGTGTGTGAGTTAAATTATATTCCACCTACATAGTTTAATTTTAATACATATATGTAAAAACTATTTATTTCAAATAAAATAATAGAAGAGCTATAAAATGCTTCTAATCACTTTCGAGGGTACCCGCCGAAACCATAATGATATTTTTAAAATAATAGTATTTTAACTCTTGTTTAAAATTTAGATGGGCAATCATATTCTAAAACTATTCCAAATTTCAAGTCAATAGCCCCTGACAGACAAATGAAGTTGCACCAGAAGGGTTCCGTTTTTACCATTTTGGATCAGAACTCTAAAAAGGAGGTCATCGATTCGACTACTATGTATAACATGCACAGAATTTGTTTAGCTCTGACAGCTATTTTCTGCACATTTGTGACAAGCGGATAGCCAATAAATGATTCGCAACCCCCTGCAATAACTTTTTTGAGTTATGCGAATCAACGGTCAAGGCCAGAGTTATTTTGTATGATGTATAAAATTGTTGAAAATATACACATTTTCGCGTATCTTAGTCTGTGCACAGAGTAATATAATACGGGTCTGTACAACCTTCTGAACAAATGTAGGTACTTACCTTACTAACTTCACTTTCATAAGTGCATGTTTGTTTCCCCATGCATATCTCAACGAATAAAAGTTACATCGCAATAAAAAGAAATAAAGCAGTCAAATTAGGGATTGTCATATCAGTGTTAGTTTCATCAAAATCAGTTCCTTTTATTTTTTCCTTTTTTTTAAGTGTTTTTTTTTTATAATTACATATTTTATATTGAATCGCAAGTTCAGGTACTCGATTCTTGAAAATCACCGGGTGATAAAATATCACTTTTGAGACTTTAAAAATTCACATTCACCCTGATTAACTGTTAAAAGGTAAATTAGAATACATGAAAACGAACAATCAAGGACTGCTTTATATTTTACGAAGATCAATCTTAACTTTTGAAACGAAAAATATGTGATTTTGAATTTTTTGAGTGATATTTTATCACCCGGTGATATTCAAGAATTGATCCCAGGAGCCTAGATCACTGTATGGCGGCTAAATTAAAATGAGTGCAAATGCTCGGCATGCACGCTAAGCCTTCTCAAGCATTCAAATTAAAGCATGTAAATTTCGACCCCCTAGGGACTCCTCATCATATATTAAAAAACACTTAAGGGCTTTCCTGCAGTCATCAGCGCCACCATCAGTTAAAAAATAATACTCGCTAAATACAAAACTTATCGAAAACCTGTCTTACCAGGTTGAAATAAACTAGACTTCTTTACTTCACTTTGGTAAGACAGATTTTCAGTTTTGTATTTAGCGAGTAATATTTTTGAAACTGATAGGGGTGCTAGTTGACTGCAGGAAAGCCCTTAAGTATTTGTTGGGAAAATAATATTAATACTTATAGTTTCTCTTGTAAAAATATTAATAAAAAAAAAATTACAATTAGAGACTTTCCGGTGTATGTTCCTCAAAAATCTCATAGATGCCGCTGATAGTATGCTCCAAGTTCAACACTCTTTGCTTTTGGTCAGAATGAACCGAAAGAAGTTTTTACTATAATATTGGACAAAAGAGAATCTATACGGCGTTATTTTTTTATCACCCCGGATGGTGGTTTTGCCCATGAAATTGAAACTAGTCAAAACTGTTTTTTGTTTATAAAAGCAAAGGTTTTTCTCGCAAATTCGCTTCTGGCACTTTCCGCCGGGAAATCGGAATGTACAAAGCCGCCGAACTAAAGGTGGGATAGACCCAAAGAATCGCCCAGGAATCGTCAAATGAAACAATATTCATTGTTTCATTTGGCGATTCCTGGGCGATAATGATAGTGAGTGAAAAGTATACACCAGTTTTCTTCAAATAGGTTCCAGCGTGCGCGATTGGTAAGTGTCCCCAACTCACCGACGGTATGAATGAATTCTAGGTCTTAATGGTAATCATACCCATGCGCCCGTGTGGTGCCGGCAAAGAATAGTACCAACCCATCCCAACCCGCGGTTGTCGTAAGAGGCGACTAAGGGTCTATGAACCGGAGAAAGGGCAGCAGCATCTTTCTGTGTATTGTATCTTACATACTGCGGTCACGAACCACAGCAAATGCAACGCCTGCAACGCTTACAAGCATTGGTGGTTCTTTCCATGAATAGATCAGTAAAATTGTGTCCGCAAGTCATCGTTATGTCGATGAATATCGAAGGAAGAACAAAAATTAATTCGTTTATTTAGCCAGAGGAAATAAGTAATAAAATACGATGATTCAAATACCTACGTAAACTTTCGTTAATTCGTAAATTCGGACTTACCGTAAGCATGTGTAAGGAAATTTAGTCTAAGTTATTTTTTCTGTCTATAAAATTTATAATTACATTCTCTTTTGTCCAATAGTATAGTAAAAACTTCTTTTAGCTAATTACAAAGAGTTTTGAACCTCGAGCATACTCACATTGCCATCTATAAAATTTGTGAGGAACATTCACAGGAAAGTCTCTCATTGTAAGTACTAAAATGAAAAAAGAATTATTTTATGCACGGGTTCTGCTGATAGATGTTATTTATACTCATAGATAATTATAATAAAATAGATAAATGAAAATCATTCATAAAACTGTAAAATATTCTACAAACTTTGTGAAAGCTTATATCGTGCATAAAATTAATTTCTCTTATTTTTTTTACTTGCGCTAATACAATAACAATAAAGTTGGGCAAGTAAGACAGACATAAGAAGTCGCATCATTTTGGGAACCCTAAACATAATTAAAATTTGGTTCAGTAGTTTATGTGTGATGCTCAAACGAACCTATAAACAAGCAGACAGACCAAAACTCAAGATACTGTGATTTGGATTAGTAAGTTTAGTATATTTGTTTTGTGATATATCTTCTGTATACTGGAGTTCCAGAGAGCTGTGGGAAGAATTATTTTAGGGGTAAAGGAATCAGACTGAGTAAGAATCAAAGACCCCGTTTGGAGGAGAGTAGTACTTGGCATAACTCCTAGACTTGCTAAGAGACACGGGATGCAACAAGTACAAAACAAATGAAGGGGCTATAAATTGCAAATTAACCAAAACAAAACATTGCTTTCAACTTTTTTATATACAACTCGAAAAGTACACAAAAATCAATACAAGTAATTAATATTATTCTTTATTGATTTATATTTACAGTAATAGTAAAGGCTTACATAAAAAAACTCAGGATTGTTAGGGTAGCCAGAGGCCGCTTTCCTTCATCTGGTCTTTGTTCGTCTTCCTTCATATCTAATCTTTATTTATACCCCAAGGCACCAATAGTCTGAAGAGGAATTCATAACTGGGTCATATTCAAGTTCAAATGACTGAAGGCACCAAGAGCATCCCTACCAGCTTTTCTTCTGTTCTTTTTTCACAAAGTTCCCGAAATGTGTCTCTCATATTTGGCCTTTCTTGGTGTTATAAGGCAATGAAAGTATCTCCATCTAACTTTTATTGGTTTTTGAAGGCACAAAAGCCTGGCTTTTCATATATATATATATATATGTGTAAACATCCTTGTATCTACAGTTCTTCTTTAATAATATATTTTAATTGAGTTGACTTAGAAGTATGAAAATTCAACGCATTCAAGGGACTATTGACCTGCGCATTAGATAATAATATTTCATTTGTCATTTTCATGATCAGTGGCTTTTGTGTTGGCACAATAAAATTCTGCCAATACCACATAGATACATTGTTAAGAATCATCATAATCATTCAGATTTGTAGAGTAAATATCCATTGAATATTCCTAGGACAAGACAAACACTTAAATTAGGTAAGTAAAACATTTTCCCTTCACTGTGTTTTTTATTGTTCCATCAATACCCAAAAGATGCCAGGGGGACCCTTTGTTGTCTAATGTATGTTTTGAATGGATATAGTTAGGTGGTTGAAATTTTCAGAGTATGTGTTATATTATAATGATAAATTGAAAAGTTTTTAATAAAAGGGTTTCCTTCCTTACAAAGAAAAATTATATTAAGTAAAATGGCAACAGATACAAGTAGAAAACTATAAAATATAACATGATAGAAGAATAACAAATTATTAAAAGTGGTTAGTGCTACAAATAAATAATAAGTCAGGAACACTAGCTCAGAACAAATTCCAAATAAAAAGAGGCCCTTTGTGAAACCAAAAGGACATATATTCAAAATACGAATCAATTGGTTCAAATTCAGAACGAGAGCAGGGATTGGTTTGCGCACGTGCTGCAATGTCAGCTAGTAGTAGTTGAGGAATTGACCCGTGGAATGACTTCTTCTTATAGAACGACTTTCAGTGGGTCGTTTTTTGAGCGCAGTTAATATTTCCTGACTTATTATTTATTTGTTCGGTTAGTGCAAGTCAAACTCAACAAAATAAGGTAGAGCATAACACAGCTGTAAGTAGGTAAATGACTTATTTTGAGTGTCTTATTGGACATACCTTCGGAAGTATCTTGTAGTTCGTGTTTTAATTGTCCAAACAGTGAATATTTATGCGGTCATGGTTGTTTGGAGCGGTCTTGATGACTTATTATTAGGTGTTTATATGGGTACCCCTTCGAGGGAGTAAAGTCGTGATCGGTGTACCATGAGACAACCTCCCGTGTGCACCTTCTGGAAACCACCACCAAGTTCTTTTGAGGTTAATGGAAAGGCATCTAAGTGTAACCTGTCGAATCGAAAAACGCACCACAAACGCACATTGATTTTACACAGCACAGGTATAACTGCTTTTAACTAAAGAAGCCGTTTCATCCGAAAATTTTGTGAATTGGTTGTAAAGAAACTATAGAAAAGTTTTCATAGCTTAAACGTAAAACGTGAATTATTATTTATTGGTTGATAAAACAAAATACGTAAACAATATTGAATGACAGACCATTCGACGCTGGTTTAACTTTGACGTGTGTTTAAATCGAGATTTACTTTACTTTACGTCCTTACCAGTGTTGCCGGCAGTCAAACGAGAAAAAGTCCGAAACCAAATAAAAGATTACCCGAAAATACCCGTTTTCTGTGGCAAAAAAAAAACGGTCAAGTGCGAGTCGGACTCGCACGCCGAGGGTTGCGATGTACCCATAGTATTTTTGGAAGTGTGGTGCCGGCAAAGAATTGTACCAACTTATACATGCTCGTGGGTGTCGTAAGAGGCAACTAAGGGTTATAAACTAGAGGATGGGCAGCAGCATCCTCCTGTGACTATGGTACTTCCCCTCTACATTTTTTCTAGCAAAAACTAGAACTCTGGAGGGAGCTCCCTATCCTGAAGTGAACGTTTCCTGGGATGTTATGATGATTTTTGGAAGCAATTATCGACCGCAAAACTAAGTTTGTTAGTAAAGGTTATTTGCAGATTCCTAAAAAACTGTGCAACCGTCGTTTTATTTTTGCTGTAATATTTACTTAAACTTCTATAGACTGTATTAAATTCAGATTTTTCTATTCTCAAACTTTGGAGATAAGGGGGCGGGAACGGTTTTTTTTTTTTGTCATTTTTCATCATAACTTGAAAACTAAGAGTCGTGTAAAAAATACAAAAATATATTTTAAGAAAGCGCGTGAGCGTGCCACGCTGCAGTTGTCAGTTTATCTAGGCCCATTTCGTTGACTGCGAGCACGAGCACTGCGACACATTTTGAAAGACAAGGACGGCTACATGTATTAGTGCATAAAGCTATCTTTGCCTTAAATATCAAAAACGTAGTTTGTGGATTTCCTAAACATTTTCGTTCACTGACATTTCTTTGCGCTTGGAGGTGATAGATTAGCACTACGGTTTAAAACCTGCTCATGAGCTTTGTGTGCGGTTTTAGCGCGCTAATAGTCGGTTCAAAACTTGCTCGTATTCACTCGTTTAAGCGACGTGACGTCATCAGTGACGTCACTTTAGCGCGTTATCATTGCATACGAAAATGAGGTAGTGCAGCGTGTGCGAAACGTATGTATGTATATTCTTTATTGCATCACAAATAAAAGGAGACAAATTACAAACAAGAAAAGTACATATGCAAAGGCGGACTTATCCCTAAATGGAATTTCTTCCAGCCAACCTTAGAGAGGCTAAAGGAAATGACAATATTTTGCAGAATACCTACATATAAAGAATTGTTAATATTATTTACTAAGTACAACGGATAAATAATTAAATTAATGCATAAACACAAGAAATAAAATAAAATAACCTACTTACTTATGATAATAATAATAGTAATACATATATATATATATAATACCTACAAATAAATAAAATATATATGACAAACATATTATAATAAAATATATAAAGTAATGAGATAAATACCAAAATATATAAATCAACTTGCAGCTCAAGTGTCAGTATTGTGACCCCAGAGTTTCCTCAGTGAACATTTGAACGCGGCTATGTTGGGTGACCTTCTCACATTCTCAGGAAGCAGGTTCCACAGTCTAACCGCTTGAACGGAGAAGGAATTAGAGTAGACACGAGAGGAGTGACCAGGAAAGACGAGGGAGAGGTTGGCGCAGGAGCGTAGATGGCCATCGGTGAGGGTGCGGAATTGAAACCTTTCTTTTAAGTAGAGAGGAGTAGCAGGATTAAAAAGGATGGTGTACAGGAAGGATAGGATGTGGATATTTCTGCGAAGTCTGATGGGAAGCCAGTTTAACTTGGTGCGAAACTCCGATACATGATCGAATTTTCGGAGACCGAAGATGTACCTAATGCAGACATTTTGGAGTCGCTCAAGTTTGTCCAGAAGATCTGCATTGGCGTCAAGAAATGCTACATCGGCATAATCCAGTAGCGGCAGAAGAAGGGATTGGGATAGCATTATCTTGGTTTGAAGAGGCAGAAAGTTCTGTAGGCGCTTATGGGAGTGGAGGGAAGCAAATAGTTTGCGGCTAACTTCACCAATATGAGCTGACCAGGACAGGGTTCTATCCATAACGATGCCTAGGTTCTTAACATTGTTAGAGAAAGGAATTACTGTATTGTTGAAGACAACATTAGGCAACGAAATGTCAGCGAGCTTGGAGATGTAGTAGTGGTCGCCAATGATAATTGCTTGAGATTTTTCCGCGTTAATCAAGAGACCATGGCTGTTAGCCCAGGAAGCGATAGTATGCAGATCGGAGTTAATTAACTCAATTGTCTGTGAAAAGTTACCAAGAACGTCGGCAGAATAAATTTGGAGATCATCAGCATAGAGGTGATAGGATGAAGAGATAGAGGTTGTGATGCCATTGATGAAGATCGAGAAAAGTAAGGGCGAGAGAATACTCCCTTGAGGTACACCCGCCGTAAGCGGACAGAATTGTGATAGGTGATCATCCACCCGCACCAGCTGTTTGCGATCGAATAAGTAGGATTTAAACCAAGATAATGCTAGAGGAGAGAGATTTAAGGTATTTAGCACCGCCAACAGAAGGTCATAGTCTACGGAGTTGAACGCACTGCTAAAGTCAAGAGGAACAAGAAGAGTTAGCTTCTTGTTCTCCATATTCCAGCGAATGTCGTCTGTGACCTTGACAAGGGCAGTGGTGGTGCTATGGCCTGGGCGGAAGCCGGATTGTAGAGGATTCAATAGGTTCGAACGGAGTAGGTGGGAGTATAGGCGACGATTTACGAAATGTTCGAGGATTTTGGATAGGATGGGTAGTATGGAGATGGGTCTAAACTCAGAAATGGTGTTGGGATTGGATTTTTTAGGGATGGGTATGACATGCGCGACTTTCCAAGGTGAGGGAAAAGAACCGGATGACAGCGAAAAGTTAAGGATTTCGGCGAGGATGGGAGCGAGCATGTGCTTGACAGGCGAGATCATCTCAAGACTAATACCATCATCTCCAACGGCTTTCGTCTTGATGCCGCTTATAAACTTGATAATCTCCGCCGCCGAAATCCTCCCAAAATCTAGAGGACTACCGGATGACGAAGAGAGAGTTGTAAGGAGTTCCAGGGTCGTCCGCTTCTTCGTAGCGTCCAATAATACTGGGGAAGAGCTGAAGTGTCTGTTTAGCGAGTTCAGGTCTAATGTTGTAGGAGTGTTGGGTTTAGGCTTGCCTGCACCCAGGGACCTTAAGAACTTCCATAGCTTATCCGGGGGACAGCTATCAATGGTGGAATGGATGTATTTCCTACGTGCAGCCCTGATTGATTTGTTGCATAAGTTACGCAAAGTGATGTAGATTTCGCGATTACCGTCAAAGGGAGCATGTCGTAACCTGATTTTGGCTCGGTCTCTTCTGGCCATCAAACATTTAATGTCATCGGTCAGCCAGGGGGCAGGGAAGTGCCTCACCCGCACTGGTGTGGCAGGAGCGTGTTTGTCGTAGATAGACAAAAGAATGCTGTTAAAAGCCAAGACTTTTCCATCAATGTCTGGGGCAGCAGAAACCGGATGCCAATTAACATTAGACAAATCCTCTTGGAGAGCTTCCGGGTCAATTTTGGCGTAGTTACGTAAAATAATAGTCTTATGTCTCCGTTTGGGAGGTCGAAGCTTATAAGAGATGTAAATGAGATCATGCGCTGAGAATGCTGCCGCATTGAATTGTCCGTGTGCGCTGACAAGATCTTGACTAGAAGTAATGGCCAGGTCAAGAAGGGAAGGAGGACCATTATGGGGGAAGTGGGTAGGATTCAGGGAAAGGGATTCCAGGTCTACAGATCTGAGGAGAGAAAGTAGTTTGTGAGAGCAATTGTCACCCCTAATGAGGCAGGTATTGAAGTCACCCATTAAGATAAAATGTTCATAGCGCGCTCTTAAGTCCGCCAGTGTAGATTCTAGGGAGTCAAAGTAGTTAATGCTAGAATTCTGACTATAAAAGACGCCAAGACACATTTTTTTGTGATGCAGCGTTAATTCCAGGAAGATATAATCTGCGCGGCCCGCTGTACCAGCCGACTGAGAAACGATCTCACAAGGAATATCTGCTCTTAGGTAAATCGCCACCCCCCCCACCACCATTCACTTTAGATGTAGAAGCTTTAGCGTAGGATCTGTCGTTCCTGATGAGTCTGAAACCGGGCAAAGAGAAAAGAGTAGAGGGTAGTGAAGGTTTTAAAAAGGACTCCGATATCAGAACAGCGTGAATGTGCTTGCTATCAAATGAAGAGAGAAGATCGGTGTAATGGGCGGGGATGCTTTGGGCATTAATATGCACTGCGTTAAAATTTTTTGAGAAAGGCGTAAAGGTTTTGTGTAGGCAGCACCCTAGCAATGGCATGTCTTCAAAATCAATTTCTGCGCTGAACATGTTTTCCGAAGAAGAAGTGAGAGAGAAGTATTCAAGGTCGGAGCCATCCTGAAGTACATCTGACATTGAGCAAATAAGTTGAGTAAGTTGCAAGTACCTAACAGATAAATACCTAAAATATAATATATATTTAAATACTAAAGTATAAATACACAATATAATAATATGTTTATAGTAAATATTGGTTAACTATCCTCAAAACCAAATTAAAGCAAAAACTACGCTTTAGTCAATCGCCGGCAGCTACTTTATACTATTACAATAATGAATAATAAGATAAGGACACATAGAACTAGAACGAAAGATAAAAAAGAGAAAGAGAAAAGTTGAGTAAAAAATCTACACATTGAGTTATACCAAAGATCTAAGTTATAAGAGCTAACAGAACAGTACAGGCATTAACTAACTGTCTTCGTAAACGCATTAATTAATTGTCTACGTAAACGCAAAGACACAGAAATAAAAAAAAAATGTTTGTGGTCGAACCAAGGAGGTTTTAATCCACGCTACGCTCTAGGAAGGAGTGTTTAATGCAAAAATCTTGCTACACAAATTTAGTCAATCGTATATTGTAATACGGTATAAATTCCTGTGATTTGCGAAGAAGAGAAATTGTGCCGAGCGAGAGGTCAATTAGTCGCGGTTGTGTCACGCTCACACAGTTGCCATAGCAAAACGAAATTGCGGGTTGGTAGGAAAAAATCTTTTGACATTATGCTTGGTTTTCATATAGAAAACCTTTTTAGAGCTAAATCTTAAAAATTTAATATTTTTCGGGTGCTTTTGGTTCTGTGATTTATCTCGGAAACTATAAAATATTTTTGATCTAATTGTGTTGTTTAAGGTCAAGCAGGTTATGTACTTCTTCATTCGTCATCAACCTTTTTGGTAATAGTTTTTAATACATTACTGGTATCCCCGTCTTTGACAATTTTTTATGTCATGCTAAATTTTGTTTAAAATCGCGTATTTTTTCTGCAAAAACAGTGAAATATTGTAGAGTAAATGGCTGCAAAATTGATAGTTATGCTATTTGCGGAATATTCTTCTATGGGTATCCATTATTCCTTTAATTTTTCTATGAAAAAGCCGAACTGTTTTACGTATGAAGTAGGGTGGCTGTAATGTACGATATTTGAACACAAAGGAAACTAAAAAGGTACAACCACATCAGTATTGTGGGATGTGAATCTGCAGAATCTGCCCATAAAACTGAACAACTTATCCCAAAGTTAAAAGTTAAAATAACATTATGATGAAGATATCTGATCTAAACATGAAAGAGAAAAACAGCTTGCATTAGTTTTAAAAGAAAATCAAACAAAACAACGGAACCTGTACTGTTGTACAATAATAGGAAAATAGTACATCTGATGCTGCCGGTTATTTTCTGCGTTCTTATTGACGAAATGCGGGAAGCCAATAATTTACGGTCAGCATCAAAGTTTTGTTCCGGGCATCATTGAGAGAATTTATGTGATGCCCTTGGGTTCGATTTGTTTAAAAAAGTTTCAGATGTGGACAGATGTCACTTGGTAGGTAAGAATGATTCATTCATTTAAAATAATAATATTTAAAAAAAATACGATCGAATAGAGAACCTCCGCCTTTTTGAAGTTGGTTAAAAAGTAGGTGGCTCGCAATTCAGCCCAAATGAAGATGGTTGATGATGAGTTTTTAGAAGAATACCAACAAAAACCTGTATCGACCTGTTGTTTCCGGACAGCCAGACGGATCGCAAATATAGATGGACAGAGAGACAGCTGATGTTACGAGGGCTGTTCAGTAAGTAGTGAGAATGAACAACATATTGGTTTTAAGTCTTTTAATGTTTGTGATTTATAGTTTATTTCAGTAAAAAGATAGTGACAAAAACTTGGGCCATAATATTTAGAAACGTATAAATGAGGCAAAGTTCAACAGCCAGTCCATATTTTTAAATTATTGTTATTCCATGTGAGTGAAAAAAATGTAAAGTCAGAACTGAATCAATGATAAGAAATAAAATCTTATATTTGTACGATTATTTTGTAACATGTCGTACCTACGAGTATAATGAATTTTGTTTATCAATAAATCATAAAATACACGTCAAATTTTATTAATTGCTTTGCTTCTTGATGATGAGGCATGCAACGTACCTGGAGAACAATTCTTGAATATCACCGGGTGATAAAATATCACTCAAAAAATTCAAAGTCATAGATTTTTGTTTTCAAAAGTTGAAATTGATCTTCTTAAAATATAAAGGAGTCCTTTATTGTTAATTTTCATGTATTCTGATTTACCTTTCAAAAGTTTATCAACGCAAATGTGAATTTTTAAAGTCTCAAAAGTGATATTTTATCACCCGGTGATTTTCAAGAATTCCCTGGGCTTTTCTGGAAAGCAAGAAGAAAGAAATTAAAAAAGGTTTATTTTGGAAACAAACAAAAAGAATGCTGCTTCTGAAAAACTCTGACCCAATTGTTGAATATTACCGAGTGATAAAATATAATTTTTGAGACATCAAATAAGAATGGGCGGTGGTGGTGACCACTTACCATCAGGTGGCCCACCTGCTCGTTTGCTCACTTTAGATATAAAAAAATATCAAATATACCCTGATAATCTGTCAAAAATGTAAACCATAATACATGAAAAGTAACAATCAATCACTACTTTATATTTTACGAATATCATTCTGTACTTTGGTAAAGAAAACTTTTTAATTTTTCGGGTGATAATTATTTATCATCCGGTGTCATTCAAGAATTGAGCCCAAGGTACTCATGACATGCTTGAATAATATTCATGACATGCACATACCATGCTTGAATAATATTCTCATGTTGTACATGACATCCCATGAAACGTACACTGTACGTACATTACGATACCCACGGGTGGAGATGGGTTGGTAGTTGGCTATACTTTGCCGGCACCAAACGGACTTGACTTCATTTACCTCTATGACTCTATAATTGAGCCACGAGCCTAGCGAGTGGTTCTAAAGAAGAATCTTCAGCGCTGCGAGGATTTTAAGACACGAAACACTTTGTTGCCGAGGGAAGCACAACTTATCAGGTAGAAACTAAAGGAAAATATTCTGCCAAATAAAATATTAAAAATGAAGCTGCTGTTCCAGAGGGCTTTAATAATATTACATCCCGAAGCGTAAAATAGTTAGGTCACCCTACTGTGTGAAAGAGATGCCACCGCGACTATTGGATATACTCGTCGTCACGCTTTTTTTGGCCATTCATCTCTCCTTCCTAGAGCGTAGCGTGGATTAAAACCTCCTTGGGTCGAACAGAATACTACAGAATAAAAGCATTAATTACACGCAAAGACACAGTTGTGTTGTATGACTGACGTCTTACATTGACAAGAGTGACAAGCAAGATAGATAATAACAAATTCGAATGAATTGGGGGTTAGAATTCCTTTTAGCATAAAAATGACGGTAAAAGTGGAAATAATCAGTAATAAGTTAATAATGTTTTCCGAGACGGTATTAAAAAAATTCTTCAAGAGTGCTGTAGTAACCAGTATTCGTCACTTCATCTGGTTCGTCCTATTGGCGGCAGATCTTCTGCGCTTAGCGTAAGTCGCCTGGTTTGCTTGCTGTTGAGACGCTGGTCGTACAGCCGGCGATATCGAAGATGCGACGTTCCCCGATGCCGGTGGCGGTGTTATGGTTGGAGGCAACAAATTTAGCAGCTCACTCATAGTTGTGATTTTATGGCGCTTACCATTCTCGGCGACTATGATAATTTTGCCGTCACTGGTCCAGGATTTTTTGACGCCCAATCGTTTGCGAGCTTCGACAAATACTGCATGGCGTGTGCTAGTCAAGAACTCTGACACTGTTAGCCCTGTATTCTTAAAATTTCTCTTAGAATTCCAAACTGCGTTACGAAGAGAGTAGTTGGAGAAACGTATGAGGACTGGACGAGGCTTGCCTGTGGTGACGTTGATGACAAGTCTATAGCAAGAGAGAAGCAGTGACTCCGGTACATCCATAGAGAGTTTGTCTTTGAGTGCGGTGATAACCTTGAGGTTGAGTTTTTCATTCTGCTCTTCCATAAGGCCGTGAAGAAGAAGAACATTGGCTCTGGAGCGCATTTCGATGTTGTCCAGTGAGTAAATAATAATCTGCATTTGTGCAGTAAGGTTGTCTAGTGCGCGAAGCACAAATAGTTTGAATTCACTGTACTCACTGTCGGTCTCACCTGCTTTTGGGTAAGATTTTTCAAATGCATCCATCCTTGATGTACACATCTCCTTCAGTTCATCCATGTTTTTCAGAAGCAGTGCGATTGGGTCCATTTTTAAAATAACGGAAAATGAAGTACTGGTGACTGCTTCCTAGGGTGATAGTGTCCAGTGAAGTTGAAAAATGTAGCTGACGGTGAAGGGAAGATTGTGGTTAAATTATAAATGCACAGTAAGTACACAAAAATGGCCGTCGAATAATTAAAACCAATATAATTAGCAGAGCACTTTAAAACCCGTGTTGTCACTTGCAATGACCCACAAAAAAAAAAAAACGTCAAATTCATAAGACATTTGTCATCAATCTCGTTTTCGAGAGGGTTTTTTTTCAACTTTTTTTGGAGTTTTTAGATTTAATTATCTTATCGAATAATCATTATCTCTCAATAATTTCTTAAATCGCAGAACAAAATCAAAATTTTATTTTTTCTCAGTGACATTGACATAAGCGCGCTCTAGTCTGGTTTAAAACTATATTCGATCGTATTCGACGAATGCACGCATATAGAAATAAACCGACTATTTTCAGTGAATGTGATGTGTGCGTTGAATTCAAGAAACAAACCGTAGTGTAGATTACATAATTCCTCAAATAAAGTGACATTTCTCCGAGATATATTTTCTCTCGGGCAGCGTGCTAAGCTGGCAGGTGTGACAGAGAGACGGACAGACAAACTTGCATCATAAGGGTTCTTTTTTTACAATTTTGGCATCGGAACCCTCCTTTATCATGTTCTGTTTCGCTTGTTCTTTCGGGAACTTCCTATAGGCATTTCTTTTTCTGTGATTCCATTTTTTGGTTATTTTTTTTTGTTTGACACACGTCACACGCAACAGCAAAGCCAAACCAAAAAAAAAGGTTGGCGCGATTTTTGTTTAACGGAGAACCACTTTTTTTCTGACGGGTGGGATGTTCTGTTAGGTAGGTTCATTGACGTAAGAAAAACTAAACGCCCCCTGGCGTAGTTTCAAAATCTTTGGGTAGGTTTGATTTGTCTACGATAGACAATGATTTTATATATGTTAACGATAGATTTTAAATTACCCAGCAGTAAACGTTACCCGAAAGAAACCCGCTGAAGACCTAAATTACCCAAAATCGGGTAAAAATACCCGTACCGGCAACGCTGGTCCTTACGTTTACCTAAGTCTAGTTTATTTTAAACACGGGCTACCAACTTTTTTTTCGCCAATCGACTAAAAGCGGTTGTGGAATCCACCAAAAATCCACTAAATAAGAATTTTCTCAATTTTTATATATTTATTTTTAATTTCTACATATTTATTAAAAATGTGAAAGAAAATTGAATTAAAAGTCATCACCAGAGGAATAGTCTTTTCTGTTTTCTTCAGCAGGACATGCTGATGCATAACTTTCCTTGGTTTAAATTTTTTCTACAACACTATTAGTGGGTGTCTATTAGGAATCGTTTACCTACCTAGATGACTAAGTCAGTTTAGGGACATTAATGGGGTTAACATTCATACTGAAAAGTCTAGTCTTGCCACATTAGCGTTAAATTGCGGAAAAAGTAGCATAGAGATTACGAAAGTAGCTAAAATCTTGAAATCTGTTAACACCAGACATGTTTGATTGACTCTTTACATCACTCTTTTGGAGCAGTGGTTATCAGTAGGTTAAACATGTGAAACATTCCATTTTATTTTAATATGGCTTATTTGTGGTTTCAGTGGTCATAAGAATGGCTTTCCACTAACAAAAATAAAGTAATCTACTAGAAAAAACCACTAGCCACTTAAACCAAAATTTGCCCACTGACAAGAAGGTCTAAACCACCAGTGTCAGTGGATTTTCCACTAAGTTGGCAACCCTGTTTTAAACTAAATCGAGATTTAGTGAAGTGCGACTTAGACGTCGTCGCTGAATCTACTCGCTAATTAGAGCGGTAATGCCAGGCCTGCCAGAAAACAGAACAATTAGTAAAACGGTAACTAGCTTTTAATGGAACTTTTATGGCTGTCCCGCAAGTGTGATTCAAAAATTTGTGATTTAAATAATACAAACGCATATAGATACAAATTTATTAAACGGCACCTGGCATTGTGGGTCACGATCCTCAGAACTGAGGGAGTGACTAAGAAGAAGAATTACTTTTGACCGCCTGTTACTGGCAACTCCAAATCAGCGCGAGCTAAATTATTAACGACGTCTAAAGCGGTTTTTATATGTGAAAAATAAATGATTTGGCTTTCCGTGGAAAAAATTATTAAATTTTAGTATTTCCTATGTTTATTTGTTTAATTTTGCAATTTTTCTAAGGTATTTAAAGTAAATTTTTGTCTAAAAATAAGGAGAAGATAAAAACTATATGAAAAGGAACGTAGCTGATCTCGATTCTACTCTATGATATCGATTATATCCTAGGAAGAATGAACGATTCAATCAACGAACGGTTCGACTGAATGAATGAATGACGTGTGATGTCTTTTGTTTCATATTCTCTATAGAGACAGAGTAAGACACACTATTGACTATGGCATTGATGTCGTCATCATATGGTGAAGATAAGGATTCAAGTTTTAATAATTTGTTTTTTTTTTATTGAACCATTTTAAGAACTCTATACATTGATTCTTTGTGTAATATACAACAAAGTGTTTACTAAGAAAACAGTCGATGTAACAGGATATTTAGTCGTTATTTTTAATAAATTCGCCGGATAGTCGACAGGAACTCTTAACTTGCTTAAGATTTAGGAGAATTGCAACCCTGAACTATAGCTTTATGTTATATCGATGTGTTTAATTTTCTGTGGAAATATGACCTAAGATTCGTGATCTGTTTACTATGCAGATTCGTTATGTCTATTAGGCCCCTTCCTCCCTCACTCCTTGGAAGTGTTAGTCTCTGCACGCATGATCTTGGGTGATGTTTCCTGTTGCGTGTCATAGTGGTGTTAATGAAGCGTTGCAACCCATTGAGCTCTGACTTGTTCCAGGTGATAATCCCAAAGGAGTAAGTGAGGATGGGGATAGCGTAGGTGTTGATAGCTTTAATTGTGTTGTTGGAGTAGAGATATGATCGCATAATGGCATTTATTCTATGTTTGAACTGTTGAATCAACGTAGCTTTGACTTTTTGATATTTAATCTGCTTTGATTGGGCATAACCAAGGTATTTATAGGTCGCATATTCGTCCAGTGGTTCTACTCTTTGACCAGTTTGAAGGTCATAGTAATGTTTAAATGTCTATCCTGCCCTAACTGAATTGATCTTACATTTGTCACTACCGAATTCCATACGTATATCTTGTGAGTACTTTTCAGTGACATGGGCTAATTCCTGTAATTCATTCTCGGTTGATGCGTAAAGTTTAATATCGTCCATATACATAAGATGGCTAAGATGTGTGGAAGTCGGTGGATCTATGATATTGTCATTATATTGAAGTGAGTAACCACATGTTGTTCTATTTAGAATATTTGACAAGGGATTAAGGGCGAGGCAGAACCACAAAGAGCTTAACGCGTCTCCTTGAAATATTCCTCGTTGTATTCTAATGGTCTCTATCTGTATTGTTGCTGTAGGTGTCGTAAGTCTGAGTCGAGTCGTCCATTTCGTCATCGTATTCTGCAAGAAGTTTATAATTTTTGGGTGAATTTTGTATATTTCCAGAGTTTGAGCAGCCATGAGTGGGGAACTGAATCATATGCCTTTTTGTAATCTATGTACATTGAGAACAAATCTTTCTTCTTTTGTTGAACTTGTCTAAGTATAACTGAGTCTATTAATAGTTGTTCTTTACATCCCTGGCTGAATTTTCGGCATCCTTTCTGTTGTTCTGTAAGTATATTATTTTTATCTATATGTATGTACAACACGGAAGTGAGACAAGATGTAAGAATTTTGTAGAAAGTCTGTAAGCAAGTTATGGGCTGAGCAAGCTGGGTTAGCAAGGTCAGATTGGTCTTTGGACAGCATATATTATGTGACACCGGCGGAAATAAATTCTGGCATTGATTGAGGGTTTTTTATAAATTCGTTAATAAAGTTCTGGATGAACAACTTAGGGGTGAGTAAATGTTAATTTCTTATACCAGTAGTTTTGAATATTATCTGACCCAGGTGTATTCCAATTGTGCAATTTGCTTATCACATTCTTGAAAATATCAATCGGCACATACTGAAAATCCATCGATTCAGTAGTCATTGAAGAATAAGATTTTTTATTATTAGTCGTTTTGAAGACTAAGAAATCCGATCCTAAACAAGCGTATAAGGTCAGCCTTCCTATATCTATAAAAAAACATGCTGACCTAATGAAAATGCGCTCGATGCGTGCTATTCCATAATGTTACCACGAGGAGAACAAAAAAATTCAAAAATCAAATGATGTAAACGACGTTCTTCAGGATACAGACATTGAAGATGACACAAATAATTGAACAAATTTATAAAGATTTTTAAATTTGTACTGGCAGTAAAGAACCATGTACCGAAAACTGAAAGGGCTTGGCTAGCAGATAATAATGAGGAGACAAAACTGTACACCTTTTTCGAAGAAACGTTTGTTAGAAACAGATAATAAAAATTTAGCTCTCCATACAAAATTACAGCTTTGCAGCTTGTATGGAAAAGTCAAGCTTTTTATAATTTCCGAATAACACATGTTTCTTTAGAAAAGTTGATCAGTTTTGTCTACTGCAAGAAACTATTTCAGCTTTCGGTACGCTATCGCTTACACCCTGTAAAAATTTCAGATCTTTACTATCTTCTTCTATCTTTGATTTGAACAAATATTTTTAAGTTTTGATGAAAGAATTTGGTTTTAACTTAGAAATTGTTCTTTTTTTAAATATTTAGATATTCTGATAACTTTGCCAAAAAACTAATGTTTTGGGATTAAGAGTAGAATATTTAGTATAAGGTATTTGTGACTTAAACTTAAATTAACTATTGATAAACTTTAATAAGCAATCAAATTGTAATAATTTTCCCAAAGAAAAACGAGAAGTACTATACCGTAAAAATAGAGCTAATAATAATAATATTTTGAATAATAGGATTATAACAAAACTAGTAATAAATTTATTCAATATTTACTATGAAAGGAGAATGTTCATTTAAAAAGATTTTTTATGGTTTTTCTGGATTATAAGTTATCCTAACTTATGCCTTCCAATTTCTCTGTGACTACTAATTTCATATACAATTTGATTTTGAAATGTCTGACTATACTTGAGTATGATACGAGTACTTAGGACATGAAATGAAACTGAACAACTTTCCCCAAGAAACATAGGTTGAAAAAGTAGGTTTTTTTTGGTCGTCCCATACAAATTCCAGTATTAACGGCGCAATGTTTGTATGGGGAAGCCAAATTTTTTTTTTTTTTTTCCAACCAACGTTTCTTGGGGAAAGTTGTTCAGTTTCATGTTCTAAGTACCACTCAAGTATATTCAGACATAACAAAATCACGTTGTATCAAGGCGTTTAGTAATTTTCTTTTACTTTTAAAATATTTGTTTGTTCGTTGAGAAATAGTGACACGGTTTTTAAATTTAAATGCATGAAATTAAGTATTTTGATAACATAAATTTATAATGATAATTTGGCTTTAGTCATTAAGCCAAAAAAGTGTCAGAATTCGTTCTTTACTTAAGTGCTTTTTACCATTTATGTATAACAAGCAGAGGGTATTTAAGTAAAATTTACTGATTGATAACAGTTAACACATGGATGATAAGTAAAAACTACTGGTTTTATAAGTATAACATCGTGGTAGTTCAGCAATTTAAAAATGTAGCGGACTGGAATACATTTGGAGATAAGCGATCTTTCCTTGCCTCGTTTTTTTCAGGTTTGAAGGACTAATCGCTGAAGCGCCAGCTATCTCCTAGAGGAATGAAATATCTTGAACCCCACTCATGTCCAAAAATAGCAAAAAAATCAAGCTTATAATCTCTCTTGATGAATTGAAAATTAACTCAAAGATCTTAAAGTTATGAATTTTTTTGGAAAAAAAAAAACTTTAAAATGCTCTACTGTAAAGTTGGTATTATGGAGATAAGCGATTTTGCCTTTCCAGCACCGATATGTAACAAAAGTTTTAAAATCTTGGGTTTCATCTTGCGTAACACCAAAGAATTCCGATATTCTAATACAATGATAATGTTGTTCAATGGCTTAGTAAGTAATCTCGAGTACTGTAGCATAGCATGGAATCCTCATTACGAAGTATATGCAAAAAAAATAGAAAGTGTACAGAAAAGATTTTTGTGGCATCTATTTTATAGATTTAGGTTGGCTAAAAAGTTAAAATCCTATTCAGGAAGGCTCAAGCATTTTAAGATGGGTTCGCTTTCTGATCGTAGACGCTACTTGGACATTATGTTTTTCTATAAATTGGTGAAGGGCTCCCTGGAGTGTCCTAAAACAAAATTCTTGAGTTGGCGGGAGCTCTTATTTATTTTTCATCGATCTAGTAATAGTTTAACGTACGTTTAACGTAACTCTTATTCTCCTGTGTATTGGTCAAATCTACGAAATCTGCAGTCACGCACACTAAGAGACGCGAATTTTGAGCATGTGTGAGTAATTCATTCATAATAAATCTTGCGTATTATCTGTCAATTTGAATAACTTCGTCAACGCTGAAATCCTTTAGTTTCTCCTTTGTTGATTGAATTAAATAACCTTCGTAATTATAAATTTGATTTAGTCTAGGTAGTCAAGGCCGTATCAAGCCAACCAATGATTTTTGTTGTCGCGGTCGCATTAGGGTGGGCCACCTGAAATTAAGTGGTCACCACCGCTCATAACACACAATAGTAAGACAGCAAAGCGCGTTGCTTACCCAAAAAATTAAGGAAAATCTAAAGCTCCACGAAATGACTTCAAGCTTAAGATTGATGATTAGATCATGTACAGATATAGAAGTTGCTAAAGATTTTGAAAACATCTTTACGGATATTCCAGTTTCAACTACCAAGTCCTTGAATTAAACTACCACTCTTGCCAAATCCTATATCTACATCAAAATGTTGATGTTTGTGTAGTAGATTTTAAATTTTATTAAGTCTATGATATTGATGTAATAAAAGCCTTTCAAAGAATAGTACCAACCCATCTCTACCCGTGGGTGTCGTAAGAGGCGCCTAAGGGATTATGAACCGGAGGATGGGCAGCGTCCTTTTGTGTATAGTCAGCTTAAAATAATATTTTTGTCGAAGTAGGTAGGCAGGTAGGTATTGCCCCGTTCGATGCCGCCAAAGAATATGTAGGTAACAACCCATGTTTACCCATGGGTGTCGTAAGAGGTGACTAAAGTGCTTGTGACTGGAGTTTGGGCAGCAATGTCCTCCTGTTTATCGTATCATCTTTATCACTACGGTCTCTTACAACGGCGGTCCATGGTATCGACTGCAACGCTATCAAGCGTGGTCACTAGTTACTTCCTGTTCAACTTATACCATGTGTTTTTGCCAGATTTCTGGGGAGCTCCTTGTCCAGCAGTGACCGTTTCATGGGATGTTATGATGACCTACGTAAATTTTCTGAAACAACTTGGAGATAGGTACTTCAAAGCACATTTTGTTGTGTTTGTTTAGGTAGGTGTAACGGGAAAGGTGAGCCTTTCCCGCCACAAAAAAGCCACAAAAAAGCCTTGAACATTAAATGAAAAGCCCACAAAATATCAGTCTCCTTAAGTACCTAGGTATGTCCATACTAGGAAGATAATTAACGTTGGCTAAAATAAAAATTCATTTATAAATAAATACAATTTTATTTATTTATTTAAAGATAAGGCCACCTACAGACTACACACCAATACAATTATAACCGAGTAACATATATGAGCTTAACACTAAATGGTAACCCAATTACAGGTGACAACTGCTATCTAAAGGAGACGATTCAAACACATTTATACAAATAAGCTAAAAATGGCGGTTAACTCTCAGTTATCCGCCAAAATGTCACTCTGTTAAGCAAACTTATTATACGCACAGGCCATTCTATTGAGAGGTGAGTGGAACCCCAGATTAGTTCTGGCTAATCTCTTACTAAAAGGTCTGTATTTATTAGGGCGTGGTACCCTAGCTGGTACATTGATATTAACCTGATAGCAGCTCAATACAATCCAGGGAGCCCTTCACCAATTTATAGAAAAACATAATGTCCAAGTAGCGTCTACGATGAGAAAGCGAACCCATCTTAAAATGCTTGAGCCTTCTTGAATAAGATTTTAACTTTTTAGCCAACCTCAATCTATAAGATAGATGCCACAAAAATCTTTTCTGTACACTTTCTATTTTTTTTGCATATACTTCGTAATGAGGATTCCATGCTTCGCTACAGTACTCAAGATTACTTACTAAGGCATTGAACAACATTATCATTGTATTAGAATATCGGAATTCTTTGGTGTTACGCAAGATGAAACCCAAGATTTTAAAACTTTTGTTACATATATTCAATTCAATTTATTCGGTAACAAAAAAAAAATTGTGTTCGAAATCATACAAAAACAATTAAATAATATAACCTGAATGTCACAATATACTTATACTATCAATATGTAAGTGAAATTGCAGTTTGCTATCAAGTAAAACCCGTAAGTCACGAATGCATTTTACTTCATCCAAAGCTTCACCATCGATGGTATAAGACCTGACCATGTGCCTCTTCTCTCTCGTAAATCTAATAACATCATTATAGAATAAAATAGGTACATAATTCAACAAAATAGTTAAAACATAACTTCAGTTCCTGAAAGTGTCTTTCAAGTTTAATCAGTCGTCTTGAAATATGAAATACTAGCTGTGCCCACAACTCCGTTCACGTAACATTTTATTTCCACGACTGCATTTTCCCCGACAACCAAACCTGAAAAAATATGACAAATTTTTATCTTATAATTGCTCCAGCCATGAATAATATCATAACAAATAGGCTCTTGGTACAACTTTCCAAATAAGAATAAAATTTATAAAAATTGGCCGGCTCCGCTTGTCACTTTGTATGGAGAAGCCATAAAATATTTTGTGAATTCACAAAAGTAGTGTACAACAAATGTAGTTCAGTTTCTTGAGTAGAGCCTAAGAGGCTTGCAAATATGTCTACTAAATAATATAGAGGTACGCAATTGCCTACAACACTTACAATATAGGTACCCACAGGTTTCTCCACATCTTGTAGATCCTATGTTGATCTTGTTGGTATTATTCCAACTTGTGGATAAATTTTCAACTGGTTTCCTAGTAAGAAAAAATACAATTTAGTCACAAGTCACACACAACCCGTCCAAGCAAAATAATAAATAAAGAGTTGATATATAACGTAGGTACCTACGTTACATACATTAGGTATATTACGTTAGTATGTAACGTACGAAATGTACCTATGTATTAGAGTCTAAAAAGACAAAGCCACAAAACAGACACTGTAATAAAACAACCTAGGTTCTCAGGAAAATAACCTAAAACCACTAAATACTTACGACGTCGTTTCTGTCCCATGATATCAATACAATCCAGCTCGCAATCGCTTGGGATTAACTTTACGTCCAGTGTAATCGTGTTTTGACTAGGCACGTTTAATTATCAGAGCATTTACAAACTTTTACAGATTGATGATTTGATTTTTTTGATGGCCAGGTTTCCTCACATTTTCGTAATCACTTTATCCGTGACTAATATTTTCCGTTCCTTGTGAGGCCGCCGGTGCAAATAGGTCTCGAAACGATGGGAAAAATAAGTAAATAACCGCAAAATAATACATTTTACACAACTCCCTTTCAGCTACAGTACAATTCATTCACAAATAGAACACAGATAAAAAAGATTTTTTCGCAAGCGTGCGTTCGAAAACTACTTGGCATTTTTTCGTTCTTTTAGGAATAAAACGGAAAATATCGTGAATAAACAGTGGTTTACTACATTTTAATAAGTATTTTCATATCAAAATTTAATAAAAAAAATACAGGTGTTTGTTATTGCACCCTGAAAAATTTCATATTAATTTTCTTAAAACAAGGCGGAGTAGAGTTTTATTTCAGAACGTACTGTACGTGAATAGCGTACACTTATCTATGTTGTGTACTTGATACGCACACATAGAGAAAACAGATAATATTTGTGTATCTTTCAAAGCCTTATAACTTCGTTAATATCCGATTGAACGCAAATTTTATTTGATTGGCGGAAACAAGATTTTTTTATAATTTTTTTAATGTTGTTTGATAACTTAACACCATTGTGGTCTAAGCATGTATTGGTCAAACGTTTTGTATGAAAATGACGCCTCTGCAACCGCCTTAAGCTCATATATGTTACTCGGTTATAATTGTATTGGTGTGTAATCTGTAGGTGGCCTTTAAATAAATAAATAAAATTGTATTTATTTATAAATGAATTTTTATTTTAGCCAACGTTAATTATCTTCCTAGTATGGACATACCTTACCGTACTTAAAGAGACTGATATTTTCTGGGCTTTTCATTTAATGTTCAAGGCTTTTTTGTGGCTTGTGAGCCTTTCCCGTTATACCTACCTAAACAAACACAACAAAATGTGCTTTGAAGTACCTATCTCCAAGTAGTTTCAGAAAATTTACGTAGGTCATCATAACATCCCATGAAACGGCCACAGCTGGACAAGGAGCTCCCCAGAAATCCGGCAAAAACACATGGTATAAATTGAACGGGAAGTAACTAGTGACCACGCTTGATAGCGTTGCAGTCGATACCATGGACCGCGGTTGTAAGAAGACCGTAGTGATAAAGATGATACGATAAACAGGAGGACATTGCTGCCCAAACTCCAGTCACAATCACTTTAGTCGCCTCTTACGACACCCATGGGTAAACATGGGTTGTTACCTACATATTCTTTGGCGGCATCGAACGGGGCAATACCTACCTGCCTACCTACTTCTACAAAAATATTATTTTAAGCTGACTATACACAAAAGGACGCTGCCCATCCTCCGGTTCATAATCCCTAAGGCACCTCTTACGACACCCACGGGTAGAGATGGGTTGGTACTATTCTTTGAAAGGCTTTTATTACATCAATATCATAAACTTAATTAAATTTAAAATCTACTACACAAACATCAACATTTTGATGTAGATATAGGATTTGGCAAGAGTGGTAGTTTAATTCAAGGACTTAGTAGTTGAATCTGGAATATCCGTAAAGATGTTTTCAAAATCTTTAGCAATTTCTATATCTGTACATGATCTAATCATTAATCTTAAGCTTGAAGTCATTTCGTGGAGCTTTAGATTTTCCTTAATTTTTTGGGTAAGCAACGCGCTTTGCTGTCTTACTATTGTGTGTTATGAGCGGTGGTGACCACTTACTTTCAGGTGGCCCACCCTAATGTCGCGACCGCGACAACAAAAATCATTGGTTGGCTTGATACGGCCTTGACTACCTAGACTAAATCAAATTTATAATTACGAAGGTTATTCAATTCAATCAACAAAGGAGAAACTAAAGGATTTCAGCGTTGACGAAGTTATTCAAATTGACAGATAATACGCAAGATTTATTATGAACTAGCTGTTACCCGCGACTTCGTCCGCGTAGATTTTATAAAAAAACAGAACTCGAACTTAATTGAAACATATTTTACGGAGCGCTTATCCTTCTTGATCCCTACGTAAAAGATGCATTTGTACTTATCCAAGTTGAATAAATGCATCTTACTACAAACTTAATTATCTTTTGATTTTATTTAACTGGTAGGTAGTGCGGAATTTTCATTGTCAACCGTTACAGGCGAACTTAAAAAAGAAGGCAATAAAGGGAGTGAAGTGAATGGGTAGCGAGGAGGTATTCATAAAAGTAAAAAAGGTCCCTATTCCTCCCTATCTATCCTTTTGTATCCCCCTCCCTACATTCCCACTCCCCCTCCCTCACCCTCTCCCACTCTCTCTTCCTCTCCCTCGCCCCTCCCTCTTCCCCCCCTCACCCTTCCTTCCCCCTCCATTTCCCCCCTTCCCCTCTCCCCATCACCCTCCCTTTCCCCCCTCGCCCTCCTCCCATTCCCCCTCCCTTTCCCCCTTCCCCTCATCCTCCCCTTCCCCCTCTCCCTCCCTCTACCCCCCCTCCCTCTACCCCCTCCCACGCCCTCTACCCCTCCCTCCCCCTTGCTCTCCCCTCATTTTCCCCTCCCTTACACTCTCTCCCTATCCCTCCCCCTCTCCCTCTCCCTATCCCTGACCCTACCCCTATCCCTGCTTCTACCCCTAACGCCATCTTAACCGCTATCCCTTCCTTATATAAACATACAACTGACACTCATATTGATTTTTAGACATTTCAAACCTATCGAATCCCAACCCCATCCCAGGGGTGGTGGTATTTCACGTCCACCACGTTGGATTTCAAAATCATTGTAGTTTTCGTAATCAGCGACCCGATAAACCATACGAACGACACCCATATTGATTTTTAGACATATCAACTCTATCGCACCCCAACCTCATCCCCAAGGGATGATAGCATTTCACGTCCACCATGTTGGATTTCAAAATTATTGTAGTTTTCGTAATCAGCGATACTTAGTTGAATAAAAAAAGTCCCATCAAAATCGGTTAAGTAGTTTCGGTGTGCTGTAGCAGATACAACCCCGCTAGAGTAATATTGTATGTGTAGATTCCCACGGGAATGAGATAATTTCCCGGGGTAAAAAGTAGCCTATGTCCGTCTCCAAGTTACCATCTATCACCATACCAAATTTCATCAAAATCCGTTCAGCCGTTTAGGCGTGAAAGAGCAACAAACAAACAAACAAACAGACAGACAGACAGACAGAGTTACTTTCGCATTTATAATATTAAGTATGGAGTATGGATGAATTACTCACACATGCTCAAAATTCGCGTCTCTTAGTGTGCGTGACTGCAGATTTCGTAGATTTGACCAATACACAGGAGAATAAGCAATAAACTTACGTTAAACTATTACTAGATCGATGAAAAATAAATAAGAGCACCCGCAAATTCAAGAATTTTGTTTTGATTCTATCTCAATTACGAAATAATCGATAAAAACCACGAATGTTGCTCCCTAGCGCCATCTAGTTCGCCATGGCTATCTCGATTTCTTCGACGACCACCTTAAGCAGCTGTGATTAATAAGCTGGTTGATTTACCAGAAACATACTATCGGAGAGAAGACTTGTCGACACATGCATCTTCCCCGCTTTGCAATTCTCTCAGCCTCGACTCGTGAAAACAGCTGGCTGGACCAGCACGTCTAGCACTTTTATTAGTTTGATATATTAGACCAGTAGGTAGATGATTTTGTAATATCAGTTGTATTGAATGCGTAACTTATTATATAAGTTGATTTTTGTTGCATACTTGCTTTTGGGATAAATCAAAGGTTATTTACTATCTGCTTAGATCAGCAAATTACAGATTTTTTCAACGAATTACTATTTGTAATTCGTTGGCTTAGATAGTTAAACTAGAACATCACATTTGTTTCACAGTAACCAAACAAAACTTTGTTCTCTAAACATCTACTTGTAAACAAACTATATCTGAAGAATGAAGCGACGAAATATAATAGATGATCAAACGAACTCCAGGAGTGAAGTTCGATCGTTATTATATGAGTCGCTTCATTCGAAGATATTATAATATAACAACCCTCCCTCCCAAAAAACCAATCACTGTGACACAAGTTGTGGTTTCCACCCAAATGCAAAGTTTTGTTTAAAGGTTCATAGGTACAGACTCTAAAAAATGAAGCGAGTGTCAGCTACAGTGGTGAAGTGAACACGGACGGAAACGGAAATCGTTTTAAATAAGAGAATCATTTTTTTTTTTTTATTGAAGTAGGACACCTTTATTTAGATATCTTACTGATATTACAATCTAGCTGTATAGCTAATAAGTAATTTGCATTTAACTTAAACTACTACATAAACAATTAAGCCTAAGAATGCGTCCAATAACACTATTCTTATTGTCTCTAATTACTTAAGGGGAAGACACATTGTTTTTGTGTTTCTATAACATTATGCACTAATGAGGTTATCACAACACTAATTACACTAACTCAAAGGGTTTGGTCCTTTTAAGTCGTCGCACTATGTCTGTGTTGTCGAGGAGCTGGATTGCCTCAACGTTCACATGATGGAGAAGTCTATGTTCATGAGCTTCTGCGTGTTTTTGAACAACTTTAGCCACAAACTCCATTTTCAAGTCCCGATGGAGATCAGTATTGCGTACATAATGGGGAGCATTTACAATTTCCCTTAGCACCTTATTCTGAAATGTTTATTTTATTTTATTTATTTGGAGAAAAAACAGAACAGTAATGTACATGAGATATTATGCTAGTGGTAATGTAAAAAAAGACTTAACACTACGTCTATAAACATTTCTCGCAGAGAAATAACAAATAGGCTTATCGAAGGCTAAAGTAAGAAACATACTTAGCTTAAAACAAGGAAAAAGTGAGTTAAAACTTAGTATTGAGTGTATGTATTATTTTGATATTGCTCTGTTTGGTGCAGCTCCAAAGCTGTATACCATAGGTCCACACTGGCATAAGGACCTGCTTATATAACATGACTTTGTTGTGTATTGACAGAGAGGAATATTTTCCTAACAACCAATACATCTTCTTAAAACGTATCTCTAGTTCTACTCTTTTCTTCTTGACATGAGCTTTCCAGCGAAGCTTTGTGTCAAGGGTCATTCCCAAATATTTTGCTGTGTTTTCATACGGTATCGGTTTCCCATGTATGTACACTGGGTGATACTGTGTTTTTTTATTTGTGAAGTCAATTTGAACCGATTTGGACTCGTTTAACTTTATTCTCCACTTTTTTGTCCAGTTGCTGATTTTGTTAACAGTTACTTGGACCTTTTCTGTAGCCTGCTCATGATGTTCTCCTATGGCCATTATTGCTGTATCGTCAGCGAATGTGGCCAAGGTGTTATTTTCAAGTTCTGGGATGTCACAAGTATATAGTAGGTACAGGACTGGACCTAAAACACTTCCTTGAGGAACCCCTGCTTTCATTTCTTGAAGTTCAGAGTATGCGTCTTCTTGTCTAATTCTAAATAGGTACTCTATTAGACAAGTATGATTCCAATATATCAGCGTACTGTACAGGCAGCAACTTTCTTAGTTTGTATATCAATCCTTTGTGCCAAACCTTGTCAAAGGCTTGAGCGACATCTAGGAATATTGTAGAACAAACTTTCTTTTCTTCTAATGTTTGTTCAATAATGTTGGTGATTCGGTGCACTTGGTCTATAGTAGAGTGTTTTTCTCTGAACCCAAACTGGTGATCTGGGATTATAGTTTTAGTTTCTATAATGGGTTTTAATCTTTTCAGTAATAATTTTTCAAATAGTTTTGATATGATTGGTAGTAGGGATATTGGTCTGTACGATGACGCTTCTTGAGGTGGCTTTCCTGGCTTGGCTATCATAATAACTTCGGCTACTTTCCACATGTCAGGTACATATTTTAGTCGAAATGCAGCATTAATAAGTGTTGTTAGTTTTACAATGGCTTTACGTGGAAGATTATGAAGGATCTCTCCAGTAATTAGGTCATATCCAGGTGCCTTTTTAGGATTTATGTTAGATTTGATTTCTTTCAGTACTTCTTTAGGCGTCACAAGCCTTATTTCTAAATCTTCTTGCAAAGCTTCGTTATCTGTAAGATTGTTATCATCTCCATCATTGGGTTGAAATATCTTCTCCAAATGTTGCGCAAACCTTTTTGCTTTTTGCTCATTATTAATGGCCCATGTTCCATTTTCTTCCTTGATAGGAGGGATTTGGTTGATTGGTCTGTTCATATCTTTTGTCGCCTTCCAGAGTGAGTAGTCAGTATTGCTGTCCTTTGACAACTCCTGAAGATATAAATTCATTGCGTTATCTTTGAATATTTTTATAGCACTCTTCACTTTTCTGGCAATTTTATGATTGTGATATGTGATTATGATTATTTTAATGAATTACTCTTAAATGCGTGCATCGTCTGCCTGGCAAATTGAGGACTACGACTTGTAAACAAACTATATCTTCGAATGAAGCGACTCATATTATAACGATCGAACTTCACTCCTGGAGTTCGTTTGATCATCTATTGTCATTGTGAAACGGATGCTCACAGTAAACTACACGCGCTTGAACTGAAATGGGAAGCCGATCGGTCAAAGCGGATGCCTGGTATGAAAACCGACTCACCAACAAATTGAGGTTTCTCTGAAATGACAATACCTTCAGCCGAGATCCGTTACATCGCTGTACCACTTCGTTTATGTTTCATAATGATGATGTTCATGAATCGCCCCTCTCAGATTTTGGGAAGCACGTCTGAAAACTCTTGAGCGTGAGAGTTTCCACTTGCCACCAATTTGGACCTGCATAATTATCTGAAACGTGGTGTCGGCAGCTTATCCGCCAGGAAGCAATGTGGAAGTAATCCTGGACGATACGGCTGCCTTTGAGCTAATTCTAGCCGTGTGTCATAGATTGCACTTTTTACAATTTGTGCATTACAGTAACCACCATAGGCCACCATCACTTTGCTTCTTGCACAATCACCAATCACTATTCTAAGCATAACACACCTGCGACGCCACTTTCCCAGTAGAAGAAATCCATAGGCGATATACAAAAATCGCCTATCACTATGCACAGATTTTCCTGAATATCACGCCGAAAAACACCAAAATTCGAAGGAAAATTAATACAGCACGTGTAACGCAACCTGTATTTTGCATTTATTGTAACAAATTAACAAACATTGATGTAATATTTCAAAGAAGACAAAAATACAGAGCTTGATATTCTGTTTATTGGGTCAGTCTCCCCTCTCCTGAAATATATCGATAGTTTGCTATCGCATTTGTTATCTCAAGTTACAATGTTTGGAAATAAAAATTAAAAATAATTGGACCTTTACACAAAATGAAAATCTGATAAAAATCAGATAAGAAAAACATTTTTTTATTTTAATTCCTAAAAGTTGTAGAACAAAAGTTGTTTAGTTACATCGGTAGAACTACCCCCCGAGAGGTTTTGCGTATTTAGAATTACCTACACGTTGTTTAGGTAGTACTTCGTCAGCGGTTCTTTGAGTATAAATACGAAAAAAAGGAAATCATTCTTTTGTATCTACTAATTAGACTCAGGGACAGTTGTTCCGTTGTATGATCCTAGTAAATATTCATCTTGATTGTTATTTGTTCATCTTGATTGTTATGTTGTGTGTGTGCAGGCGCAAAGCGACGCCGGTGAAGAACACGGAGAACATCGAGGGGGTGGAGCGGAAGGAAGACGCGAGCGCGGCCGTGATGTCGTACGCGACGCTGGGCCACGTGTACGACCGCGTACCGGAGTCCCGTGCGACCACAGACAACCTGTACGACTCGCCGTATAGCGAGCGCGTGGACAACGCGGCGTACGCGCGCCACCGCGCCGCCCCTGCCGCCGACACCGACTCGGCCTATGAGCCGGAGCCCACCGGGCCTAACGCTGTCGTCACCATCAACGGCGTCGCCGTACGCTGACCACTGAACGCTACACACAGACCAGCAGCGAGCGTCACGCCGCTCTAATCTTTCTCTACCTACTCTTCCCCAAAGATTGTCTTCTTATTGGGTCCAGAATTTCTATTGTCTTCGTGGCTATAAGCCATACAACTTATCTGAGTTCCTCGGGACAAAGACGGTTTGCAGGGGGAGGGGTACGGATGAGTATTATAGTCTCATTTTGATATTGTCTCTGATAGTCTTTAGCTAAGAGAGATCACAGACGACATCCAAATTAGACTTTAGTACTCATCTGTATCCTGCCCCCTGCAAACCGTTTTCGTCCCGAGGCTCTCACTTACGTTGTAAGCCTATTTCGGTGATTATTTTAAGAACAAAAAGTTTCTGCGTCTAGAATGTGCGCGTCTGCTGGACTTAGGTCTCAAGGTGGTAAAGGTGGACTGTATTATGCTTCGGGTGTCAACCGAAGACAATTACATTATTTACTTGCAGCAGTACGTCAGTAGGTGCCATCCTTGTCACACATTTAGAGTAGCTATGCCTATAAAATAAAGAATTGTATCTCCCGTCTCACTCCCTCAACCGTGCGCTGTCCGCGCGGCGCGGCGGTGATATTTTCATTACGTTTCTTTGTGTCGTCGCGATCACACACAAATCTTTTACCGGAACTTTTTCGCGGTCATCATGCCTAAACGGAAGAGATCTAGGTCGAAAGGAGATGATTATGACAGTGTCCTCAAGAGGGTGAGAAAATTGGAAAGAAAACTAAAGAAGAGGCGGCGAGAGAGTTCGTTATCAGTGCAATCAATTTCTGACGTCGAACCGGGCTATCTAGGTAATCTACCCTTTTTTCTCGCAGATATTTACAAAATATATAATTTCAACTGAACTATGAAACTAATAAGTGTATGTAAGTGATAAGTATTATATCTAATTCGTACTTTTGCAAAGTTTTGAGAAATAATCTTTTAAAAGTACCTACCTATCCTAACATATTTTAATGTGAAAGAATCTGCACTATTCTGCACGGGTACCTACCTTGGGCCCATTACGTGCCTGGGTACCTATCTTGGACCAAATTTTTTTGGGATACCTACCTTGGATCCACCCCTATGATATTTTTTGTCTCGATTATGGGCTACCTACCTTGGACCCAGCTTTTATGAAACCTGCTCAAACACGGATAACTTTTTTGTATCCACGACGAAAGGTGGGTAGGTATATAAATATAGTATAGTAATATTGATAATAGAACATATGAATTAACTGGTAGTTAGTTAGAATACCGAGATTGAAAAGAAGGTGTTTCTGGTACTTTCTAGATAAAGATTTACCTGACCCAATAGTAAACTGGGTTGATGAAATTTACAATGAGGAGCGCGAGCCCTTACCAACGCCAGTTACGTATTACCGATCTCAGGAATTGTTTATCGATAAAAAAAACTTTAATTTCACTTGGAACTTGGTTTTAATCACAATAGGTACTACTGTTTTCCACACAAACATACGGACTCCCGCCATTAAAGACAATATGACATTACTAGTGTTGTCAGTTAATCGTTTTATCGGTACGCTAGTGATGTGACAGTAAATATTTCTGTAACACTCGGCCATCCTTAACACAGCTGTGTCCCACGGCGTTCAATTCTGTTCAACCAGGACTAAAGGTGCGGTGGAATGAGGAATGGTAGGTGTTCGGCGTCTTCTCATAGTCCCAGACAGTTGTTTGTTGTTCCTGGAACTCACCAGACTGTTGCTTGTTGTTGCTGGAACTCGCCAGACTGTTGCTCGTTGTTCCTGAAATTCAACAAGTGTGTAAGCTGTTGATCATGGCACCATAAGAAATTTAAAACCCAGCAATTTTGGGACAGAGTAAATTTTATACCCATGGATCTTCATCAATCTAAACTTTACTTCCATATCACCTATTCTATCTTACAACCCCTTCGTGTCGAATTGTGTACCTTCACCTGTACTCTCAAGTCTCTCACCCATTCAACTTTAACTCATCAAACGCATTCTAATCATGGAGGCCGAAGGTAATTTGCGAAGAACAAACAATCTACATCTTACACACGGCCTCTGAAGTAGAAACTTTAACTGCACTACCAGTAGGTAGATACCTACCTACCCTTATTATTATTACTTATCAATATCATAGTTGTTTTTAAAGTGTAACTTAATGGTAAAAATAAAGTTTTTGTACATCACCATATTTGAAGTAGTACAGCAGGTTGGCCATCTCATGTCCCCGGCACTGGCATACTGTGCCAAATAGCAAGCTGCTGCTACTGACTGTCATGCCCAGGTCTGCGACAGTTGTAACACATCATGACTGATGCCCTTTTGCTCGTTCAAAGGTCTCGGTTGAGAGTGGTCGCCTTGTCTTCACTGTAGTAGTAGGTATTTCACTCGTGTGCATGTCGATTTTCGTCTTTTCTGGAGCCCAATCACACTGATCCGCCTCTTCTTCAGAGTGGTACGTCAGTCAGGCCAATCCTAAATATCGACCTTCTTTTGTTTTTCTGACGTTATAGTGGTTTCTTTTTCGTTTCTTTCCTGACTCGTCCATGGCGCTCAAACAGGAACACAATCCACTTTGTTGGCGTGAGGCAGCAGTCCAAATCGCACTTCTGAGATATTACCGATCTCAGGAATTGTTTATCGATAAATAAAACTTTAATTTCACTTGGAACTTGGTTTTAATCACAATACTACTGTTTTCCACACAAACATACGGACTCCCGCCATTAAAGACAATATGACATTACTAGTGTTGTCAGTTAATCGTTTTATCGGTACGCTAGTGATGTGACAGTAAATATTTCTGTAACATACGTCTCCACCGCGACCGCCGTTGCCGTCTCCAGTTCCGCTGCCGCCGTCGCCGCCTCCAGCTCCACTGCCTCCGCCGCCAGAGGCCGGATCAAGCACAGGGGCTGACCAAACTCCTAACTTGGAACCCGAAATTCTAAATCTTCTAGGAGAAGACCCTTCTAATATAAAGAGCCACGGAGTAAGTTTACATAAAGACATTGCTCCGAGGTGGACGCACATCCTCACCAATGGTCTGGCTAAAGATACTCAGGCGGATCTAGTAAAACAATATTTGCCGCCTGAGAACTGTACGAATTTGTCGGCACCGCAGCTGAATCGTGAAGTGAAAGCAGCGCTCTCTGATTTAAATGTAAAACAAGTCCAATACGAGTATAGCCAGGGAAAACAAAACCAAATTGGAAGTGGTCTCGCAGCTCTCGGACTAGTACTAAATTGGGCCTTGACATCCAAAAACATTGTCCCCCCAGATATAATTACAGCTTTGAGCGATGCTGGTAGACTTATATGCGACAATCATTACAGAGAGTCTTTGTCACGTAGATACGCCATCTTGAACGCCCTTAACAGAAATATTAGGGATACTGTTAAAGATACCAAGATAGACAAAAATCTTTTTGGTTCCAATTTATCTGACCACTTAAAATCGTCTAAGGCAATAACAAAGACAGCCTCAGAAATGAAGACTACGTCCCGTGCACCGCACCAGGCACCGCCGGTTGCCCAGCCGCAGAGAGGGACTTTAAACTTGAGGGGGACTCCGCGCGCAGCGGCGATCGAGCCACGGACTGCCCCCGCGCCCCGCCGACCGCCGCCGCCGCCGCGGGACCGCCGCCAGCAGCCTGCCGCGCGGGGCCGTCAACGCGCCACGGGCTATACCAGACACCAGAGGAGACGTTAGAAGAACCACAGGTACCTATCGCTGGACGTTTGAAATATTTTTACGACAAATGGACTGAATTTACTGAAGATCATGCTGTCTTAAATTAGGTCAATGGATACACAATACCTTTTAAAGAAGTACCTGTACAGACAGTGCCACCAAAAAATTGTGCTTGCAATTCTCAGTCTAAAAGTACAATAATTGACAATTGCATTGCTGAACTATTAATATCAGAATTTATTTCACCTTGCACACCTTGTGAAGGTCAATTCATTTCACCCATTTTTACAGTGCCTAAGCCGAACGGAAAACACAGATGCATACTAAAAATGCTTAATAAATACATTGATGTCGATCACTTTAAAATGGAAGACCATCGCACTGCTCTAAAACTATTACAATATAACTATTACATGAGTACAATTGATTTACAAGACGCCTATTTTTTAATTTCAATTAATGAAAATGACAGAAAGAAGTTACGTTTTGAATGGAAATCGAAATTATATGAGTTTAACGTTCTGCCGTTCGACCTCTGCACTGCACCATATGTCTTTACTAAATTGCTAAAACCCGTTTTACAATACTTACGGTCGTCAGGATTACTATCGGTAGCCTATCTCGATGATTTTTTATGTGTTGGTCAAACCTATGATGAATGTTTAAAAAACATTATTACAACAAAAGAAGTTTTGGAGTCTTTAGGTTTTGTAATAAATGTTGAAAAGAGTATTATGAAACCAAAAAATATTTGCAAGTTCTTAGGCTTTATTTTGGACACCAAAAATATGATTATTACCCTACCGGAGGAGAAGAAAGCGCGTATTAAAAATAAAGCTAGAGAATTAATGAAAAAAAGTACTTGTTCTGTTAGGCAATTTGCTGAATTCATAGGATTGTTGACCTCCGCATGCCCAGCCGTAAGTTACGGTTGGATGTACACCAAACTATTCGAAAGAGAAAAGTTTTTAGCACTTAATTATAGTGATGACTATAATAAACAGATGAAAATAAAATCTTGTCCAAACAACGATTTTTTATGGTGGATAGAAAAAATTTACTCTTCTTCTTGCCCCATTCGCAAAAACAATTATTGTATGGAGGTATACAGGGTGACTTTTAATTAGTTCTTGATAGCAAAAGATATGCATGTACTCATGATACTTAACAACTTTTCCCAAGGAACATAGGTCGAAATACGAAAAACCAAATTTGACCTCCCATACAAAATGCGCTATCAGCTGATGCAGTTTCTATGGGAGGTCAAAACTTGATTTTCGTATTTCGACCTATGTTCCTTGGGGAAAGTTGTTCAGTATCATGAGTACATGCATACTTTTTTCTATCAAGAACTAATTAAAACTCACCCGATATAGTGACGCATCTAATAGCGGCTGGGGTACAGCATGCCGGGATCAAAGCGCTAATGGAAACTGGACGGAGTCTGAATTAAAACTTCACATAAATACTCTTGAATTAAAGGCAGCTTACTATGGGCTTAAAATATTTACTGAAAATGAGCGAGACTGTGAAATCTTATAAAGAATTGACAACACCACTGCCATTAGCTACATAAATAGAATGGGAGGTGTACAACACCCTCATTTAAATGATTTACCTCGAAAAATATGGCAGTGGTGTGAAGATAGGAATATCTTTATATTTGCCTCTTATATCAGATCATGTGAAAATACTGTTGCTGATAGAGAGTCGCGCCGAATAAATATTGACACGGAATGTGAAATCTGTGAACCAGTGTTTACGCAAATAACAAAATTACTGGGTACACCCGAGTTTGACCTCTTTGCCAGTGCCCAAAATAATAAATGTTCGAGGTACGCCTCATGGAAACTTGATCCATTTTCAGAAGTAGTTGATGCATTTACTTTAAATTGGCGAAACTTAAATTTTTATGCTTTTCCTCCATTTAGTCTTATTTAGTCTTGGAAAAAATTATAACGGATCAAGCAAAAGTTATTTTAATCGTACCCGACTGGCCTTCTCAGCCGTGGTACCCTCTGTGGTCAAGGCTTGTTATATCGGAAAAATATTTTTTTGGACCTGACAAATTCTTGTTGTATTCCCCTTTCAGAGTCTGCCATCCACTTCACGTGAACCTTGTTCTGGTGGCAGCCAAGTTATCAGGGACTCCATGATAAAGCGGGGCATTCCACTAGACTCTATAGATATAGTGATGGCATCATTTGCACCAAATACTTTAAGGCAATATAGTAGTACACTTAATTCTTGGATGTCATATTGTACAAATAATAATTTGAACATTTTTGAAGGTGACTGTAATAACGTGATGTCATTTCTAACACAAACATTCAAAGAGGGTGCAAGTTATAGTTGTTTAAATACACACAGATCAGCCTTATCAGTTATTTTGGGTACTAGCGTTACATTAAATGATTGTGTGAACAGATTTATGAAGGGTGTATATAGACTTTATCCACCTCAGCCCAAGTACAACTCAACGTGGGATACCAACGTTGTATTAAATTACCTTTCTAATATGTACCCATATGAAGATATTTCGCTACATAATCTGACACATAAACCATACCCTAAACCTGTACCCTTTTATGTATTGCATGGGCTCAACGAATGCAGACCATTAGCTTAATTAAATTACAGAATATAACGTTTCAGGATGATGCGATTGTCATAAAAATTACAGACTTAATTTAGACATCGAGGCCTGGAGCTTGCCAACCACTCATCAGACTGCCCTTTAATTCGTGAGAACCCTTCTTTTTGTCCTGCATTAGCACTTAAAACTTACATTGAGAGAACCCAACAACTACGACAAAGTGGAAGTAATGAAAACTTGTTTCTAGGTTTACGTAAACCTCACCACAAAGTCGGAACACAGACTTTAGCGCGTTGGGTTAAAAATGTTTTAAAGGACAGTGGTATCGACATATCTATATTCGGTGCTCACAGCACCAGGTCGGCATCAACATCCGCCGCACACAGATCTGGAGTCAGTCTGGAGGTGGTTCGCAAGGCTGCAGATTGGAGTGACAGGTCCAATGTATTTAGTAAGTACTATTACAGATAAGTAGTGCAAACAAATCAAGATGATTTCGTTAATGCAATATTCAATTAACGCTTAGAAATTTCTCAGGGTACGAGTATTTACATTTATATTTATAAACGTTACGTTAAGTGAGCGATAAATGTATAATAACCTTTAAGTTAGATTTTTGGTTAATCTAGTTAATTTTCTTCTTTAGCTTTGCTTATTTAGACGAAAATTAAAGTTAAATTGTTGATTTGAACATTTTGTTTTATTTATTTGCCTTGCTGTTAGGTTTTTACCTGTTTTATGACTTGCTCTAAACATCTGCAAGTAAATAATGTAATTGTCTTCGGTTGACACCCGAAGCATAATTAAAAATCAAACGAACTTACCTGGTGATGTTTGATTCCAATTATGCGAGGGTGTCAACTGAACGTTGACACCCTCGCAACAAACGCAACGTTGGAATGCGTATAGAGGTCGCTAAATTTCACAACATCGGGCAGGACCACAGTAGCCTAGTTGGTAAAGCGTCTGCGGTACTTACGCAGAAGACGCAGGTTCGAATCCTGCCTGTGGTTGTGAAATTTTGCGATTTTCTACTTTGTAAGTTAGTTATAGTTAGGTAGTAATGTTTAGGAGGATTATAAACCGAGTCCGAGTGATCACCAACCCTTACTAGGTATCGAACCAAAGATGTAAATGTGTTGGTTTAAGATATGTACGAAATTATATTTTATTTATATAGTTTTAAGAAATTGTGAATCGAAATATTTTTGTAACAGTAATATGTATCTATTAGAGAAGAAAAGGCCAAAAATAATTGTTATTACGGTGCCCCACTATTGTTGGGTGACCAGTAGGTGTATTCGTCCAGGACCTTTACAAGACATGTAAGAATATAAACAAAAAAGAATCAATACGTTCTCATTTTACTCTTTAACTATTTCTGTTTCACTAACGCCTGTTAAACGCTAGGTACCATCTACGACTGGGATCTGATCCTGTATTACAAGTATCTACAATTTTCGATAAATTGACTTATTAGCGTTTAACAAGCGTTAGTGAAACAGAAATACTTTCACATAAAAAGTTACAAGATTTTATTTTTCATGTACGAGTAGTTTGCTAAAAGTTGTTCTAAAGTCTTGGGCTGCTTTCATCATACGAAGTGTTTTGCCTATAAACCTTTCAAGTAGTAAGCTAAGTGAAATACTAACTAAAAGTGCCTTTCTAGTTCGTATATTAAGCATAATATTTAGCTCCTATTTTCTTTGTAAATATTAGTTTGTAATTTTGAAACAGGAACGTAACACTGCCTATTGTAGATAAAGGTTTGTATCCCATTTTACATTTTGCCCGTTTTTTGAGTAATTAGTTTATTTATGTAGTACCTATTGGTAGAGGAACCGAGAAGGATTTTTCACGTGATAATCAGGGCGACTAAGAGATGTGTCAGTAGATGGGGTGTTTGGGGTTCTATCGTCTTCGGTGGCTAGGGAATTTTGAAGTAAAGATGATATTTCTCCAATATAACAATTTATTGTAATTTTTACAAAGGTGAGAGAAATACAGCGTTGCTATCTGTGATGACTGTTGGTTGCGCGAATAATAAAAAAAATGACCGAACGAACGGATGGATAGAATGACTACGTAGAACGAGTGAGTCTGATGAATGTTTGTGGTCTTGTTCCACTGGGAATCGATAGATGGCGTTAACATAAGCCGCCCGCCTTGGAAGGGCTTGAAGCTTCCAACGGAGATGTTTCAAGCAGTCTGTACCTTGTCTGCAATCTGGCCGTTGTCTGGATCACATCTTAGTAGGCAGATCTTAGAAAAGGCTCTTCTTATAATGCCTGATGATGTGCGTATATCAGCAACCCTTGAGACTCCATCCTTGCCTGGGTAAGTCTTGATAATGCGGCCTAATTGCCACTTGAGAGGCGGTAAATCGTCAGACTTGATGACGACCATCTCATTTTCTTTGAGGTCTTGACCTTGGGTCTTCCATTTACTTCTTGTTTGAAGTTCCGCTATGAATTCCTTATTCCATCTTTGCCAAAAATGTTGGCGAGCTTGTTCGACTCGATGGAATCGTGTAAGACGACTCGTAGTGTGACTGGAGACATCCTCTGTAGCCGGTGCTGTCAGTGGACAACCAATCAAAAAATGTGCTTGAGTTAATGGCAGCAGGTCATTCGGATCTGAGGAAAGAGGAGTGAGGGGTCGGGAATTCAGGACGGATTCGATCTGTGCCAGAACCGTGCCAAATTCCTCATAAGTATAGTGTGCGTTGCCCATTATACGACGCAAATGATGTTTACATGACTTTATCCCGGACTCCCAATAACCGGAAAAATGGCTAGCATAAGGCGGCAGAAAGGAGAATTTTATGTTTTCATTAGCTAAATGACTGGTAATGTTGTTGGCATGTTCATCCAAAAATTCCTTTACTGCTCCTACAAAATTTCTACCATTATCCGAGAAAATTTCAACTGGTTTGCCTCGACGTGCCATGAATCTTTTTAAAGCAAGTAAATATCCCTATGTGGTAAGGCTAGTTACCGGCTCCAAATGTATAGCACGGGTGGCAAAGCAAATGAACAAACAAATGTTACATTTTTCTAATTTAGCTCCTCGCCCTTTGCGGTTCAGTATGAAAATTGGTCCAGCATAATCCACTCCACACTTTAGGAAGGGGAAACCTGCTTGAAGACGTTCTGCTGGTAAATTTCCCATGATTGGGTTCAGCGTTTTGCCTTTCAAGCGTGTGCACTTGGTGCATTGATTTGCAGTTTTTTTTTATAGGTTTCTCCCTCCTAAAGGCCACCAATTTTCCTTAATTGTGGCAAGTAAAAGCTGTGGACCTGCGTATAATAGGTTCGTGTGTTCATTACGAAATAACAATTGCGTGAATCTGTGTTTAGAACACAACAAAATTGGATGGTTTTTGTTGTAGGAGAAGTCTGAGTTTACTAACCTTCCTCCAACGCGAATGATTTTCTTCTCGTCAAGAAACACATTTAATCCGTGTATATTACGGTTTGATTTTAATTTTTCCTTATTTTCGAGACACTCTAGTTCATTTCCAAATGAATCAATTTGTGAAACTGGAACTAGATATGTGCAACTCTGTGCAAGCGTCATTTAGTTCGCCGAACGTCAACGGGCCGATTCTACGACCGGTTGCCGGTACTCGAGCGTTGTGTACAAAACGCAGCATGTATGCCGCGGCTCGTTTCATACGATTGAAGGAAGAAAATCTTTTGAATGGAAATATGTTTTGTTTATCTGTTTCTGTGAATAAACTGTGTGTGAGTTTTTTAATTTCTGGTAAATTTGAAATGTGATTTTCCGAATTCAATTCATGTGACCAGTTTGTTTTGGAAGCATGGAGAAATGATGGTCCATTCCACCACAAAATAGCTTCTTTAAGCGCGTCAAAGCTTAACCCGCGTGAAAGCAAATCAGCTGGGTTCTCTTTTCCACTCACGTGCTTCCAAGGCACACTGCTCTTCAACTCGTTAATTTCAACAATCCTATTCTGAACAAAAGTCTTAAGAAGACTGGGGGCGGTCCGAATCCAACCCATGACAATTGTGGAGTCCGTCCAGAAGTAGACTTGGTGGAATGTAAGATTAAGCGATTTAATGATTTTATCATAAAGCCTAGCACCTGTCAGAGCACCGCAGAGCTCAAGACGCGGAGTAGTTGAGGGTTTAACTGGGGCTACTTTGCTTTTAGCACAAAGCAGTCTGACAGTAATTGACGACTCATCGTCATCGTACGACCGTACATAAGCGCATGCACCATATGCGGTTTGCGAGGCATCGCAAAAAATGTGTAGCTCCAAATTCTGTGTATTTTCGCCTTTAATGTGACGTGGAAATCGAAGTTCTTCTAAATCAGGTAACGTCATGAAGTATTTGTCCCATGAATTCAAAATGTCGCGTGGGACCGGATCATCCCATTCGATTTTGGAGAGCCACAGTTTCTGCAATAAAACCTTTGCTGTAACAACCACTGGAGACAACAAACCTAACGGATCGTATATTTGTGAAATGATTGACAAAACCTTGCGTTTAGTCACAGGAGTCACGTTTGTGTCAACTTTGCTTGTGAAATGAAACTCGTCAGAGTTGTGAAACCAACCTAATCCTAACGTTCGACTGAGGCAGTTTTCACCTAACGTGAGTTGTTTTGATTGAACAACAGAAGTGGTTAGATCATGCGAATTGAAAATCCACTTTCTCAACAGAAAGCAACCAGAGTTTAACACCTTCGTTACTTACGAACAAATGCGCATCAACTCATGTTTATCATCGTGTGAAGTAAGTAAGTCATCAACGTAGAAATCTTCGTTTATAACGCGTGAAATGATGTCATCTTTGCATTCTAAAGCGAGTTGTTTTAAGCAGCGCATGCTCAAGTACGGCGCAGACGCGGTTCCATATGTGACCGTGTTAAGTTGATAGATGTCAATCGGGTCAGCGGGACTGTCACGCCACATGATGAGCTGAAGGTCACGCTGGTCCGGCTGGACAAGAACTTGTCGATACATCTTCTCTACGTCGGCGCAAGCGACGTACTTGTGCTGTCTGAAACGAAGCAAGATGGAAAATATGTCGTTTTGAAGCGACGGACCTGTGTGTTGTATGTAGTTGAGCGATTTACCTGACGATGATTGTGCACTGGCGTCAAACACAACGCGGAGACGTGTTGTAGACGACTCATGGAACACTCCGTGATGAGGGAGAATGTGTAATAACTACTGTAATACTTTTTGGGTTATAGAATTTACGTGTGACATGGGGTCCTAACTAGATGTGAGAGAAATAAAAGAGTTCGTTTGCAGTTCACGAATGTCCGGCTCTATTCGTAAGAAAACTTAATTTACGTAACAAATGTTTTTACATTTGGGAATAATGTAGTACACAGGACCTGATCGAGACGCGAGATGGGGAACGACTGCCGAGCGCGCCGCGTGGCTGTTCCTACGAACGCATGTTGCTTTGTCAGCATTCATGTGTCACCACATTATTCCCCCCCTTTTTTTGAAATAAAAAAATGACAATTTTGAAAATACAAACATCATTCACAAACAAAACTGGAGTTTCATTAATCATTACAAAAATTCAAAGCTTACAATACAACAATGTTGCGAAGTTACATTAGTCATCATTAGTTGGGTTCACTGGAAAACAAGGGTGTTAGATTACATTCACTATCGCTCGACCGAGTCGCTCACTGCGCTACTGTGATACATAAGTCTTATTAGAATAAGTTATACAGAGTCTTTACATACAGGGTCTTAATATGTCTCGAAAAAAAAAAATTAACGTTTACATTTTTTATATTTTTCTATACTTTTCCAAAAATCACAAATACATAAGTGTGTTTACAAGATTGAAGTAGGGTTGACTAAGAAACTTCACATAGTTGTCAAAATCCTATAACTAATTAATAACTAATACCGTTTACATCGTTAAGTAACTAACTATGCACGAACACTATACGTTTAAGCATACTGATGGTGTCCTTGCGTGCTCGCTTGTTGAGTGGCTCGAGCTGCCGTGCTCAACTGGAACATTTCCGTAAACTCTTTCCTCACCCAATTTTTACAAGTTTTTCCGCACTTTATACACAAAATACAGGCACATGTGATAACCAGCATAACCACTATAACAATAATCAAAACTTCGTATATCTCCACTTTTTGTTCCAAAATATTTTGATTCTGAATATTTACTCCATTATGAGTAATGATGGTATCTTTCTTATCGTCTTTGCTTTGTGGGTTACCCATCGTTCTTAAAATCTTGTTTCGGAGTAGTACTTTTATTTAAATTCAATATTTGAATGCCTTAATTTGTCTCTACGAATGAGTCTCATAAAAACGCACGGGTGGCTTACTTATTCGGCCACTACGTGTGGTATAAGTGATCGGTGAATTACCGTTAATATTACTATCATTTTTCTCTGTAGCTGTTTCACATGTGTTTGTATTATGTTCACATTCATTTATTAGATACGCTGGCTTAAGTCTGTCTATCGAAATTTCGGTTTCTCTGTTCGGTAATTGTACTCTAAATACTTTACCATGTCTACTAAGAACACGATAAGGGCCATTATATGTTGGGGTTAATGGTTTCTTAACTGCGTTATTACGTATGAAAACATGGGTACATGTACTCAAATCTTTATGCACAAAAATATTTTTTGAATCGCTAGTCGCTCGTGACTTAGGTCACAAACCATTTATAATTTCTCGTAATTTCTCTACGTATGTATATTCATCTGTGTACTTTGGACTTACCTCGTTGAAAAAAGTCGCAAGGTAATCTCAACGCCTGACCTAATACCAGTTCAGCGGGACTTAGGCCGGTGTCACACTTGCAAGCTGCGCGTAAACCGAATAAAACTGTCGGAAGTACCTCGACCCATGACTGATTTTCCTGTAACTTACTAGTTATGGCTACCTTCAACGAACGATGCCATCTCTCTATCATTCCGTTACTCTGTGGGTGATACGGGGTAGTTCTGAGTTTTTCTATTCCCAAAATTTTCATTAATTTTGTGAATAGTTCACTTTCGAACTGTCGTCCCTGATCGCTTGTCAACCTTACTGGACATCCAAATCGACCAATCCAATTTTCATAAACTGCTTTTGCTATTGTATCTGCTGTTATATCGATCGTAGGTATCGCTTCGACCCAACGTGTAAACCGATCTATAATCGTTACGCAATATCTGTAACCGTTGGAATGGGTAGGCAGAGGGCCTACTATGTCTATGTGTATATGTTCGAAACGTTCGCTGTGAGCAAAATTCTGTATTTCTGACTTTGTGTGCCGGTTAACTTTACTTTTTTGACGAGCGATGCAGTTACGAGTCCATTTCGCAAGGTCATTGTTCATGTTGGGCCAAAAAAATCTTTGTGTTACCATCCTCCTAGTTGTCCTTATTCCGGGATGACTAAGATTATGAACTGACTGGAACGCTATTATTCTAAACTTCTCTGGAATGTATGGCCCGACATTGTTCGTTGAAATGTCGCAATATACGTGTGTGTTTGTGTTCGGTAAGCACATTCTTTTTAACTGTACCTTTCCGTTGACTTCGCTGCGTAGTTGCAAAACTTCTGCGTCAGCTTCCTGCGCTACGGCTAATTCCTCGTAATCCAACACTGTTGGTAGTGTAATGGACTCTATTCGCGATAAGGCGTCAGCTACTGCGTTCTCACTCCCACCAACGTATTGTATATCGCTTGTGAATTCGCTGATATACAATAGTTGCCTTGTCCTTCTAGGTGTTTCTCTGTCTGTACCTACCTTTGATAAAGCGTGTATAAGCGGCTTATGATCGGTAAAAATGGTTAGCTGCCGTCCTTCTACTTGATTTCTGAAGTGAACTATGGCCATATATATAGCTAACAGTTCTCTGTCGTATGTACCGTACTTTTGTTGTGCTTCTGTCAATTTTTTCGAGTAGTATCCTATTGGTAACCAACTGTCATTTACCTTCTGCTGCAATACTCCTCCGATACAAGTGCTAGACGCATCTGACATTATAGCTAGTGGTACTTCAGCACGTGGATGAGCCAATGTAACGGCGCTGGTTAGGCTTACCTTACATTGTTCAAACGCCGTATCCGCTTCACTGTCCCATACGATTTCTGTTTTGTCTTTTCTTTTAGAGTTATGTAAATATTTGTTTAGGTGTGCGTGGTACTCTGCTGCGTGGGGTAGGTGTGACCTATAAAAGTTTACCATACCTAGGAAACGTCTGAGTTCCTCTACCGTCCTCAGTTTGGGGTAGTGTGCAACTGCCTTTATTTTCTCGGGAATGGGCCGGATTCCTTCTGTTGTTACAAAATATCCTAAAAATTCTATCTCTTGTCTGCCAAATAAGCATTTACTTACATTTATTGTCATGCCGATGTCTTGAAAACGTTGAAAAATTAATTTAAGGTGCTCTTGGTGTGTCTCTGGGTTTTCTGATGCTATTATGATATCGTCTATGTAACAAAATAATGATGACGTACCGCTGCTGCTGCTGTGATTTTCTATGCCTTTCAATACAGTATTATCTATGAAGCGTTGAAATGTTTGGGCGGCGTTACGTAACCCAAACGTCATGCGCGGAAATTCAAATAAGCCGAACGGGGTTATTATTGCTGTCTTTTGTACGTCCTCTGGTGCTACCGGTATAAAATGATATGCTCTGTTTATGTCTAAACGTGAGAAAATTTCTTTAGCCTGTAAACCATAAGTGAAATCGTGAAGTCTCGGTACTGGATACCTATCTGGTTTCGTTATTGCATTTACCCGTCGATAGTCTCCACAGGGTCGGATTTGGTTATTTTTTTTAGGTACTACGTGAAGTGGACTGGCCCACTGTGATTTCGATGGCCTACAAATACCTACATTATTACCTAATTCCTGCATTAAGCGAAATTCTTCTCTTACCTTGTTATATATATCCGGTGGCAGGGGTCTGGCTTTAGCGTACACTGGCGGGCCTGTGGTCTCTATATGATGGTACACAGCATGGGATGGTGTAGAATCTCTAAAAGAAATAGGTTTAGTAATTTCGGCATATTGCTCTAATAATTCACGATACGGATTATCATTTTGGATACTTTTGATAGTCGGCTCTGCACAAGAAACAATGGACCCTATCGTACTCAAATCTGTTACACAATCAATAAATTTTTTGTTATGTAAGTCTACCATTAATTTATGTGTTTTTAGAAAGTCTGCGCCTAAAATTGCCTGTTTGATGTCGCTTATGATAAAAGTCCATTTATAGCTGCGTCTAAGACCAAGATTTAACTCTAAAACTATAACACCATAGGTTTTTATTTCTGTATTATTTGCTGCAAAAAGTTTGTAGTTACACTCTTGAACTTTATATTGTTTCACTTTACTCACAGGGATCACAGAAACGTTGGCACCAGTGTCAATAAGGAAGGTCAGGTGATTTTTACTATCATAAATGCTGAGGCGGTGATTCTCGTCGATGGAGATACAGCCTTCCACCGCGTCTGACTGTACCTCATTTAGTTTCCCTTTTCAGATTTACTCCAGTTACATGGCTCTTCACATCTCCTGGCTTCGTCCCTGTACTTGTAATGAAATCGACACAACCAGTCTGGGCTCTGCGGTGTACGTGCTGTCGTTCGCTGCGGTCCGCGTGATTGTGATCTTGACCTAGACCTGGATCTGAACTCGTTCCTGGAAAAACGTCTGTCTCGAGAAAATCTGCGTCCTCTAATCTCATTAACTTCTCCTCTTAAGCCTTTAATTTCCAATGACATGGTCCTGAGCTGAGCTAACAGTTCTAGATTGACATCTACGGTCACAGATGATGGTGGTGGTGGTGGTGGGTTCATGTTGCACTTATTACCGACGGCACTAAGAAATAGATTTATTTAACACTTGTGGATGTATATGCACTAGGCTTTAGGTGTTACTCGACCGGAACAACGTCGAGGCGTCCAACGCCGAAACGCCGATCAGGTCCGTGTTTGAGCCGTCCCCTAATAAAAAGTTTAAGTCCAAAGTTCACAATTAACACTGTTCTATATCACGTCGGGGTCACCACTGTAATAACTACTGTAATACTTTTTGGGTTATAGAATTTACGTGTGACATGGGGTCCTAACTAGATGTGAGAGAAATAAAAGAGTTCGTTTGCAGTTCACGAATGTCCGGCTCTATTCGTAAGAAAACTTAATTTACGTAACAAATGTTTTTACATTTGGGAATAATGTAGTACACAGGACCTGATCGAGACGCGAGATGGGGAACGACTGCCGAGCGCGCCGCGTGGCTGTTCCTACGAACGCATGTTGCTTTGTCAGCATTCATGTGTCACCACAAATGAAATGCGTGTCTAAATATGAATTAACGCGAGTCGTATGCCCTAAATCAGCATATTCATGTATGAAGTCACTGTACAACCTTTTGTACTCAGGCGACTTCTCTAGCTTCCGTTCAAGCGCATAAAATCTGTGCTCTGCTAAAGTGAATGTTTGACCACGACTTAATCTTCTTGTCTTATAAAGTACGTCCTCCAAAGGTTAGAGGCAAAGTTCTACTTCTGCGTGATTTTAAGCATATGGATCTGGAACGTTTGAGAGAGGATGTTAAGAACATTAACTGGTCATCGGTGCTGTTGTCCGACAACATTGATGATATGGTACAAGTTCTAACTACTGAACTGATTAAAGTTTATGATTTTCATGCGCCTGTTCGGCCTGTGCGTGTGAAGCGTGCTCCTGCTCCCTGGTTAACGCTGGTGATCAGGAGGACTATGGCTAAACGCGACAGGGCTAAAGCCAAACACAAAAAACATCCGTGTCAGGAAAATCTCGACGCATACAAAAAACTAAGAAACGTCTGCAACAGAATGTGTAGGGATGCTAAACGTCGCTACATTCATACAACAATTCAGGATCTCTGCCAGGCGCAAGTTTGGAGGTTCCTACGGTCATTGGGTGTGGGAAAAACCACAGATGCTTGTCAAAGCAATGTGGATCTCAATGCATTGAATCAACATTTTATTGCTCCTCCGGTAATTTTAGACTCTTTATCTAAAACAAAAACTCTCTCTTATCTTTCTGAACTTACTCCACCTGACTGTCCACCCTTCTCTTTTAAACCAGTCTCCGTTGATGCAATAAAGAAGAGTGTCCGTGCCATCTCCACCAAAGCCATCGGTAGTGACAATTTAAGCCTGGACATGATTCTTCCCGTGCTGGAGGAAATTGCCCCAGTGATCTCTCACATTATCAACTATTCGCTTTCTCGCAATATCTTTCCAGCATCGTGGAAGAAAGCTTTTGTCATTCCCTTACCGAAAACCACAAACCCTACATCCTTTTCACAATACCGTCCCATATCTATACTCCCCATCCTCTCTAAAGTCCTAGAATCCGTTGTGCATAAACAACTCTATTCTTATCTTACTTCCAACAACCTATTATGTCCTTTCCAGTCTGGTTTCCGTCCTTCCCACAGCACTGTTGGTGCACTGTTGAATATAACGGAGGACATCCGGTGTGCTATGGATAACACCAAGCTCACCGTGATGGCCTTGTTAGATTTCAGCAGTGCTTTCAACTCTGTTGATTTCGATATCCTCCTCGGCACTCTTCGTGCTGTTAACATTCCTTCCTCGGTAATAGACTGGTTTCACTCTTATCTCTTCGGACGCCAGCAGTGTGTGAGAACCGATGATGCTGGCTCGGACTGGTCAAATCTCACTGCTGGTGTTCCTCAAGGCGGCGTTCTCTCACCTTTACTTTTTTCTGTTTTCATTAATAACATATCTCGTGTAATTTCTTCTCCTTTCCATCTGTATGCAGACGATTTGCAAATTTATCGTCATTTTGTCGTGACTGAGATATCCAATGCTGTTGATGCTCTAAACGAAGACCTTACTGCCATCCAGTTGTGGGCAGAATCTTTTGGTCTGCTAGTTAATCCTGCTAAATCACAGGCAATTATTCTCGGCAGTAGTAGACTCAGGTCAAAGATAGACTGGGATATAGTACCAAAACTCTTCTATAAAGGTGTCCAGATCAGTTTCTGTGATAAGGTTAAAAATCTGGGCCTGCTCATGGACTGCAACATGTCTTGGATATCTCACGTCAACGATGTTAGCAGGCGTATGCATTTTACGTTCCACTCTCTCAAGCGTCTCCAGTATTTCCTTCCTTTTAACACCAAAATTATGCTTGCGCAATCTCTCCTGTTACCTATCCTTGACTACGCCGACGTCTGTTATTTGGATGTGACTGAGGAGCTGCTTAACAAGTTAGAGCGCCTTCAAAACTTAGCTATACGCTTCATTTTCGGCTTGCGAAAATATGACCACATTTCTCAATTCCGTGCTCAACTTAAATGGCTCCCTATCCGCCTTCGTCGCGATATGCATATCCTATCTGTCCTTTTCAACATCCTCAATGACCCGCACTCCCCACCTTACCTTCGTTCCCGTTTTCAGCTGCTTCCTTCTCCCGCTTGGCCTAGGCGCCCTTGCATTACACATATGTTAGAGGTGCCTAGGAGTAATACCAATTTCCAGTTTCACTCTTTTTCCGTCCGTGCCGTTCTATTGTGGAACAAATTGCCTCGAATTATTCAAGAAAGCCCCTCCATTCACACTTTTAAAGTAAGGTTAAAAGATCATTTCCTGTCACAAGTTGCTTCATAGCCATCATCATTGTAAATATATCTGTTAAGCATTCATCATTTTATTTATGTAGTATATAGTGTGTTATGTATTTATTTATCATTTATATTTATTATCTATATATTTGTATTTATTATAAATTTATTTGAATTAAATATTTGTTTTAATTATTAGTCTATTTTCTTTATTTATTATTTATGATACATCATTTTTTTCTCACTTATTTTGCACTATTGTGTTCCCGTTAATAAAACTTTCTCACTGCGTTCGGTTGGCTGGAAGAAATCTCTTTTAGAGATAAGCCCGCCTTTGTGTATGTCCTTTAGTTATAGTCTTTTCTGTCAAATTTTTGTGCAATAAAGAATATATATATATATATATGTTTCACCTAAAATGTCAGCAGGCTCTTTAAGCGGAATACGCACGGAGAACCTCCCTTGTTCGTCGCGCGTCGTTGTGCTGACGAACAAATCCTCGCATGCATCTTTAATTTGTGTTACATTGGCTTTGGGTACTTCCTCCAGTTCCCAAAACATTTTTAATTGTGCGTCTAATTGTTGCGTAAAGTTGCATTGAACTTCATTAGGCAGTGTGCATTTACTGCGCAATGAACCAGAAATGACCCAACCCAACTTTGTGTTTTGAAGGTAAGGTCCGGTATTTAAGCGAATTCTACCATCATTCAACAGCTCCCAAAATTTATCTGCTCCTATCAATAATTGAACTTTACCAGGAGTGAAAAACGTTGGGTCTGCTAATGTTATATTTTCCGGATGACGAAGTGAATGCACATCGACTTCTACAGACGGTACGCTCGATGTGATGTTAGGCAACACCAAGCAGTTTAAGCGCGTATTGTAATGACTTAATTTTGAATTTAAGCGAATTTCGCACGAATGCGTGCTTTGCGTGACTGTGTGACCGACACCAGTAATTCTGAGAGTGGACTGTATAAGGACTAAATCAAGTTTTTTCGCAAGCGACTCGGTCACAAAACAATTTTGACTACCATTATCGAGTATGACCCGAACCGTGTGTAAACCGTTATGTGAATCGGCAATGTCAACAAGAGCGGTTGACAATAACACTGATTGATGTAATGCAAATGGCGGCGATGAATCGATCAGCTGATCGGAAAATCGATTCGAATGTAAGGAATGAGTTGTGTTTTGATTACCACTAGGAGGCATCTCTGTAGACGAAGACTGATTCCGAGATTCACTGTTTTCATGCAATAAACTGTTGTGTTTTTTCTGACACTGTCTACAGGGACCGAACCAACATTCCGCAACTGCATGGCCGTAACGCAAGCAATTAGCACACAATTTTTTATCACTTATAACCTTAACTCTATCAGAGACTGATAAATTAAGAAAATCACCACACGAATAAATAGGATGTTTCCTTGAACACAAGTAGCAACAAGGGAAATTGTTATTGGAAGCAGAACGTCTGTTACCACCTTTCTTGTGTGCATTCGAGTTAGCGAAATAGCTGTGTGATGTACCTATGCGCATTATTGTTGAGTGACGGATTTTTCTTCGATGTTGTGCCTGGATCTGATGTGTTACGATTTGATTTGAGTGTTTCCAACAAGTCTGCTCTATCCTTAAGAAATTTATTCAACTGCTCTAGTTTAATCGATGAAGAACCACCCTGGAGATTACCTTTGTGATGTTCCCACTCTCTCTCCGTGGCTGGATCAAGCTTAGACACTATCATGTGTATGACAAGTGTGTCCCACGAGGAAATGGGTTCACCTAATGTTTCAAGCGAACGCAAGTTTTTAAAGACTGTGTCCTGAAGTTTCCTAATCTGTGTGGATGATTCTTGCTTTAAACTTGGAATAGCGAACAATGCCTTTACATGATTATGAATAAGCAATCTTTTATTATTGAAGCGATTCTCAAGTAAATCCCAAGCAATTTGGTAGTTTTCTGAAGAAAATTCAAGTGACTTTATTACTTGAGCAGCGCTTCCTGTTAAGGATGTTCTTAAATAGTGAAATTTCTGTATAGCACCGATAGCTTTATTATTATGAATGATGGATAAGTATGTATCCCTAAATTCCAACCAATAGTCATATGAACCGTCGAATGAAGGCAATGAAATGGTAGGTAACTTCACCTGACTTGAAATATCATTGTGACGTGAAGATTTACTTGAAGAGGAACGTGCATCGTTAAAGTCTTCATCAGTAGTGACATATAACTTACACTGTGCCATGGCTTTAAAATACCTTGATTGAAATGTTTCTCGTTCAGAGTACTCACTGTCGTCATCTTCATTTTTCTCATCTGAGTCCTTCTCATCAATCAAGGCTTCGATTTGATTTTGTATCTCATCGAACTCTTGAAGCAAGGACTCATTACTGTGCATCCACAGTGAGATCTCTTTTACTTGAAAGTCATCAAGGGACTTCGTATCTTTTAATGCGCTAATAAACTTTTCAAACAAGGTAAGTTTGCGTTTTTGCGTGCCACGTTTTATTCTAAGTTGTGAAAGTAAAGCCGCGTTAGCCAATTTGAAAGTGTGTGGGAATTTCTACTTACGGTTTTTTCTTCGACACAAACCAATTTTTGTTATCAGGTAGGTTATTGTATTGACGTATAAATCACAAAATAGCCAAGATGATGAACTCGTAGCAATGTTAATGGGCAGCACACACTTCAACTCACACTTAAAGCTGAAAAATACAAGTGAAATTGGCACGATTAAGCTTTGATCGGGAAAAGGTTTAGGATAGACGGGATGAATACGACCTGGATGACACGTCGTCAAGATGAACGTCGTCACAGTTAAAGCGAAAATGTCGTAATAGATAAAACGTCGTCTTCCTTCAGCCTTCCTTGTTTTCAGGTGAGTGTAGTTGCTTGATTTATTTGTTTCTTTCTTCGCTTTGGTACCCTAGCCACCTCGTTGCTAAAACAATGGCTTCTGCAATGTGGTGTGGGTTCTCGGTATCCACAGGAATCGCGGTAATCCGTCTCGAAGGACCAATGTTTGGGGTTCTATCGTCTTCGGTGGCTAGGGAATTTTGAAGTAAAGATGATATTTCTCCAATATAACAATTTATTGTAATTTTTACAAAGGTGAGAGAAATACAGCGTTGCTATCTGTGATGACTGTTGGTTGCGCGAATAATAAAAAAAATGACCGAACGAACGGATGGATAGAATGACTACGTAGAACGAGTGAGTCTGATGAATGTTTGTGGTCTTGTTCCACTAGAAATCGATAGGTGGCGTTAACATGGGGCTTTATGAGAGGATCACGAAAAACTATACGAGTATAAGAAGTTCCAGACCGGAGCCCGGTGTTCAGGATGCCAACTCTCTCTGATCTCTCTGAACTCTGATCTTCTCATAAAGCCCCATCTACTGACACATCTCTTAGTCGCCCTGATTATCATGTGAAAAATCCTTCTCGGCTCCTCTACCATATTCTATAAGTGGGTAGGAAGTGAAAAATCTGAAGAATAATACAGTCGAATATATTTATTTAAAATTAGGCAGGTAGGTACTACTCGTACTTGGCATAACAAAAAAGCCCTGCTCAAAGAAACAAATAATATTTGTTAATTATGAAAAAGAGTTTGATTGTGAATTTACATTCAATATGATTTAATTTACAGTTAAAAGTCAGGGCTTGATTATAAGCACGTTGGTCTATTTGGCTACTCTGAATGTAAAACAGCGACATCTATGATTGTAAGATGTACTAACAATGCAGTCACTCAAACCAGGACACCATCCCCTTATAAAAATCGTAACCCGGAAAGGTATAAAACTAGATGGTGCTTAAAAATAATGATATTACGGTCTATTGAGTATACTGCTAAAAAACATGACAAATTTTAACAAAAGCGTTTCGTTAACTTTTAATATTTTCTTAGCAGAATACTTGGTAGGCTATAATTATTTCCTGATAACTTGTTAGCGCCATCTAGTATCGGTGAGTTCTATGTTTTTCCGGGTTACGTTTTCTAGTAGCTAGGGGGATCGTCAGTCCTTTTTATTATTCACCAACGTACAAGGTTCAAGCAAGATTAATGGCCTTTCATTTCATATAATATTACTCTTAGATTGCAACAGATGTCGCTGCTAATGGGGACTCATCTTCAGCTAGAGTTTGGTAGCTTGTTTGGTTGTAGTGTTGTAAAGTAGCAGCTGTGGCTTTAACCCTCCTCCAAAGATTTCGGACCTCCTTGCTTGAAGATGGGAGCTGAGAGAATATATTACTGTGCGAAACCTTTTATTTGATAACTGCATTTATGTTAGGGCAAATGCCGAGTTCCTTCAAGAAGGTAACTGAATGTCCTTTCATTGATGTCCCATAGTAATCGATGTTTCTTTTTATTTCCCATAAAAAATAGTCTTAGTAATTTTTTTTTTCGACATGGGAATATAGGTCCCATAGAATTGTTTTTATAAAATAAGACCAAATTACTTTTCTGAAAGAACACGTTATTCACCTTGACCTTGGACGAACCGGACAAAACATTAGCACACTAAATAGGAGATCTAAGAAATGATAGTCCCTAAAAAATGTAGGTTTATATACGAAAAAAAAATCGACCTCCCATACAAAATTCGCTATCAACGCAGTTTTTATGAACGAATATTTTCTTTCGTATTTGGATCTATGCTCTATTCGAAAGTTCTTTCAATTTCATTGGCAGATTTTCATCCTGTTATGCCCGTTTACCTACTTCCCTTACGCGCAATGGTATTATCTCCAAAACAGTTTCCTAAGTAAGTAGTCGCCTTCCTTTTCGCCTCGAAACTTGAACTAGAGTCGTGAGTGAACTCCCTTCCAAACCTAGGGAGTCGGGACGGAGGAATAACTCGGGTTCTCTTCACCAAGGTACCTAGGTATTGCAAATGCAAGTAACAGCTTTAGCTGACATTTCCTTTAACGACTAGTAGCGCAGGAGCGAGGATCACAGAGAATCACCACCCCTCTCTCTTATGTGGCAAGCACAGTAATAAATAATATAGTAATACTAATCTTAAAGGTAATGTAATAAGTACTTGTGCATGTGAGAGGCAGGAGACCAAACCAGGTTACCCTGTGCTATGAACTTTTTAAAACTGCTTACATTAAATGCGATTTATTATATGAAATCGAGGTTAAGAAGACAGTTACCTACCTGCCTACTTGGCTCTAAAAACTTTCTTCCTAAATGTGAGGTAATATTATGTACATATTATTAATTTGTCTTTCTCTTATATTATTACTCAATTTTGTTATTTTTAATTTTGGTACTTTAGATTAATGTATAAAATAAATTAAATTCGTTAAATTTTCCTTATTTTTTAAATCCTTTTTTTATTCCTTAGACTGAAACTGAACAACTTTTCCCAAGGAACAAAGGACGGAATACGAAAGAAAACTTCAAATACCCTATTAACTGCAGCAGCTGATAGCGCCTTTTATATGGTAAGAGAGAGTTGTTTAGTTTGTTGGTCTAGTAAATATTCCTATACCTGGCTACTTTTGTAGAGAAATGCATATTTTATAATGTAGTTTTATACCAAAAATATTTAGTAGGTGTCCTAGTATGTATCATAGACTCGGGATGACTCGGGTGGACATCCGCCAACTGGTACATTTTCCAGCAATGACGTATTTTTTTGTAGGTATGGAATTTTTATTTTTTTACTGAAACCTATTTTGTGGTATAAGATAAGATAAGATAATAATTTATTCGCATAAAACATTGTATAAAAAGATCTTAAAAGTTATGGTACAGTACATTAATGTTTTGCTTACTAGTGCAAGCATGCAAACAATAATAGCAACTAAAATTATAAAAATTAAGAAATTAAAATTAAAAAAAAAAAAAAAACAATTTAGGACATGCCACAGAATCATATTATATCAAAATTATAGTAGGTATGTCATATTTAAACGTATTTGTCAAATCAATAAATATATCAAATGGAAGGGCTTTAAAAGCTGATTTAAGCTCCTTGTTATCTAAATTAAAGAAGTATTTTCCAAAGACCCGAGTCTAGATAATATTTATTAGGACATCTACTGCACATTCCTGAAATAAAATTCTCTATACGCGCATTTTCCCACAGAAATAAAGCCAGGTCCTAGCTACGGAACCTAGGAATAAAAATCATGCTCGCCACGACGAATGAGACCAAATTTCAATGCGTTACTCTGGACAATTTGAGCGTTAGTTACTACTTTCCCGAAGAAATATCGGTTTAAAAAAACGTTATACACACACCGGCACAATTAGCGGAACAGAAAAAAAAGTACGATTTAAAAAATTTCTATGATAAAGACTGGCCAGTTATGATACTTTTTTTGTTTAATGTCTAATTTAAAAAAAGAATGTAAGCTGACAGACACTTTTTTTATTCATTTGTTTTAATTTCCTGCTAAAAAGGTTCTTTCGACTGTTTTGAGATAATTTTGCTTTATAGTGAATTGTAAAAAAAATATCGTATAGTGTATTTTTCTTATTTCTTATTCTGCGAACATCTTGTTGGATTACAAGTGGCTAATAATGCCTGAATTAACACCACAAGAAATCGTAAGGGCAGATGAAATGAGAGCAAACGGTCACACTTACAGATCGATAGCCACAAGACTTTGTCGACCGGTATCAACGATTCATCTTAGCATCCGAAGGTACAGGTTGACTAATTCTCTTGTGAGGAGGAGGGGTCAAGGCAGAAAAAGGTGCACTTCAAGGCGTGATGAGCGTTTTTTAAAACTGCGAGTCCGTAGGAACACCCGGTTAACTGCTGTGCAAGCCCGAAACGAACTCCAAGACGCTCGAGGTGTAAGAGTAAGTAAGCGTACAGTTCGCAGGAGGTTCGATGAAGTTGGTTTAGGTTCATACATACCCGCCAAAGCTCCAAAACTAGAGAGAAGTCACCGCACAAACAGACTGAACTTTGCACGTGAACATCGTCATTGGGTTATGAACGAATGAAGACAAGTTCTCTTCACAGTCGACTGCAGAATTCTCTTAAACCAGATTGACGGGAGACAGCAAATATGGAGACGCAAAGGAAAACGTTACATTCAGTCGAATTTCAAAAATTCAATGGCATATGGTGGCGGCTCAATTATGGTGTGGGGAGGAATATGTTTGGGAGCTCGTACGGAGTTAGTGGTAGTCGATAGAGGGAACATGACTTCTGATCGGTATATCAGGGACATTTTAGAAGAATACGTTGTGCCATTTGCCCCCTTTATTGGGGAAGACTTTCTTCTAATGCAAGATAATGCTCGGGCTCACACTGCTCAAACAGTACAGGCGTATCTCAATCATGTGGGTATTCCAGTAATGCAGAGGCCAGCAAGATCCCCGGACATGAACCCGATAGAGCATTTCTGGGACTTCCTCAAAAGAGCCGTAAAGTCCAGGATACCTCCTCCCAACAATCTGGGTGAACTGCAGAACGCGTTACTTGAGGAGTGGCAGAGGTTACCCCAAGAAACCATTGATAACATAATTTGCAGCATGCCTAAACGAATAGAAACCGCTATCAGAGCACGAGGGGGAAACACGCGTTACTAAACTAACATTAATTTTATGTTAAACTGTCTTAATTTATTTTTTTTTGTACAGTTTCTTAATTATTCACAATATCTAAAAAAGATGCATTTCGTTTTAATTTCGTTTTTTTTTGACAAAAATAACTTAAAACTCTACATAAATAATATTAAAAGATGTTAGTTGCATTATTATTTAATATCTAATAGTTAACTCTCGAATTATATACGAAATTATTTAAAAATCTTGTTTTTTTTTCTGTTCCGCTAATTATGCCGGTGTGTGTATTTCCTGTACAAACCTCGCGCCCACAATAGAGTTTGGATGGGATGACCAAATATTCGATTCGACCCATGTCTTTGTGACTTGTTTAGAGAAACATACTAAAATTTGGTTAGTCCAGGACTGAGACAGACTTCAGAATTCCAGCAAAACGCGTAGTACCATAGTCACCACGCTTGTTAGCGTTGTTGCTAGAAACATGGACCGCGACTGTTGGTGAAAGCAGTATGCAAGATGGTACGATACTCGGGACGCTGCTGCTCATCCTCCAGTTCAAAATCCCTTACCCGCTCAGTCTTACCCCACGGATTAAGATGGGTTGGTTGGTACTATTCTTCGCCACAACCAGCAACCCTGTGTGCTAACATAAAAATGAAACCAATATTTCTCCATTTATGAGTTCCAGTCTACACAGGTCGTTAATATATGCCAAGAAAAGCGTTGGTCCGAGGACACTTCCTTGCGGTACTCCATATTCCACAGACATTTCTTCACTGATGTAGTCACCAATTTTGACGCATTGGACTCTATTTGTAAGGTAAGACTGAAAGAGTTTATGCTGCAATCCACGTATACCTAGGCGTTCCAGTTTTGTTAAAAGTAATATTATATATGATAGTAGTAAATAAGTAGTACTTATAATATTTTCAGTCAAGTTTCGGTAATTATGTTTAATGTTGTAGTTATTACAAAATTGACAGACATCTAGAATAACACGTATAAAACACATATAAATTTACCTATTTTAATAAATTTAAGTCTTATGTATTCAGTATTTTTTGGTATGATATCAACGGCACAGTATACTTCGGTAAAGTACGCGAAAGCTCGGTAGTGCGGTTGTTATGATACACCCGCCCACCCGAGCTGTTGCGTACTATACATGTACACATGTACTATACAATTCTTTATTACTTTTATTAGTCATATAGCATGTCTGGTAGGAAAAAATACGTTAGAAAAAGTAAATTCTGAAGGTTAATAGGTGGCCCAGAGGAAATTGCAGTATTGAAAGTGATAAAAACTTTATATCTAGAAGTTCCTTTTTTATGGAACTTTTAAATTTCAAGACCCCTAGTTAAAATGTAAAGTAATTGTTAAGCTACCCACTGATACCAACTTAATAGCGAGATGTATTTATATGACATTTAATAATTATCACCGATTCAAAACAGCACTTTTTTCTGGGCTATCCTGGGAGCCAATTCTTGAATATCACCGGGTAATAAAATATCACTCAAAAATTCAAAATTAGTAATTTTTCAAAAGTGAACATCCCTAAATGTATAGTGTAAAATTGTTGAAAAAAATTGTCATGACCGAAAACCGATATTTTATCACTCGGTGATATTTAATAATTGGCTCTCTATATTATTAAGTGGTAAGGTATACCTAATTGTTTATATGTTAGTTTTTTTTTTCAAAACAGAGCGAAGCAATGTATTTAAGATTTCTTTACAGAATATACTTATTGAATGACATGCAAAATACAATGCTAATAGAGCGAGGGAGCTAAGCTGTGAACTGGAAATTCCTATTGGTTGGGATTCTCATTTCGACATTGGTTGAAAAGCACCTCCCGACGCATAATGTCACATTCGCAAAATGTCACTTTCTCAAATTGTCACGTTCGCAAAATTTTACGTTCGCAAAATGTCACATTCGCAGAATGTTACGATCACAAAATGTCACGTTCACAAATTGTCACGTTCGCAAATTGTCACGTTCGCAAAATGTCACGTTTTTTGGGACTTAGAATTTTTTTAAATAATTTTGCTATAGATTTGGGACTTAAATTTTTTTTGAGTTTTTTTACTATAGATTTGGGACTTAGAAAAATTTTCATGATATATTGAATAAACAAACATAATTTTTTTTTTGTGTGAATTTGAGACTTTTTTTTATTGGGTTTGGGACTTAGAAAAATTTTAATTCTTTGTGGAAAAAATTTCATTAGGTTTTTCGCAGAATGTCACGTTCGCACAATGTCACGATTAAGTGTGACATTATGCGAACGTGCTGACATTCTGCGAACGTGACATTCTGCTATGGTAAACCCTAGTGTGACATTTTGCGAACGTGACATTATGCGCCGGGAGGGAAAAGCAGTCTAAAGAGGCCTCAACCAAAGCTGTGACAGGTAGCTAACCTGTAAGCTGCAAAATCCAACCAATAGGACTGCCCCATTTTCCTAGCTGCTTCGCACACCTTTGGTGGGAAGGCACCCTAACACCGCTCTGCCATGTAAATTTGACCTAGTAGCAGATGGTCCATAACGCAGAGCGTCCAGACGTCCTTTGTCCAGGTAGCAGTTGGTCCAAGTTCAGTTACAAGAGAATTCGTCAGGACAAATCTGTATCACTGTGACATTTTATAATTAAAACTTATGTTATCAGCACCCTCCTGTCACCGTCAACCAACTCCTTATCGCAGTATACTCGTAAGTGCAGTATAAGCAAAAAAGACACGATCAGTCAGAGAAACTTTAGAAATATCCACATCACCAGAAAACACAATCGGCTTCTCAATACAATCTGTCCAATTAGTAGTAATAGGATAGTGGATTTCCTTTTTCTTTATGGTGATATGATCCTAGCGGAAAGTTAATCAGTTGTGCAGACTATTTAACTTCCGTTTTTGCCTGCCAGAACAATGTAAGAGGCAGTAATTATGTATTTGATTTACAGATTTTTAACTACTTACTTTATTAACATCTACGTTACAAATATCTTTTAGAATCTAAACATGAAGGGTGTATAAAAAGGAAATCACTATTTTAGCCTGTTACTTAGAACATGAAACTGAACTTTCCCAAACGAATAAAGATTGAAATACAAAAAAAAAATATTAGGTACCTCCGATACAAAACGCGCAATCAACTGGTGCATTTTTTTGTCGTATTTTCACGTATGTTTTGTGGGAAAAGTTGTTTATGGTCGAAGTCACATGCTAAAGTAGTCGGTCCTTATTTTTTTTTTACACCTTACACTTAAATGTACATTACAAATACTTACCATAAACATAATACTGAAACTTTCTGTGCCTACTTAACAGTACCGCCAGAAGGCCCGAACAGAAGCTGGGTGGTCGCAACATCTGCGCTCTCGTTATTGTGATGTGAGGTGTTTTATGATCGGACAGGATGATAGTATCTATCTTTTTTGAGGTGGTAGGGCTTATTTTATTTTATTTTATTTATTTTATTTTATTTTATTTTATTTTATTCGGAACACTAACAGCTAAGCATACATTAAAATAAGTACGTAAAGAAAACACTACAAAGCCATTTACAAGTATTCGCTTTTGTGCAAAGTTCGTCTGGGGAAGTACCACCCTCTTGCTTTTTTCTGCCGTGAAGCAGCAGTGTTTGCACTGCTGTGTTTCGGTTTGAAGGGCAAGGGAGCCAGGGAAATTACTGGCACATGAGACATACCATCTTAGTTCTCAGGGTGGGTAACGCGCTTTGCTGACTTATTAGTGTCAAATTATTTCACTAATAAGACAGTCATTGGCGGTGGTGACCACTTACCATCAGGTGGCCCACCTGGTCGTTTAGCCACAAGTGACAAAAAAAAGTCTTGTGATCGATGGTTCTGTCCCTCTGAAGGTCAATAATGTTATATGTTAACATCATCATTTGTCCTATGCCCTGATCTCGAGACTTATGATAACTTATTTCCGTCACTCCTGCATCTATCTTTCTTTTGCACATCGATTTTACACAGACCAGTTTCTGCTATTTGAGTATAAGTACTAAAGATCTCCCTAATTAATTTAATTTAGTTACTTTGGTCGATTAAATCATACTCTCACTACATTTTACCCATATAGGACTTTTCCCGTGGGAATGGAACTCCAACTTTCCGTAATACAAAAATCCGGTAAGACTGGCAAACAAAGACTTCGAATTATTAGATTCCGGTCAAACAATTATCGGTTTCTTCTACAATTTTCATCTCGCACGACGTGAATTTAATGGGTCTGATCTCCCAGTATAACACTAGATTTAGGCAGTCGAGGCGCGGATTCGAATCCTGTCCATATACTTTGTATTAGACCTTGTACATTTAGGCACACATACATGCTTGCTTATTGTCATTCCCTTACGCAAAATTTTACTACTACTTATAATGTCAATTGCACCATCTAACTACAACAATAACAAAATACGCTCGTCTCACTCTGTCAAATAAGGTGGAGAGAGCAGGACTCGTAGACATATTCGGTTATGGTTAAGTTAGATGGTGCAACCCACTCTTACGGGCGACTAAATACATGTTACTATGTTCAAGAAAGGATGGATGGACTGTGTGAAAGGTGACATGAGCAAGAAAGTAGTAAATGTTGACATGACGGCCGATAGAGGGAAGACGAGGCAGGCGAATGATGTTCGAGACGATAGGTGGGTGTAGTCTACCCGAATACCGGCCTGAAACACATCTTAGCACAAAAAAAAAATAATCGCTTACATTTCTCTCGATCTGCCGTTGTTCTTTCCTTCATCTCTTCTTTCAAACAGCCCACGTTTTGGAAGTAAATACAATGGAAATCTCTACTCAATCTACTCGTATATCCGCTGTCAGCGAAGGCACGCTTGAATGCAACTCCAATCACTAATTATTATAATCATCAGCGGGGTATAAATCGTAAGCGTTTTGGTCCGTCGCCATGTGGAAGTATTAAAAAAAATAACCACGAAGTCAAATCAAGTTAAATTTGATCCACGAAAATTTTAAATAAATAAATAAAATAGCAATAAAAAAGGAATACCAACAAAAAATAAAGCAAAATAAGTTTATAAATTTACTTTATTTAATAACTCTTACCTCTGAAAATAAATTAAACTTCAATGAACAAAAATTTTGAAAAGCTAAACTAAAACAGGCTACAATTTATACAAGAAAAGAGTTTAAATTCATTTGCGAGTTAGGGCTCTCGCACTCGATCGTGTCACTCGCGCGCTATTATTGCCGCGCTACAGAAAGATCGTTCGTCATTTTTGCATCACTGTGTGCGGTGTTCCGAAAAGCAGTGACACCAACATAAGGACAGAAACGCGATCTTTACCTAACGTCAGCGTATAGTTGCACAAATGACACCTGTCGTTCACAGGAACCCTCGGTTTGGTGATCGGCGCGGGAGTGGAACTCGACACCACTGTAAACCTGCTATCTATCTATACACAACACCCCCGCCAACCCGACTGTCCGTGGTCGCAAACCAGGTATTGATCATAAACTCATGTGCCACTTAGGGCTCATCGTCAATCGTGGACATCAGTAAACACATTTTACACCCAACATAATCCTAATCATTATGTCACAAAATACATCATACTCGTAACTGTAAGTTTATGATTAGAGAAATACATTTACTTTGACACTAATAAATTAATACTATAGAAATAGGAATATACACAATCACTCCCGTTTCTACAAATAATACCATTTGTCCAAAATTTTATGTAACAGATGATCAACATATTGCAGCTAGTGGCATTGCAGATAGAGTATAATATAATATTTATCTCACGTATAACATATAAACAGTCTATTTCACTAGTACATTAAGAAACATTTGATAAACAGTTGCTCCAGAATGCCGTACAAAATCGTTATATCACATTTCCAATTCGTTCACCACTATTTTTAGCAAAATTAACTTATCAACCTTTCACATGTAATTCTCGTAAGGTTAAAGTAGAAAAGTAAGTACGACCGGAGCGATTCGGGCGCAGACCGACCGATCAACACGATGATTGAACACCTGAACACCGGGTTCATATTACCATATTACATATAATTCGAGATATAAACTAGACGACATATTAGCAGGAGGGGTTCACTCTAACCTACTTTACACTTATCGTTTTAGAAATATGTCAACTCTAAAGTCACTCATATTTAGGTGTTCGTGCCTCCGCTTGAACCATAGTTGAGATTACACTCCTGTATCTCAGCCTATTTCACTAAGATATTGTATCGTGCAACGCCCTCTGTCGACTATTTTGGTTATTAAGGTCCCCCTTCCACGCCCGACACAAGCGCCCGGCTGTTTTTTTGATCTGTACGCTTTTGTATCTCAGCCGAGTAACACGTGGCTAGTGAAATAAATAATTATATTATTATATAATTATATTTTCAGTTGTGAATTCCGCTCGGACTTTTAGCCCAGCGACGAGACGCAGCTGCCTCAATTAGGCACCGTCATTACCGAAGTCATTGTAAAATGATTTTTCGTGCAACACTGTAAATTCCGCTCGGACTTTTGGGTCCAGTGACGAGACGCAGCTGCCTCTCTAGGCACCGTCATAACCGTCGTCTCATTAACCGACGTACGGCTGCCTCCCTCAAACAACTATTGGCTAGTTCGAGAAGTGAAACCCATATCACCTTCCTTAAATATATTTATTATTTACCGAGACACAGTATAACATTAAAGCACAATCTTACACGCTAAGAGCTATCGACAGACTGACTTGCCTTTTACTTTACAATCATTATCTGTCCCTACCATCGACATGTAGCCAACTTCACATGTAGCTAACTTCGCATCGTGCTCGCTGACCTCCGATTGGCTGGACTCGGACGCTGCGCTACTAGCCAATGAGAAAGAGGAATGTAGTATTGTCCACGAAAACAGCTTAAGAGCGCGTATAAAGCCAGGAAAAAATCAGATTTCACCCGCGCGTCTTGCATCCCCCGCGCCGCGCAGCGGGCAGGAAGTGATCGCATGGCGCTCGACACTTACGAGTATTATCATAGTTCGCTCGATTTCATACGACGCGCATAGTATATAAGCCAAAAATAAGAGGAATCTGCTACATATTTAGCATTTTGTAAACATCATACACGCAATCTAAATTTAGTAGTAAAAATAATGTAACTTAGATTATTTGAACAACAACAAACAACTACATCTAACGTAATGAGCTATGCCAAAAGGAGAATAGGCATTTTGGCCTATCGGCGGCCATTGATCTTTCTGGTACTGTTCTTTCTCTTGACAGCTCGTAACAATATTATTATAATTTATTTTACCGGGAAAATGTTGTAATCGTAATAATATTAATTTAAAAAAATGAAAAATCATTGGTCACTAAAATTCCCTTTACCCTATAGTTGACCCCGGTAAATGCCAATCTATTATTTTAGGTAGTTCATATTAATGTTGGAAGTACAAATAATAATGTTATTGAACTCTGTAAAAGCGTGAAGGATCTTGGCTTAATTCTTGACAACACCCTCAGTTGGAAAGACCAACAACATTAGCCGCAGGGTCATAAATTCTCTTAAACTTCTTTATAGATTTAAAATCTTCCATCCAAATCTTCCAATTGAGACAAAGCGTATGCTTGTGCAAGCCCTCTGCGTCCTGGTCATTTATTATGCAGACACATGTAGCCTCGATCTCAACTTGGGGTTTCTGATTTTTTTTTATTGTCAATGGGCTTATTCTTGACCTCGATCTAGCCTTGAGGACAGAGATGAGGTCGACGATGGAACGAGCTTGCCCAGAAGAAGCTTTTTCACTCGCGACTTGAATAGATTAGGGTTATATGAACTCGGGAACACAGACGCAGACAGAGAGTACCACTCTTTAGCCGTGTGCATTATAAAAGACGTTTAATAGCGCTTTGTGCGAATGTGCAGAATATCAACCAAGTATGTGTGAATTCCCGCGGTGCGTCTGTACTCCCGATGGTAGAAGGGAGATGGTGGAATAAGCTCGTAGAGCTCTCGAGCATACTCTCCGAATTACAATCTATAAAAGACCGACAGACATGTAACCTTGCGACGGTGGGCCAGACTGTGAAACTTGGTTTTCACTAGCATCTCATTTCATCATCTCTCATCACCAACGAGCTTCTTGGCTCTGCGATCTATCGAGTCTAGTGCTTCTAGTTGGTATTTAGCTGAGCCATCCCAAAGGTGACAGCAATTCTCCATGCAGGATCGGACTTGGGCTTTGTATAAAACTAGAAGCTAACCAGGAATGAAGTATCGTTTAACACTATTGAGGATGTCCAACTTTTTTGCCGCAGTTTGGGCTTTTGAATCAACGCTAGCGCCGAAGTTCAGGTTTACACACAACGTCATGCCAAGTAGCTCGAGGCCGTCAGTAACTGGTACAGTTGTACCTCGAAAAGTAGGAGCCATATTGAACGGACTCCTTTTGGCAGTAAACAGACTGGTCTGTGTTTTGGTGGCGTTGAAACTCACCAGATTTTTGTCACCCTACTCGGAGACACGACTTAAGGTCATGTTTATTCGCTCTAACATAGCCTCTTTCGAAGAACGTATGTCGTCACTGCTGGATCTTGTGCTAGACATATATCTCTCGACGGCAGTACTGTCATCTGCGTACCCAACAATACCAGGACCAAGAAGGTAACCGTTCACAGGACGCGTCACTCTTTCTGTTCTGCCTTTAGGTTGGCCGGTAGATAATGCTGCGTGGCATCAGGCCCGCCCTTTGTACGTTTGTGCAATTAATTTAAATTAACAAAAAAATGTAATATTTTCATTATTATCACTTGAATTAACTTCGTTTTCAATACGTAAATTATCAAACATTAGACATTCTTTTCTGGACATTGACCCCTAAAATCGTACTGAAAAAAAAAGCAAGAAACAAAAGTATTAAGCTAAAAACATGCCTTTCAGTTGAGGAATTATCAACAGTGTGGGTGGGTACTATTTGGACCAAAATTATCGTTATTTTTCTGCCTTACTGTTGAGCTAAAAAAGGTTTTTATTTAAGCATAATTCATTAGGCATAATCCATAAGAAAATCAAAGTCCGGTAAACCAAGCTTAGTTCAACATTATAAAGAATAAATTGGGGTCTAAGATATTTTCCAAGTCACCAAAAAGACCACAGATAAGTGCACGGTAACGTTTCTAACGACTGCAAAGACTCCATGAAGGTGACGTGGGTTTATTGCCTAGGAGATAACAGGCGAGAAAGAGACAGAACACATGGCTGCGATCCTGTTTGCGTCATTACTCATTACTCAGACTAGAGATAAATGCTAGTGTGTATGACAGCGGTATCACGCACACAAAGCATGCGTGCGCGATCTACAAGCGAAGTTCGACCGACTCGTTGTGTCTTTTAACTGTTTTTAGACTTTCTATTTCTAACGAGCTTATTTTATTATTGAATATTCCACGGGCGACGGGACTTTTTTTTCGAGCTACTAAGAAAAATGTGTATGCATTTTCAAATTGTTTATGTTAAGACAGACTAGCATAGGGTCAGGGTGTGAATATCCTTTGGTTTCTATTAATGATACCAAATATTACTCCGAGTTAGATGTTTATGGGAAAAAATATATTTTAACACTGTTCTTCTTCTTGTTTCGTGTCGGCAAGAACACGGGCTAAATCTTACTTGCCCAGAAAGCGGCTACCGTGGTAGCCCTCTGGTTACCGTCAAGTTAGTCCTCACGCGAGCAGGTGGCCGGGCACGCGGGACAATTAGTGAGGTGCGCCATGGGGTTCTCCACATTCACAGCTGGCGTCTGCGCTACTTAGGAACCCCCACCGGCACAGGTTATCCTTGCTTCGGCCAACCTGGGTCCTTAGCCTATTTAGACTTCTCCAGGTTGGCCAAGGTTCCTTATAGCCAGGAGGCAGGTGTTCGTTGGGGGGGTACAGTGAATGTGGGTACTCGTTTGCCCAAAGGCTGCATCTCACGTCGGAAGGGTTTTGGTCGGTATGCTGTGTAGATCGCAGGAAACTTTTGCGGCTTCGCAACTAACCTGCGGCGGGAGAGAGCCCGTAGAGTGGATGTCTCGGCTTTGTTATCGTATATATTATTTTTACTTATTTATTAGGCACAGGAGTTGAAATCATGTGTTATATGCTAAGAAATTCAATAATTATGAAATCACATAATTCCTGAAATTTGCAAGGTCATAACTTTTTTCACCGGGACCTATATTTTTGGTGCTATAGTAAAAGTTGTTACTGATGACAAAGTCTATCATTTGACATAGGTTTCGCTCTTGTACAACACCTTTCAAAATGTTGGACCAGAGGTCTATGGAAAAGTTGCATTGTCTTTTGTAAGGTGATTGTTGTTTTTTTGTGTTGTTAGCAAAGTCGTTGAACAAAAGCTGTTCAGATTGATCCCATCAATACAAGGTAAAAAAAATATATATAAACCAAAAAAAACTAAACGAAAACTACGAATACATTCACAGCCCCTCACAAAAATATTTGTTTTCCGTATTTATTCATGTTTTCTTTGTTGGTTATGTTTATTTTACCGTGCGGTGCACACAATCACAGTCTTCCCGTCTCAACGGAGCGAACAAGACTGATTCGTGAAACAAAACACGCTTGATGCCTGCCGTTAGCTGCGACGGACGATAACTTGCTGCGCGGAATAAAAATGTCGTAAGCGCCGAATGTTGTTTATTTTAATAACTCGTAAAATATAATTTCTTTTGTAAAATCGCTAATAGTGGCGTTCGATGATATGTTAAGGATGTTATTATTAAATAATGGCTTAATAATATGCAATACAACCTGAGAAAAACTCATTTTAGATGAAAATAAGAGGTTACTTTTGGATTTTTTTCTATCGAGATAGTTTTATTCTACTGTGAATTGAATCAATTAAAAATCTTGCAAATACGATGTTGTAACCATATATATTTATTATTTATTAATTGGATCTTATTTTGTCGATATTAAATTCAATCTAAGATAGGTAATTTGCCTTTATACCCGCTCTTAAGTAACCACACTATTGACTGCCAACACATCCAAGCACTTAACTAGTATTATAAACAACTATATCCAATTACAAATATTTACCGTAAGTTTAGAAAAAGCCAACAGTTCGGCCGTCCTGATAAGCGCGAGTCCCTTCGCGTGGTTACAGTAAATTACTTGATACATTATTCCTTTTTTTATATCTTGTGATAGTATAAGGAAACGATATTATAAAACAATAAATACAAACACAAAAATAAAAGCAAAAACAACAATAGAAATTATTTGAGGAAAATATTCTATAACAATAATTAAAATGTACAAAACAAAAATAGAACATGAAATGTAAATAATTCTCTAAAATTGTAGTGAAAGAAAAGATTTTTACAATTTATTAAATCATAATATCACTAAACTCAGGTTGGCTGGAAAAGATCTCTTCACAGAGATAAGCTCGCCATTGTGAACCTCTTCTATCACTACTGTTCTGTTTTATTGTGTACAATAAAGAATATATAATATGAAATGAAAGTGTATCGCGAGTTCCCAAGCGAAGTTACAGCCAGTTATTTTGTTTTATTTTAATGATAAAAATAACGACAATAGTAATTATAATTCAAATTCAAAATGATGTAGATATCGTATAATAATCAAAACAATAAGAAGACATAAAGAACTGCAATGATTGTACCTACATATTCACATGTCATAAGTTAATACGAGTATCACAATATATCAAATCATAACGCAAGTTTAAGTAAGTAACAATATTAAACCAACATACCTAAACAAACAAACATCATATCAAAATAATAACAAGAACTTAGTTATAACAAAAATTTTGTATTGTATGAAACATGGACATCAGTTTAATATGGAACGTTCATGAATGGTTATATCGTACGGCGCACAATACACAATACAAGAATTTAGTAATTACTTATTGGCGATATAAGCCGAAGTTTTGATGATACAAGAATTTTATAAATTTAATAAGATAAGTCCATTATTTTTGAGTCGTCCGTATCGATGAAAATGTGACTGAAGGCAGCTTAACATCAGTTCTGAACCAAAAACGGGGCAACAAGTGGTGTGACGTGATGATAGGTCCGTACTTAGTATAAGTACATGCATAAGAGTGTCAATTCACAACATTTCATGTTATTTCAAAATCTTATTCTATCAAACGAGCAATAGTTGTATATATATTTGTAATCGGTTTCTCGAAAACGGCTCTAACGATTTCGATGAAATTTACTATACAGGGGTTTTCGGGGGCGAAAAATCGATGTAGCTAGGTCTCATGTCTGGGAAAATTCGTTTTCACCGTCTTTTTAATAATTTCTTTGCGCGTTTTAGAGCGTTTAAGAAATTTACAGCGCCATCTGTTGTTGAGTAGCATAGCTTGCTCACCCGATGATATTTTAATGTTGAGGCGGTTATTATAGAGTGAAGCTCGGTCGACCAGGTACTAATATAATATTATTATAAACGCGAAAGTAAAGTTTTATTGGCTAAGGGAAATTTCAGAATTCGGGTGTTTATTTTGGCGCTTGTAATTTAGAACGTGAATCATTTTCAAAGTCAAAATTATTAATTTTATCAGCGAGGGCACTAAAAACTACGTACATATTTTTTTTGAAAAAGTTTCATAGCAATGTGCAAATCGCATAAGTAAGAAGAAAAAAAAAGAAATGTTGTGAATCATGTTCCATGTTACCCGGACTCCCTGAGTGTAGGTATGAAAACCACTGGCCCCGTGGACTAGGTACTCCTTAGGTTTGACTTTGTACGAAGATCTTCGGGTTCCCTGGCCCTGTGACCTGGGCACTCGTGGGTTTGATTAAGTACGATGAACCCCGGCTCGGTGACCTGAGCCCTGATGGGTTTGAAAATAAATACTAAGAAACCCGGCCCTGTGACCTGGGCCCTCATGGGTTTGAATAAGTACGATGAACCCCGGCCCTGTGACCCGGGCCCTCATGGGTTTAAATAAATACGATGAAACCCGACCCTGTGACCTGGGCCCTCCTGGGTTTTAACCAGTTTTATTATCGTCCTTGGTTTTAATAAGTTCGAAGGACCCCAGCCCTGTGACTTGGGCGCTTCTGGGTTTGAATAAGTATGAAGAACTCTAGCCCTGTGACCTGGGCATCCCTGTGTTTGTATAGGTATGAAGCACCACGGCCCTGAGAGCTGGGTACTCCTGGCTTTCCATCCTCGATATTGTCTTAAGTAGATAAGAGGATCAGCACTACTTGGCACATCTTTCATAAGCTGCAGCGTTAATTAAGCTATTTACATGGTTAAGCTTTCGTTATTTCACACGAAAAGATTTCATTTATCTTAATTTATGCTTTCTTAGTTAGATTAATCTCGATTAAAAAAAAAACAGTAGTTTTCTGCTCCCGGGTTGAATTGATATTAGTTAGTAGATTCAGCTCGATGGTGTGATAAGTCAGTTTTTAGCGAATTAGTACTTGTGGAAATGGACTAGTTGCTTGGCTGCGACAACTACAAAATAATCGAATATTTAAAGAGGTAGGTAGACAATAAACGTATTGAGTTGGTATTCTGGCAAGTTCTTCGGCAAAATAATAATTAAGTGCAGAAAATAAAATGCCACCGATACAGCCGACCCCGGTTATAAGAGAATAAAAAAATGAATATGAATTTGTAAAGAGAAGTGAGAGATTTTGTGTACAATACTTACTAATGATTTAGCGATGAAAAATAATAATATATAATATCATACCTGAATACTTAATTTACTTTACTATTTATTTCTTTAGTAAACTTGAATCATTTTTCGACTCCATTTATAAAGTGGTTTTATATATATTTTTTTTATACTTTCAAACACAATAAACTAATGCCCTTTTTTTTATGACCACAGCTCGTCGTAATACTCAGTTTGGCGGATAAGTTAAAAGGAGCGCTAGCTTCTAATTTACACTATAAAATTTCTAAGGGTCATCTAGATTGTCTTATACTTTTCGTGAACTTTTCATTATTTATTTGTTAGGGATTAGCACCATAAAGACCTCGTTATCTTCTGTTTACTAAGCATATACCTACATATACGATTGAGGGATGAAGTTGGTATGCAGACCAGTACTGTTAAAATACCAAAGTTTTCAAGATTTTTTTATGGGACTTTATATTCAGCTTTGTATATAAACGGCGCAGGTGGACCACGAGGGAGGACTGTATATGTCCAAACTCCATCTATCCACCATACGGTATATTAAATACTGCATTGAAGTCATCTCATGCGCGCTTCACTTCATACGAGTTTACCTTATCGTTCCTTATTGAAAAAATACTTTCTGTCTTATCAACAGTAAATTTAAAACACCAAGGTTGCATAATATTGCATATCATAGTCTTTCCAGGTGATTTGGAAAAGTATAATTGCAAAGCGAAAATAAAACAAATTACTTTTTGGTATCAGGTAGGTACTTAGGTAACCTCGTCATAGAGCTGAGAAGGCCTAAGGTCATCAAGTCACCAATGGTATCTGAAATAACTTCACGGCCAAATTTTATAATGGATATCCACCCACCATTTTGCTACGGAAAGTTAAGTATATGACCGAAATCTAAAAGTGGTAGACCGCAGAACTTAGCAAGTAGATAGGTAGTAAAAATATTTTAATAATCTTGTACAAAATATTTTTTCATAACTTTCATTGAATTCATGTAGGTATTTATAGAATTTACGTTATTCTGTATCATTAAATTAAATTTAATGGACTGACATATTTAATCGATATTTTTAGGAAGAGCAAAAAAAATTTGAAAATAAAAATAAGTGAAAGTTGTAAGTTTCCATTCATTCATGAGTAAAGCAGGGCGAAAAGGAAACATTCTTGTACAAGAAATAAGTTTAAAATGTAGGTATGTTGAGATAAAAACGATAAGTAAACCTACATCTTCCAGAATAATCAGAATTTCGGGATCTACTAGACTCCCGAAATGGATTTTTAATGTAATTGATATTTTCGCTTAAATACAGAAAAATTTACAGTCAACCACACGTCAAAGATAACACTCTAACCTCGAGCAAGTCTCTGTATTCTACAGTTTGTTGCACCGTAGGGCAAGTTCTGTGTATTTTAGACCTATTGGTCTTGTTCCCACTTGCGCGGAAAAACCTGCTTTAAAAAGTACTACTTACCGAACTAGGATGATTTACCCAACTTTTCGCATGTCGGAAGTTTTAATTGTGCACAATGTCCACATTTAGGAAATTATATCGAGAACAGAACTATTTGGACGTTCTACGAAGGAAAATAAATAAATGAAAAGTAGGTATTAGATAGGCACTTTTTCCAAAGTTGATCGAAATCCAAACTATTATAAAAAAAACCTTTTACCATTTTATTAAGAGTAAAAGATCTTTTACTCGTATAGCCTTCATGTTTGATCTTATGTATAGGCTTCATTTTTCTCTGCCGATTTTATTTCACATTTAGGGTTGCGTAAGTTACCCTGACAGCAGGATAGCGTTATATGACTTCCATCGGTGTGGTCGAGAGAGACTGCTGTCAAAGGGTATTACCGTTCTGGAACTCACTCTAAGGAAGTTCGTTCGTAGACACGCACACAGAGTAAATATTATATAGAGTCTGTCGTATACATAGTCTGTATGAGGTGGTCAAGTGTAAAACGTATGCAGTTGCTGACCGACTAGTCGGTCAGAAATAAAATCTTTAAAAATCAAATGTTTCAGCTACACTCGAAAACGGAAATATTCCTTTTACCTGTGTGTAGATTACAAATAATAAGAAAGGAAGCGTAAAGGATCCGTGATAGTCGTTTTATACGATATTTTTAACACCATTTTTTTTCCTAAATTGTTTGTTTTACCAGACAATCTGTAGTAATACATTTATTTAGTCCCAAATTAAATATTTCTCAGACAAAGATAAAAATTGTTTGGGCTTTGGATAAAAAAACATCATATATTTTAGTATCGAAGTCTTTTGCAAATGGGTACGCTTATGGCTCTCTCCTTAGCAGAAAGTATACTGCTACTTCAACTTCTCCTTGGACACGCACCATTTCATAAAAAAAATCAACTTATTTCGAGATTTGATTTAACAACGCAATTAAATGAGTTGTAAAGTTTATAATAAACTTGTGGCGATTATACACGTAACAAACAAAACGCCAACTTGTTTTAATAACTTATTTACAAGCTATTCATCAGTTTTTTTTTTAATTCTTAACGCTGAGAAGCGTTTTATTACCAAGACTTTAAATTTTACCCTACGAATTTTACCAATTATTAGTAGTGGGTACTAAAACGAATGAGAGTTGAATCAAGTAGGTAGTGTGAATCACAGCTCAACGCTTAATTATTTTTAGGACCACTATCCTATCAGGAAATATACAACACAGAGCCATTTAGTGCGTGGGTAATTAGAACTATTTAGGGGTTCGAAGATTAGTCTTGTGTATTATTCACAAGTTTTTACGTGCTTTGTGTAGGTAGCGAAAAACAAATATCTAAGAAATAAATCAAATTAGAATCTAAAATAAGTACTGATACTTCAGCTCCCTTCCCAATCTCTATATTTGTCGGGTAGGTACCTAAATACCCAAGTATTTGAATATTAATGAATATAACTTTAGGTTTAAAGTACTTTCCTGTCTGAACTAATTTGCATTGTTTAGCTTTATGTAGCCTAGCCATTTACACATTTTCCTTATATTATCTTAATTTGTACTTACAAATATTTGATCATACATTGACAGATGCTCGATAGCTGCCTAAAAATGGCATCATACATTAAAAAAACAAGCCTCTTTTTGCTCTAAGACTCTGTGTTTGCTTCGAAATTCTAATTGGGAGCCTACATACAATGAAAACACTTTTCGTTCGAATTCTTGAATGTGACTATATCTATTAAAATAAGCGATGTTACATTATTTATATTTTTTTTGCAATAAAAATACCATAACTTTTACTTATATACCTACAGATTTGTACGGAACCCTTGGTGCGCAAGTCCGACTCGCACTTGGCCGGTTTTTTTTTTATTTAACCTCTTTTGAGTACCCTCATTCTCAAGAATTTGTGGGCTTGTGGCAGACTATAATTGGGTTACGTACCAAATGCAACTATTGTTTTACTGCCATTTCATTGAAATTATCTGATCTGTGGTGACGGGTACAATCCGTTTTATGTATAAGTAGAAAAAACGTGTGATTTGTTTGCAACGCAAAATTATAAAACATTTTTAAGGAAGGTGTATGTAAAAATAGAAATGGAAAATAAATCGTTGTAAGAAACTGTGTTAGTAGTTTCGGTAGTTTATTATCCGTCATACACAAATAAGAAGTGGAAGTTTGAGAAAAAAAATTGCAAAGAGCACTGCTAGTCAAAAGCTATTTAATAAGCCGAAAGCACACTGAAGAATAGCTTCAGCCAGCCTGGTAAATACAGTTCAGAATAAATAAATGAGATATTTACGTAAGTTGAACTCAAACAGAGTGCAATAATAAGCGTATTTACGCAATCAAGCGAGCGAGGAATATAAAAAAATTAAGGAAAAGAATGACGAGAACAAAAAAAAAAAAATACTATGAAAATATGACTTAATTTTAAAACCAGTTCGTTGATAAATTAGGAATGGCTAGATGGATTTGTTATTACTTACTGATCGTGATCGTGGTTTCTAGGAGAATAAAAAAAATATACCAAGAAAGAAAAAGGAATTACGGGAAAAAACTAAAGCTTTTTTTCTATAGAATTTTAAACCGAGCCACAGCAACACGTGGCAGGGCGGAGCTAGTATAAATAAATAAGACGAAACACGTGTATATAAGATTTGATAGTACTCAAGAAAAAAAAATATCTAACCTTCATTGCTTTCTCTGGTTACCAAAAATTTACTTACGTAAATTTCCACTTTTGTTGGCGTGGTTTGAGAATCGGTATAATTCTCGAATATCCCACTTCTGAACTATTGGCTAGTTCGAGAAGTGAAACCCATATCACCTTCCTTAAATATATTTATTATTTACCGAGACACAGTATAACATTAAAGCACAATCTTACACGCTAAGAGCTATCGACAGACTGACTTGCCTTTTACTTTACAATCATTATCTGTCCCTACCATCGACATGTAGCCAACTTCACATGTAGCTAACTTCGCATCGTGCTCGCTGACCTCCGATTGGCTGGACTCGGACGCTGCGCTACTAGCCAATGAGAAAGAGGAATGTAGTATTGTCCACGAAAACAACTTAAGTAACCACACTATTGACTGCCAACACATCCAAGCACTTAACTAGTATTATAAACAACTATATCCAATTACAAATATTTACCATAAGTTTAGAAAAAGCCAACACACCGTTATTGTAAATGCCATGCTTTCGTGAGACGACGGGTGTCGCTTCACGAGACGACGTGACGCTTCACGAGACGGCGTGTCGCTTCACGAGACGACGTGTCCCTTCACGAGACGACGTGTCGCCTCACTCATCGACGTCGTCTCACGAAACGACGCATGTCGCTTCATTGGCCTGCATCGTTTCACGAGACGACGCGTGCCGGTTCATGACACGACAAGGAACAGTGGCCAGTTTTGAAACTAATCTTACAAGCCGATCATCATCATTGCCCTAGCTTTATTCTAGGCGACCTATGCTAGGGGATTTGACAAGGGCACTGGTATTCTTAAAGAGCGACTGCTATCAGACCTCTGCAACCAAGAGGGAAGGTAAACCAAATCCAAACCTAGATTAGGTTTTATAAGGCTAGTGGCCAACCTGGATGTCAGAGCCCCAAGCCGCCAAATGGCCTCTGACTTGGCTTAGTTACTATCATTGACAGGATGGGACCAACGGCTTAAGAGCGCGTATAAAGCCAGGAAAAAATCCGATTTCACCCGCGCGTCTTGCATCCCCCGCGCCGCGCAGCGGGCAGGGAAAGATCGCACGGCGCTCGACACTTATTATCATAGTTCGCTCGATTTCATACGACGCGCATAGTATAAGCAAAAAAAGAGGAATCTGCTACACTGTAGGATATTTCAAACGAATCACTACGGGTCGGGTTCATATTTAGCATTTTGTAAACATCATACACGCAATCTAAATTTAGTAAAAATAATGTTTTTAGATTATTTGAACAACCACAAACAACAACATCTAACGTAATGAGCTATGCCAAAAGGAGAATAGGCATTTTGGCCTATCGGCGGCCATTGATCTTTCTGGTACTGTTCTTTCTCTTGGCAGCTCGTAACAATATTATTATAATTTATTTTACCGGGAAAATGTTGTAATCGTAATAATATTCATTTAAAAAAATTTAAAATCATTGGTCACTAAAATTCGGTATCGCGGCTGACCCTGGTAAATGCCAATCTATTATTTTAGGTAGTTCATATTAATGGTGGTAGTACAATAATAATGTTATTGAACACTGTAAAAGCGTGAAGGATCTTGGCTTAATTCTTGACAACACCCTCAGTTGGAAAGACCAACAACATTAGCCGCAGGGTCATAAGTTCTCTTAAACTTCTTTATAGATTTAAAAACTTCCATCCAAATCTTCCAATTGAGACAAAGCGTATGCTTGTGCAAGCCCTCTGCGTCCTGGTCATTTATTATGCAGACACATGTAGCCTCGATCTCAACTTGGGGTTTCTGATTTTTTTAAATTGTCAATGGGCTTATTCTTGACCTCGGTCTAGTATTGAGGACAGTGATGAGGTTGACGATGGAACGAGCTTGCCCAGAAGAAGCCTTTTCACTCGCGACTTGAATAGATTAGGGTTATATGAACTCGGGAACACAAAAAATCGACCTCCCATACAAAATTCGCTATCAACGCAGTTTTTATGAACGAATATTTTCTTTCGTATTTGGACCTATGCTCTATTCGAAAGTTCTTTCAATTTCATTGGCAGATTTTCATCCTGTTATGCCCGTTTACCTACTTCCCTTACGCGCAATGGTATTATCTCCAAAACAGTTTCCTAAGTAAGTAGTCGCCTTCCTTTTCGCCTCGAAACTTGAACTAGAGTCGTGAGTGAACTCCCTTCCAAACCTAGGGAGTCGGGACGGAGGAATAACTCGGGTTCTCTTCACCAAGGTACCTAGGTATTGCAAATGCAAGTAACAGCTTTAGCTGACATTTCCTTTAACGACTAGTAGCGCAGGAGCGAGGATCACAGAGAATCACCACCCCTCTCTCTTATGTGGCAAGCACAGTAATAAATAATATAGTAATACTAATCTTAAAGGTAATGTAATAAGTACTTGTGCATGTGAGAGGCAGGAGACCAAACCAGGTTACCCTGTGCTATGAACTTTTTAAAACTGCTTACATTAAATGCGATTTATTATATGAAATCGAGGTTAAGAAGACAGTTACCTACCTGCCTACTTGGCTCTAAAAACTTTCTTCCTAAATGTGAGGTAATATTATGTACATATTATTAATTTGTCTTTCTCTTATATTATTACTCAATTTTGTTATTTTTAATTTTGGTACTTTAGATTAATGTATAAAATAAATTGGATTCGTTAAATTTTCCTTATTTTTTAAATCCTTTTTTTATTCCTTAGACTGAAACTGAACAACTTTTCCCAAGGAACAAAGGACGGAATACGAAAGAAAACTTCAAATACCCTATAAACTGCAGCAGCTGATAGCGCCTTTTATATGGTAAGAGAGAGTTGTTTAGTTTGTTGGTCTAGTAAATATTCCTATACCTGGCTACTTTTGTAGAGAAATGCATATTTTATAATGTAGTTTTATACCAAAAATATTTAGTAGGTGTCCTAGTATGTATCATAGACTCGGGATGACTCGGGTGGACATCCGCCAACTGGTACATTTTCCAGCAATGACGTATTTTTTTGTAGGTATGGAATTTTTATTTTTTTACTGAAACCTATTTTGTGGTATATCAAATGGAAGGGCTTTAAAAGCTGATTTAAGCTCCTTGTTATCTAAATTAAAGAAGTATTTTCCAAAGACCCGAGTCTAGATAATATTTATTAGGACATCTACTGCACATTCCTGAAATAAAATTCTCTATACGCGCATTTTCCCACAGAAATGAAGCCAGGTCCTAGCTACGGGACCTAGGAATAAAAATCATGCTCGCCACGACGAATGAGACCAAATTTCAATGCGTTACTCTGGACAATTTGAGCGTTAGTTACTACTTTCCCGAAGAAATATTGGTTTAAAAAAACGTTATACACACACCGGCACAATTAGCGAAACAGAAAAAAAAGTACGATTTAAAAAATTTCTATGATAAAGACTGGCCAGTTATGATACTTTTTTTGTTTAATGTCTAATTTAAAAAAAGAATATAAGCTGACAGACACTTTTTTTATTCATTTGTTTTAATTTCCTGCTAAAAAGGTTCTTTCGACTGTTTTGAGATAATTTTGCTTTATAGTGAATTGTAAAAAAAATATCGTATAGTGTATTTTTCTTATTTCTTATTCTGCGAACATCTTGTTGGATTACAAGTGGCTAATAATGCCTGAATTAACACCACAAGAAATCGTAAGGGCAGATGAAATGAGAGCAAACGGTCACACTTACAGATCGATAGCCACAAGACTTTGTCGACCGGTATCAACGATTCATCTTAGCATCCGAAGGTACAGGTTGACTAATTCTCTTGTGAGGAGGAGGGGTCAAGGCAGAAAAAGGTGCACTTCAAGGCGTGATGAGCGTTTTTTAAAACTGCGAGTCCGTAGGAACACCCGGTTAACTGCTGTGCAAGCCCGAAACGAACTCCAAGACGCTCGAGGTGTAAGAGTAAGTAAGCGTACAGTTCGCAGGAGGTTCGATGAAGTTGGTTTAGGTTCATACATACCCGCCAAAGCTCCAAAACTAGAGAGAAGTCACCGCACAAACAGACTGAACTTTGCACGTGAACATCGTCATTGGGTTATGAACGAATGAAGACAAGTTCTCTTCACAGTCGAGTGCAGAATTCTCTTAAACCAGATTGACGGGAGACAGCAAATATGGAGACGCAAAGGAAAACGTTACATTCAGTCGAATTTCAAAAATTCAATGGCATATGGTGGCGGCTCAATTATGGTGTGGGGAGGAATATGTTTGGGAGCTCGTACGGAGTTAGTGGTAGTCGATAGAGGGAACATGACTTCTGATCGGTATATCAGGGACATTTTAGAAGAATACGTTGTGCCATTTGCCCCCTTTATTGGGGAAGACTTTCTTCTAATGCAAGATAATGCTCGGGCTCACACTGCTCAAACAGTACAGGCGTATCTCAATCATGTGGGTATTCCAGTAATGCAGAGGCCAGCAAGATCCCCGGACATGAACCCGATAGAGCATTTCTGGGACTTCCTCAAAAGAGCCGTAAAGTCCAGGATACCTCCTCCCAACAATCTGGGTGAACTGCAGAACGCGTTACTTGAGGAGTGGCAGAGGTTACCCCAAGAAACCATTGATAACATAATTTGCAGCATGCCTAAACGAATAGAAACCGCTATCAGAGCACGAGGGGGAAACACGCGTTACTAAACTAACATTAATTTTATGTTAAACTGTCTTAATTTATTTTTTTTGTACAGTTTCTTAATTATTCACAATATCTAAAAAAGATGCATTTCGTTTTAATTTCGTTTTTTTTTGACAAAAATAACTTAAAACTCTACATAGTTAATATTAAAAGATGGTAGTTGCATTATTATTTAATATCTAATAGTTAACTCTCGAATTATATACGAAATTATTTAAAAATCTTGTTTTTTTTTCTGTTCCGCTAATTATGCCGGTGTGTGTATTTCCTGTACAAACCTCGCGCCCACAATAGAGTTTGGATGGAATTACCAAATATTCGATTCGACCCATGTCTTTGTGACTTGTTTAGAGAAACATACTAAAATTTGGTTAGTGCAGGACTGAGACAGACTTCAGAATTCCAGCAAAACGCGTAGTACCATAGTCACCACGCTCCGCCGCATGGCATGGACCGCGACTGTTGGTGAAAGCAGTATGCAAGATGGTACGATACTCGGGACGCTGCTGCTCATCCTCCAGTTCAAAATCCCTTACCCGCTCAGTCTTACCCCACGGATTAAGATGGGTTGGTTGGTACTATTCTTCGCCACAACCAGCAACCCTGTGTGCTAACATAAAAATGAAACCAATATTTAAATTATTTAATTTTATTTACCTTTTGAGGTACAGATGGAATAATATAACTCTAGCGCCGACGGTTAATACGCAAAACCCAAAATTGAGTAGGGGGTGCGCGCGGTCAGGTGGAGGAAGAAATGGGAGGCATTCATTGGCTCTCGGAATGTCACCCATATACGCAGAAAATAAACGTCAGCCATAGAGTTACCTAAATCGAGCTGTACTACTATTGATCGTGTGATATGATAGTAGTAAATAAGTAGTACTTATAACATTTTCAGTCAAGTTTCGGTAATTATGTTTAATGTTGTAGTTATTACAAAATTGACAGACATCTAGAATAACACGTATAAAACACATATAAATTTACCTATTTTAATAAATTTAAGTCTTATGTATTCAGTATTTTTTGGTATGATATCAACGGCACAGTATACTTCGGTAAAGTACGCGAAAGCTCGGTAGTGCGGTTGTTATGATACACCCGCCCACCCGAGCTGTTGCGTACTATACATGTACACATGTACTATACAATTCTTTATTACTTTTATTAGTCATATAGCATGTCTGGTAGGAAAGAATACGTTAGAAAAAGTAAATTCTGAAGGTATATAGGTGGCCCAGAGGAAATTGCAGTATTGAAAGTGATAAAAACTTTATATCTAGAAGTTCCTTTTTTATGGAACTTTTAAATTTCAAGACCCCAAGTTAAAATGTAAAGTAATTGTTAAGCTACCCACTGATACCAACTTAATAGCGAGATGTATTTATATGACATTTAATAATTATCACCGATTCAAAACAGCACTTTTTTCTGGGCTATCCTGGGAGCCAATTCTTGAATATCACCGGGTAATAAAATATCACTCAAAAATTCAAAATTAGTAATTTTTCAAAAGTGAACATCCCTAAATGTATAGTGTAAAATTGTTGAAAAATATTGTCATGACCGAAAACCGATATTTTATCACTCGGTGATATTTAATAATTGGCTCTCTATATTATTAAGTGGTAAGGTATACCTAATTGTTTATATGTTAGTTTTTTTTTCAAAACAGAGCGAAGCAATGTATTTAAGATTTCTTTACAGAATATACTTATTGAATGACATGCAAAATACAATGCTAATAGAGCGAGGGAGCTAAGCTGTGAACTGGAAATTCCTATTGGTTGGGATTCTCATTTCGACATCGGTTGAAAAGCACCTCCCGACGCATAATGTCACATTCGCAAAATGTCACTTTCTCAAATTGTCACGTTCGCAAAATGTTACGTTCGCAAAATGTCACATTCGCAGAATGTCACGATCACAAAATGTCACATTCACAAATTGTCACGTTCGCAAATTGTCACGTGGACTTAGAAAAATTTTCATGATATATTGAATAAACAAACATAATTTTTTTTTTTGTGTGAATTTGAGACTTTTTTTTATTGGGTTTGGGACTTAGAAAAATTTTAATTCTTTGTGGAAAAAATTTCATTAGGTTTTTCGCAGAATGTCACGTTCGCACAATGTCACGATTAAGTGTGACATTATGCGAACGTGCTGACATTCTGCGAACGTGACATTCTGCTATGGTAAACCCTAGTGTGACATTTTGCGAACGTGACATTATGCGCCGGGAGGGAAAAGCAGTCTAAAGAGGCCTCAACCAAAGCTGTGACAGGTAGCTAACCTGTAAGCTGCAAAATCCAACCAATAGGAATGCCTCATTTTCCTAGCTGCTTCGCACACCTTTGGTGGGAAGGCACCCTAACACCGCTCTGCCATGTAAATTTGACCTAGTAGCAGATGGTCCATAACGCAGAGCGTCCAGACGTCCTTTGTCCAGGTAGCAGTTGGTCCAAGTTCAGTTACAAGAGAATTCGTCAGGACAAATCTGTATCACTGTGACATTTTATAATTAAAAACTTATGTTATCAGCGCCCTCCTGTCACCGTCAACCAACTCCTTATCGCAGTATACTCGTAAGTGCAGTATAAGCAAAAAAGACACGATCAGTCAGAGAAACTTTAGAAATATCCACATCACCAGAAAACACAATCGGCTTCTCAATACAATCTGTCCAATTAGTAGTAATAGGATAGTGGATTTCCTTTTTCTTTATGGTGATATGATCCTAGCGGAAAGTTAATCAGTTGTGCAGACTATTTAACTTCCGTTTTTGCCTGCCAGAACAATGTAAGAGGCAGTAATTATGTATTTGATTTACAGATTTTTAACTACTTACTTTATTAACATCTACGTTACAAATATCTTTTAGAATCTAAACATGAAGGGTGTATAAAAAGGAAATCACTATTTTAGCCTGTTACTTAGAACATGAAACTGAACTTTCCCAAACGAATAAAGATTGAAATACAAAAAAAAATATTAGGTACCTCCGATACAAAACGCGCAATCAACTGTTGCATTTTTTTGTCGTATTTTCACGTATGTTTTGTGGGAAAAGTTGTTTATGGTCGAAGTCACATGCTAAAGTAGTCGGTCCTTATATTTTTTTTACACCTTACACTTAAATGTACATTACAAATACTTACCATAAACATAATACTGAAACTTTCTGTGCCTACTTAACAGTACCGCCAGAAGGCCCGAACAGAAGCTGGGTGGTCGCAACATCTGCGCTCTCGTTATTGTGATGTGAGGTGTTTTATGATCGGACAGGATGATAGTATCTATCTTTTTTGAGGTGGTAGGGCTTTTGTGCAAAGTTCGTCTGGGGAAGTACCACCCTCTTGCTTTTTTCTGCCGTGAAGCAGCAGTGTTTGCACTGCTGTGTTTCGGTTTGAAGGGCAAGGGAGCCAGGGAAATTACTGGCACATGAGACATACCATCTTAGTTCTCAGGGTGGGTAACGCGCTTTGCTGACTTATTAGTGTCAAATTATTTCACTAATAAGACAGTCATTGGCGGTGGTGACCACTTACCATCAGGTGGCCCACCTGGTCGTTTAGCCACAAGTGACAAAAAAAAGTCTTGTGATCGATGGTTCTGTCCCTCTGAAGGTCAATAATGTTATATGTTAACATCATCATTTGTCCTATGCCCTGATCTCGAGACTTATGATCACTTATTTCCGTCACTCCTGCATCTATCTTTCTTTTGCACATCGATTTTACACAGACCAGTTTCTGCTATTTGAGTATAAGTACTAAAGATCTCCCTAATTAATTTAATTTAGTTACTTTGGTCGATTAAATCATACTCTCACTACATTTTACCCATATAGGACTTTTCCCGTGGGAATGGAACTCCAACTTTCCGTAATACAAAAATCCGGTAAGACTGGCAAACAAAGACTTCGAATTATTAGATTCCGGTCAAACAATTATCGGTTTCTTCTACAATTTTCATCTCGCACGACGTGAATTTAATGGGTCTGATCTCCCAGTATAACACTAGATTTAGGCAGTCGAGGCGCGGATTCGAATCCTGTCCATATACTTTGTATTAGACCTTGTACATTTAGGCACACATACATGCTTGCTTATTGTCATTCCCTTACGCAAAATTTTACTACTACTTATAATGTCAATTGCACCATCTAACTACAACAATAACAAAATACGCTCGTCTCACTCTGTCAAATAAGGTGGAGAGAGCAGGACTCGTAGACATATTCGGTTATGGTTAAGTTAGATGGTGCAACCCACTCTTACGGGCGACTAAATACATGTTACTATGTTCAAGAAAGGATGGATGGACTGTGTGAAAGGTGACATGAGCAAGAAAGTAGTAAATGTTGACATGACGGCCGATAGAGGGAAGACGAGGCAGGCGAATGATGTTCGAGACGATAGGTGGGTGTAGTCTACCCGACCGGCCTGAAACACATCTTAGCACAAAAAAAAATATAATCGCTTACATTTCTCTCGATCTGCCGTTGTTCTTTCCTTCATCTCTTCTTTCAAACAGCCCACGTTTTGGAAGTAAATACAATGGAAATCTCTACTCAATCTACTCGTATATCCGCTGTCAGCGAAGGCACGCTTGAATGCAACTCCAATCACTAATTATTATAATCATCAGCGGGGTATAAATCGTAAGCGTTTTGGTCCGTCGCCATGTGGAAGTATTAAAAAATATAACCACGAAGTCAAATCAAGTTAAATTTGATCCACGAAAATTTTAAATAAATAAATAAAATAGCAATAAAAAAGGAATACCAACAAAAAATAAAGCAAAATAAGTTTATAAATTTACTTTATTTAATAACTCTTACCTCTGAAAATAAATTAAACTTCAATGAACAAAAATTTTGAAAAGCTAAACTAAAACAGGCTACAATTTATACAAGAAAAGAGTTTAAATTCATCTGCGAGTTAGGGCTCTCGCACTCGATCGTGTCACTCGCGCGCTATTATTGCCGCGCTACAGAAAGATCGTTCGTCATTTTTGCATCACTGTGTGCGGTGTTCCGAAAAGCAGTGACACCAACATAAGGACAGAAACGCGATCTTTACCTAACGTCAGCGTATAGTTGCACAAATGACACCTGTCGTTCACAGGAACCCTCGGTTTGGTGATCGGCGCGGGAGTGGAACTCGACACCACTGTAAACCTGCTATCTATCTATACACAACACCCCCGCCAACCCGACTGTCCGTGGTCGCAAACCAGGTATTGATCATAAACTCATGTGCCACTTAGGGCTCATCGTCAATCGTGGACATCAGTAAACACATTTTACACCCAACATAATCCTAATCATTATGTCACAAAATACATCATACTCGTAACTGTAAGTTTATGATTAGAGAAATACATTTACTTTGACACTAATAAATTAATACTATAGAAATAGGAATATACACAATCACTCCTATTTCTACAAATAATACCATTTGTCCAAAATTTTATGTAACAGATGATCAACATATTGCAGCTAGTGGCATTGCAGATAGAGTATAATATAATATTTATCTCACGTATAACATATAAACAGTCTATTTCACTAGTACATTAAGAAACATTTGATAAACAGTTGCTCCAGAATGCCGTACAAAATCGTTATATCACATTTCCAATTCGTTCACCACTATTTTTAGCAAAATTAACTTATCAACCTTTCACATGTAATTCTCGTAAGGTTAAAGTAGAAAAGTAAGTACGACCGGAGCGATTCGGGCGCAGACCGACCGATCAACACGATGATTGAACACCTGAACACCGGGTTCATATTACCATATTACATATAATTCGAGATATAAACTAGACGACATATTAGCAGGAGGGGTTCACTCTAACCTACTTTACACTTATCGTTTTAGAAATATGTCAACTCTAAAGTCACTCATATTTAGGTGTTCGTGCCTCCGCTTGAACCATAGTTGAGATTACACTCCTGTATCTCAGCCTATTTCACTAAGATATTGTATCGTGCAACGCCCTCTGTCGACTATTTTGGTTATTAAGGTCCCCCTTCCACGCCCGACACAAGCGCCCGGCTGTTTTTTTGATCTGTACGCTTTTGTATCTCAGCCGAGTAACACGTGGCTAGTGAAATAAATAATTATATTATTATATAATTATATTTTCAGTTGTGAATTCCGCTCGGACTTTTAGCCCAGCGACGAGACGCAGCTGCCTCAATTAGGCACCGTCATTACCGAAGTCATTGTAAAATGATTTTTCGTGCAACACTGTAAATTCCGCTCGGACTTTTGGGTCCAGTGACGAGACGCAGCTGCCTCTCTAGGCACCGTCATAACCGTCGTCTCATTAACCGACGTACGGCTGCCTCCCTCAAACAACTATTGGCTAGTTCGAGAAGTGAAACCCATATCACCTTCCTTAAATATATTTATTATTTACCGAGACACAGTATAACATTAAAGCACAATCTTACACGCTAAGAGCTATCGACAGACTGACTTGCCTTTTACTTTACAATCATTATCTGTCCCTACCATCGACATGTAGCCAACTTCACATGTAGCTAACTTCGCATCGTGCTCGCTGACCTCCGATTGGCTGGACTCGGACGCTGCGCTACTAGCCAATGAGAAAGAGGAATGTAGTATTGTCCACGAAAACAACTTAAGAGCGCGTATAAAGCCAGGAAAAAATCAGATTTCACCCGCGCGTCTTGCATCCCCCGCGCCGCGCAGCGGGCAGGAAATGATCGCACGGCGCTCGACACTTACGAGTATTATCATAGTTCGCTCGATTTCATACGACGCGCATAGTATATAAGGCAAAAATAAGAGGAATCTGCTACATATTTAGCATTTTGTAAACATCATACACGCAATCTAAATTTAGTAGTAAAAATAATGTAACTTAGATTATTTGAACAACAACAAACAACTACATCTAACGTAATGAGCTATGCCAAAAGGAGAATAGGCATTTTGGCCTATCGGCGGCCATTGATCTTTCTGGTACTGTTCTTTCTCTTGACAGCTCGTAACAATATTATTATAATTTATTTTACCGGGAAAATGTTGTAATCGTAATAATATTAATTTAAAAAAATGAAAAATCATTGGTCACTAAAATTCCCTTTACCCTATAGTTGACCCTGGTAAATGCCAATCTATTATTTTAGGTAGTTCATATTAATGTTGGAAGTACAAATAATAATGTTATTGAACTCTGTAAAAGCGTGAAGGATCTTGGCTTAATTCTTGACAACACCCTCAGTTGGAAAGACCAACAACATTAGCCGCAGGGTCATAAATTTTCTTAAACTTCTTTATAGATTTAAAATCTTCCATCCAAATCTTCCAATTGAGACAAAGCGTATGCTTGTGCAAGCCCTCTGCGTCCTGGTCATTTATTATGCAGACACATGTAGCCTCGATCTCAACTTGGGGTTTCTGATTTTTTTAAATTGTCAATGGGCTTATTCTTGACCTCGATCTAGCCTTGAGGACAGAGACGAGGTCGACGATGGAACGAGCTTGCCCAGAAGAAGCCTTTTCACTCGCGACTTGAATAGATTAGGGTTATATGAACTCGGGAACACAGACGCAGACAGAGAGTACCACTCTTTAGCCGTGTGCATTATAAAAGACGTTTAAAAGCGCTTTGTGCGAATGTGCAGAATATCAACCAAGTATGTGTGAATTCCCGCGGTGCGTCTGTACTCCCGATGGTAGAAGGGAGATGGTGGAATAAGCTCGTAGAGCTCTCGAGCATACTCTCCGAATTACAATCTATAAAAGACCGACAGACATGTAACCTTGCGACGGTGGGCCAGACTGTGAAACTTTGTTTTCACTAGCATCTCATTTCATCATCTCTCATCACCAACGAGCTTCTTGGCTCTGCGATCTATCGAGTTTAGTGCTTCTAGTTGGTATTTAGCTGAGCCATCCCAAAGGTGACAGCAATTCTCCATGCAGGATCGGACTTGGGCTTTGTATAAAACTAGAAGCTAACCAGGAATGAAGTATCGTTTAACACTATTGAGGATGTCCAACTTTTTTGCCGCAGTTTGGGCTTTTGAATCAACGCTAGCGCCGAAGTTCAGGTTTACACACAAGTAGCTCGAGGCCGTCAGTAACTGGTACAGTTGTACCTCGAAAAGTAGGAGCCATATTGAACGGACTCCTTTTGGCAGTAAACAGACTGGTCTGTGTTTTGGTGGCGTTGAAACTCACCAGATTTTTGTCACCCTACTCGGAGACACGACTTAAGGTCAAGTTTATTCGCTCTAACATAGCCTCTTTCGAAGAACGTATGTCGTCACTGCTGGATCTTGTGCTAGACATATATCTCTCGACGGCAGTACTGTCATCTGCGTACCCAACAATACCAGGACCAAGAAGGTAACCGTTCACAGGACGCGTCACTCTTTCTGTTCTGCCTTTAGGTTGGCCGGTAGATAATGCTGCGTGGCATCAGGCCCGCCCTTTGTACGTTTGTGCAATTAATTTAAATTAACAAAAAAATGTAATATTTTCATTATTATCACTTGAATTAACTTCGTTTTCAATACGTAAATTATCAAACATTAGACATTCTTTTCTGGACATTGACCCCTAAAATCGTACTGAAAAAAAAAACAAGAAAAAAAAGTATTAAGCTAAAAACATGCCTTTCAGTTGAGGAATTATCAACAGTGTGGGTGGGTACTATTTGGACCAAAATTATCGTTATTTTTCTGCCTTACTGTTGAGCTAAAAAAGGTTTTTATTTAAGCATAATTCATTAGGCATAATCCATAAGAAAATCAAAGTCCGGTAAACCAAGCTTAGTTCAACATTATAAAGAATAAATTGGGGTCTAAGATATTTTCCAAGTCACCAAAAAGACCACAGATAAGTGCACGGTAACGTTTCTAACGACTGCAAAGACTCCATGAAGGTGACGTGGGTTTATTGCCTAGGAGATAACAGGCGAGAAAGAGACAGAACACATGGCTGCGATCCTGTTTGCGTCATTACTCATTACTCAGACTAGAGATAAATGCTAGTGTGTATGACAGCGGTATCACGCACACAAAGCATGCGTGCGCGATCTACAAGCGAAGTTCGACCGACTCGTTGTGTCTTTTAACTGTTTTTAGACTTTCTATTTCTAACGAGCTTATTTTATTATTGAATATTCCACGGGCGACGGGACTTTTTTTTCGAGCCACTAAGAAAAATGTGTATGCATTTTCAAATTGTTTATGTTAAGACAGACTAGCATAGGGTCAGGGTGTGAATACCCTTTGGTTTCTATTAATGATACCAAATATTACTCCGAGTTAGATGTTTATGGGAAACAATATATTTTAACACTGTTCTTCTTCTTGTTTCGTGTCGGCAAGAACACGGGCTAAATCTTACTTGCCCAGAAAGCGGCTACCGTGGTAGCCCTCTGGTTACCGTCAAGTTAGTCCTCACGCGAGCAGGTGGCCGGGCACGCGGGACAATTAGTGAGGTGCGCCATGGGGTTCTCCACATTCACAGCTGGCGTCTGCGCTACTTAGGAACCCCCACCGGCACAGGTTATCCTTGCTTCGGCCAACCTGGGTCCTTAGCCTATTAAGACTTCTCCAGGTTGGCCAAGGTTCCTTATAGCCAGGAGGCAGGTGTTCGTTGGGGGGGTACAGTGAATGTGGGTACTCGTTTGCCCAAAGGCTGCATCTCACGTCGGAAGGGTTTTGGTCGGTATGCTGTGTAGATCGCAGGAAACTTTTGCGGCTTCGCAACTAACCTGCGGCGGGAGAGAGCCCGTAGAGTGGATGTCTTGGCTTTGTTATCGTATATATTATTTTTACTTATTTATTAGGCACAGGAGTTGAAATCATGTGTTATATGCTAAGAAATTCAATAATTATGAAATCACATAATTCCTGAAATTTGCAAGGTCATAACTTTTTTCACCGGGACCTATATTTTTGGTGCTATAGTAAAAGTTGTTACTGATGACAAAGTCTATCATTTGACATAGGTTTCGCTCTTGTACAACACCTTTCAAAATGTTGGACCAGAGGTCTATGGAAAAGTTGCATTGTCTTTTGTAAGGTGTTTGTTGTTTTTTTGTGTTGTTAGCAAAGTCGTTGAACAAAAGCTGTTCAGATTGATCCCATCAATACAAGGTAAAAAAAATATATATAAACCAAAAAAAACTAAACGAAAACTACGAATACATTCACAGCCCCTCACAAAAATATTTGTTTTCCGTATTTATTCATGTTTTCTTTGTTGGTTATGTTTATTTTACCGTGCGGTGCACACAATCACAGTCTTCCCGTCTCAACGGAGCGAACAAGACTGATTCGTGAAACAAAACACGCTTGATGCCTGCCGTTAGCTGCGACGGACGATAACTTGCTGCGCGGAATAAAAATGTCGTAAGCGCCGAATGTTGTTTATTTTAATAACTCGTAAAATATAATTTCTTTTGTAAAATCGCTAATAGTGGCGTTCGATGATATGTTAAGGATGTTATTATTAAATAATGGCTTAATAATATGCAATACAACCTGAGAAAAACTCATTTTATATGAAAATAAGAGGTTACTTTTGGATTTTTTTCTATCGAGATAGTTTTATTCTACTGTGAATTGAATCAATTAAAAATCTTGCAAATACGATGTTGTAACCATATATATTTATTATTTATTAATTGGATCTTATTTTGTCGATATTAAATTCAATCTAAGATAGGTAATTTGCCTTTATACCCGCTCTTAAGTAACCACACTATTGACTGCCAACACATCCAAGCACTTAACTAGTATTATAAACAACTATATCCAATTACAAATATTTACCATAAGTTTAGAAAAAGCCAACAGTTCGGCCGTCCTGATAAGCGCGAGTCCCTTCGCGTGGTTACAGTAAATTACTTGATACATTATTCCTTTTTTTATATCTTGTGATAGTATAAGGAAACGATATTATAAAACAATAAATACAAACACAAAAATAAAAGCAAAAACAACAATAGAAATTATTTGAGGAAAATATTCTATAACAATAATTAAAATGTACAAAACAAAAATAGAACATGAAATGTAAATAATTCTCTAAAATTGTAGTGAAAGAAAAGATTTTTACAATTTATTAAATCATAATATCACTAAACTCAGGTTGGCTGGAAAAGATCTCTTCACAGAGATAAGCTCGCCATTGTGAACCTCTTCTATCACTACTGTTCTGTTTTATTGTGTACAATAAAGAATATATAATATGAAATGAAAGTGTATCGCGAGTTCCCAAGCGAAGTTACAGCCAGTTATTTTGTTTTATTTTAATGATAAAAATAACGACAATAGTAATTATAATTCAAATTCAAAATGATGTAGATATCGTATAATAATCAAAACAATAAGAAGACATAAAGAACTGCAATGATTGTACCTACATATTCACATGTCATAAGTTAATACGAGTATCACAATATATCAAATCATAACGCAAGTTTAAGTAAGTAACAATATTAAACCAACATACCTAAACAAACAAACATCATATCAAAATAATAACAAGAACTTAGTTATAACAAAAATTTTGTATTGTATGAAACATGGACATCAGTTTAATATGGAACGTTCATGAATGGTTATATCGTACGGCGCACAATACACAATACAAGAATTTAGTAATTACTTATTGGCGATATAAGCCGAAGTTTTGATGATACAAGAATTTTATAAATTTAATAAGATAAGTCCATTATTTTTGAGTCGTCCGTATCGATGAAAATGTGACTGAAGGCAGCTTAACATCAGTTCTGAACCAAAAACGGGGCAACAAGTGGTGTGACGTGATGATAGGTCCGTACTTAGTATAAGTACATGCATAAGAGTGTCAATTCACAACATTTCATGTTATTTCAAAATCTTATTCTATCAAACGAGCAATAGTTGTATATATATTTGTAATCGGTTTCTCGAAAACGGCTCTAACGATTTCGATGAAATTTACTATACAGGGGTTTTCGGGGGCGAAAAATCGATGTAGCTAGGTCTCATGTCTGGGAAAATTCGTTTTCACCGTCTTTTTAATAATTTCTTTGCGCGTTTTAGAGCGTTTAAGAAATTTACAGCGCCATCTGTTGTTGAGTAGCATAGCTTGCTCACCCGATGATATTTTAATGTTGAGGCGGTTATTATAGAGTGAAGCTCGGTCGACCAGGTACTAATATAATATTATTATAAACGCGAAAGTAAAGTTTTATTGGCTAAGGGAAATTTCAGAATTCGGGTGTTTATTTTGGCGCTTGTAATTTAGAACGTGAATCATTTTCAAAGTCAAAATTATTAATTTTATCAGCGAGGGCACTAAAAACTACGTACATATTTTTTTTGAAAAAGTTTCATAGCAATGTGCAAATCGCATGAGTAAGAAGAAAAAAAAAGAAATGTTGTGAATCATGTTCCATGTTACCCGGACTCCCTGAGTGTAGGTATGAAAACCACTGGCCCCGTGGACTAGGTACTCCTTAGGTTTGACTTTGTACGAAGATCTTCGGGTTCCCTGGCCCTGTGACCTGGGCACTCGTGGGTTTGATTAAGTACGATGAACCCCGGCTCGGTGACCTGAGCCCTGATGGGTTTGAAAATAAATACTAAGAAACCCGGCCCTGTGACCTGGGCCCTCATGGGTTTGAATAAGTACGATGAACCCCGGCCCTGTGACCCGGGCCCTCATGGGTTTAAATAAATACGATGAAACCCGACCCTGTGACCTGGGCCCTCCTGGGTTTTAACCAGTTTTATTATCGTCCTTGGTTTTAATAAGTTCGAAGGACCCCAGCCCTGTGACTTGGGCGCTTCTGGGTTTGAATAAGTATGAAGAACTCTAGCCCTGTGACCTGGGCATCCCTGTGTTTGTATAGGTATGAAGCACCACGGCCCTGAGAGCTGGGTACTCCTGGCTTTCCATCCTCGATATTGTCTTAAGTAGATAAGAGGATCAGCACTACTTGGCACATCTTTCATAAGCTGCAGCGTTAATTAAGCTATTTACATGGTTAAGCTTTCGTTATTTCACACGAAAAGATTTCATTTATCTTAATTTATGCTTTCTTAGTTAGACTAATCTCGATTAAAAAAAAAACAGTAGTTTTCTGCTCCCGGGTTGAATTGATATTAGTTAGTAGATTCAGCTCGATGGTGTGATAAGTCAGTTTTTAGCGAATTAGTACTTGTGGAAATGGACTAGTTGCTTGGCTGCGACAACTACAAAATAATCGAATATTTAAAGAGGTAGGTAGACAATAAACGTATTGAGTTGGTATTCTGGCAAGTTCTTCGGCAAAATAATAATTAAGTGCAGAAAATAAAATGCCACCGATACAGCCGACCCCGGTTATAAGAGAATAAAAAAATGAATATGAATTTGTAAAGAGAAGTGAGAGATTTTGTGTACAATACTTACTAATGATTTAGCGATGAAAAATAATAATATATAATATCATACCTGAATACTTAATTTACTTTACTATTTATTTCTTTAGTAAACTTGAATCATTTTTCGACTCCATTTATAAAGTGGTTTTATATATATTTTTTTTATACTTTCAAACACAATAAACTAATGCCCTTTTTTTTATGACCACAGCTCGTCGTAATACTCAGTTTGGCGGATAAGTTAAAAGGAGCGCTAGCTTCTAATTTACACTATAAAATTTCTAAGGGTCATCTAGATTGTCTTATACTTTTCGTGAACTTTTCATTATTTATTTGTTAGGGATTAGCACCATAAAGACCTCGTTATCTTCTGTTTACTAAGCATATACCTACATATACGATTGAGGGATGAAGTTGGTATGCAGACCAGTACTGTTAAAATACCAAAGTTTTCAAGATTTTTTTATGGGACTTTATATTCAGCTTTGTATATAAACGGCGCAGGTGGACCACGAGGGAGGACTGTATATGTCCAAACTCCATCTGTCCACCATACGGTATATTAAATACTGCATTGAAGTCATCTCATGCGCGCTTCACTTCATACGAGTTTACCTTATCGTTCCTTATTGAAAAAATACTTTCTGTCTTATCAACAGTAAATTTAAAACACCAAGGTTGCATAATATTGCATATCATAGTCTTTCCAGGTGATTTGGAAAAGTATAATTGCAAAGCGAAAATAAAACAAATTACTTTTTGGTATCAGGTAGGTACTTAGGTAACCTCGTCATAGAGCTGAGAAGGCCTAAGGTCATCAAGTCACCAATGGTATCTGAAATAACTTCACGGCCAAATTTTATAATGGATATCCACCCACCATTTTGCTACGGAAAGTTAAGTATATGACCGAAATCTAAAAGTGGTAGACCGCAGAACTTAGCAAGTAGATAGGTAGTAAAAATATTTTAATAATCTTGTACAAAATATTTTTTCATAACTTTCATTGAATTCATGTAGGTATTTATAGAATTTACGTTATTCTGTATCATTAAATTAAATTTAATGGACTGACATATTTAATCGATATTTTTAGGAAGAGCAAAAAAAATTTGAAAATAAAAATAAGTGAAAGTTGTAAGTTTCCATTCATTCATGAGTAAAGCAGGGCGAAAAGGAAACATTCTTGTACAAGAAATAAGTTTAAAATGTAGGTATGTTGAGATAAAAACGATAAGTAAACCTACATCTTCCAGAATAATCAGAATTTCGGGATCTACTAGACTCCCGAAATGGATTTTTAATGTAATTGATATTTTCGCTTAAATACAGAAAAATTTACAGTCAACCACACGTCAAAGATAACACTCTAACCTCGAGCAAGTCTCTGTATTCTACAGTTTGTTGCACCGTAGGGCAAGTTCTGTGTATTTTAGACCTATTGGTCTTGTTCCCACTTGCGCGGAAAAACCTGCTTTAAAAAGTACTACTTACCGAACTAGGATGATTTACCCAACTTTTCGCATGTCGGAAGTTTTAATTGTGCACAATGTCCACATTTAGGAAATTATATCGAGAACAGAACTATTTGGACGTTCTACGAAGGAAAATAAATAAATGAAAAGTAGGTATTAGATAGGCACTTTTTCCAAAGTTGATCGAAATCCAAACTATTATAAAAAAAACCTTTTACCATTTTATTAAGAGTAAAAGATCTTTTACTCGTATAGCCTTCATGTTTGATCTTATGTATAGGCTTCATTTTTCTCTGCCGATTTTATTTCACATTTAGGGTTGCGTAAGTTACCCTGACAGCAGGATAGCGTTATATGACTTCCATCGGTGTGGTCGAGAGAGACTGCTGTCAAAGGGTATTACCGTTCTGGAACTCACTCTAAGGAAGTTCGTTCGTAGACACGCACACAGAGTAAATATTATATAGAGTCTGTCGTATACATAGTCTGTATGAGGTGGTCAAGTGTAAAACGTATGCAGTTGCTGACCGACTAGTCGGTCAGAAATAAAATCTTTAAAAATCAAATGTTTCAGCTACACTCGAAAACGGAAATATTCCTTTTACCTGTGTGTAGATTACAAATAATAAGAAAGGAAGCGTAAAGGATCCGTGATAGTCGTTTTATACGATATTTTTAACACCATTTTTTTTCCTAAATTGTTTGTTTTACCAGACAATCTGTAGTAATACATTTATTTAGTCCCAAATTAAATATTTCTCAGACAAAGATAAAAATTGTTTGGGCTTTGGATAAAAAAACATCATATATTTTAGTATCGAAGTCTTTTGCAAATGGGTACGCTTATGGCTCTCTCCTTAGCAGAAAGTATACTGCTACTTCAACTTCTCCTTGGACACGCACCATTTCATAAAAAAAATCAACTTATTTCGAGATTTGATTTAACAACGCAATTAAATGAGTTGTAAAGTTTATAATAAACTTGTGGCGATTATACACGTAACAAACAAAACGCCAACTTGTTTTAATAACTTATTTACAAGCTATTCATCAGTTTTTTTTTTAATTCTTAACGCTGAGAAGCGTTTTATTACCAAGACTTTAAATTTTACCCTACGAATTTTACCAATTATTAGTAGTGGGTACTAAAACGAATGAGAGTTGAATCAAGTAGGTAGTGTGAATCACAGCTCAACGCTTAATTATTTTTAGGACCACTATCCTATCAGGAAATATACAACACAGAGCCATTTAGTGCGTGGGTAATTAGAACTATTTAGGGGTTCGAAGATTAGTCTTGTGTATTATTCACAAGTTTTTACGTGCTTTGTGTAGGTAGCGAAAAACAAATATCTAAGAAATAAATCAAATTAGAATCTAAAATAAGTACTGATACTTCAGCTCCCTTCCCAATCTCTATATTTGTCGGGTAGGTACCTAAATACCCAAGTATTTGAATATTAATGAATATAACTTTAGGTTTAAAGTACTTTCCTGTCTGAACTAATTTGCATTGTTTAGCTTTATGTAGCCTAGCCATTTACACATTTTCCTTATATTATCTTAATTTGTACTTACAAATATTTGATCATACATTGACAGATGCTCGATAGCTGCCTAAAAATGGCATCATACATTAAAAAAACAAGCCTCTTTTTGCTCTAAGACTCTGTGTTTGCTTCGAAATTCTAATTGGGAGCCTACATACAATGAAAACACTTTTCGTTCGAATTCTTGAATGTGACTATATCTATTAAAATAAGCGATGTTACATTATTTATATTTTTTTTGCAATAAAAATACCATAACTTTTACTTATATACCTACAGATTTGTACGGAACCCTTGGTGCGCAAGTCCGACTCGCACTTGGCCGGTTTTTTTTTTATTTAACCTCTTTTGAGTACCCTCATTCTCAAGAATTTGTGGGCTTGTGGCAGACTATAATTGGGTTACGTACCAAATGCAACTATTGTTTTACTGCCATTTCATTGAAATTATCTGATCTGTGGTGACGGGTACAATCCGTTTTATGTATAAGTAGAAAAAACGTGTGATTTGTTTGCAACGCAAAATTATAAAACATTTTTAAGGAAGGTGTATGTAAAAATAGAAATGGAAAATAAATCGTTGTAAGAAACTGTGTTAGTAGTTTCGGTAGTTTATTATCCGTCATACACAAATAAGAAGTGGAAGTTTGAGAAAAAAAATTGCAAAGAGCACTGCTAGTCAAAAGCTATTTAATAAGCCGAAAGCACACTGAAGAATAGCTTCAGCCAGCCTGGTAAATACAGTTCAGAATAAATAAATGAGATATTTACGTAAGTTGAACTCAAACAGAGTGCAATAATAAGCGTATTTACGCAATCAAGCGAGCGAGGAATATAAAAAAATTAAGGAAAAGAATGACGAGAACCAAAAAAAAAAAATACTATGAAAATATGACTTAATTTTAAAACCAGTTCGTTGATAAATTAGGAATGGCTAGATGGATTTGTTATTACTTACTGATCGTGATCGTGGTTTCTAGGAGAATAAAAAAAATATACCAAGAAAGAAAAAGGAATTACGGGAAAAAACTAAAGCTTTTTTTCTATAGAATTTTAAACCGAGCCACAGCAACACGTGGCAGGGCGGAGCTAGTATAAATAAATAAGACGAAACACGTGTATATAAGATTTGATAGTACTCAAGAAAAAAAAATATCTAACCTTCATTGCTTTCTCTGGTTACCAAAAATTTACTTACGTAAATTTCCACTTTTGTTGGCGTGGTTTGAGAATCGGTATAATTCTCGAATATCCCACTTCTGAACTATTGGCTAGTTCGAGAAGTGAAACCCATATCACCTTCCTTAAATATATTTATTATTTACCGAGACACAGTATAACATTAAAGCACAATCTTACACGCTAAGAGCTATCGACAGACTGACTTGCCTTTTACTTTACAATCATTATCTGTCCCTACCATCGACATGTAGCCAACTACACATGCTAACTTCGCATCGTGCTCGCTGACCTCCGATTGGCTGGACTCGGACGCTGCGCTACTAGCCAATGAGAAAGAGGAATGTAGTATTGTCCACGAAAACAACTTAAGTAACCACACTATTGACTGCCAACACATCCAAGCACTTAACTAGTATTATAAACAACTATATCCAATTACAAATATTTACCATAAGTTTAGAAAAAGCCAACACACCGTTATTGTAAATGCCATGCTTTCGTGAGACGACGGGTGTCGCTTCACGAGACGACGTGACGCTTCACGAGACGGCGTGTCGCTTCACGAGACGACGTGTCCCTTCACGAGACGACGTGTCGCCTCACTCATCGACGTCGTCTCACGAAACGACGCATGTCGCTTCATTGGCCTGCATCGTTTCACGAGACGACGCGTGCCGGTTCATGACACGACAAGGAACAGTGGCCAGTTTTGAAACTAATCTTACAAGCCGATCATCATCATTGCCCTAGCTTTATTCTAGGCGACCTATGCTAGGGGATTTGACAAGGGCACTGGTATTCTTAAAGAGCGACTGCTATCAGACCTCTGCAACCAAGAGGGAAGGTAAACCAAATCCAAACCTAGATTAGGTTTTATAAGGCTAGTGGCCAACCTGGATGTCAGAGCCCCAAGCCGCCAAATGGCCTCTGACTTGGCTTAGTTACTATCATTGACAGGATGGGACCAACGGCTTAAGAGCGCGTATAAAGCCAGGAAAAAATCCGATTTCACCCGCGCGTCTTGCATCCCCCGCGCCGCGCAGCGGGCAGGGAAAGATCGCATGGCGCTCGACACTTATTATCATAGTTCGCTCGATTTCATACGACGCGCATAGTATAAGCAAAAAAAGAGGAATCTGCTACACTGTAGGATATTTCAAACGAATCACTACGGGTCGGGTTCATATTTAGCATTTTGTAAACATCATACACGCAATCTAAATTTAGTAAAAATAATGTTTTTAGATTATTTGAACAACCACAAACAACAACATCTAACGTAATGAGCTATGCCAAAAGGAGAATAGGCATTTTGGCCTATCGGCGGCCATTGATCTTTCTGGTACTGTTCTTTCTCTTGGCAGCTCGTAACAATATTATTATAATTTATTTTACCGGGAAAATGTTGTAATCGTAATAATATTCATTTAAAAAAATTAAAAATCATTGGTCACTAAAATTCGGTATCGCGGCTGACCCTGGTAAATGCCAATCTATTATTTTAGGTAGTTCATACAATAATAATGTTATTGAACACTGTAAAAGCGTGAAGGATCTTGGCTTAATTCTTGACAACACCCTCAGTTGGAAAGACCAACAACATTAGCCGCAGGGTCATAAGTTCTCTTAAACTTCTTTATAGATTTAAAAACTTCCATCCAAATCTTCCAATTGAGACAAAGCGTATGCTTGTGCAAGCCCTCTGCGTCCTGGTCATTTATTATGCAGACACATGTAGCCTCGATCTCAACTTGGGGTTTCTGATTTTTTTAAATTGTCAATGGGCTTATTCTTGACCTCGATCTAGTATTGAGGACAGTGATGAGGTCGACGATGGAACGAGCTTGCCCAGAAGAAGCCTTTTCACTCGCGACTTGAATAGATTAGGGTTATATGAACTCGGGAACACAAAAAATCGAC